>OX419592.1:8319834-8883984 GCA_948473455.1 Teleiodes luculella | reverse complement strand
ATCCCTCACCACAGGCATAGTCCGAAACGGATAACGTTCAACTTTATTTTATGGACACTCGCGATTTGGCACGCTATAATCTTTACGTAAAAGTTTCTCATATCCAACCAACTTCTTACTTTCCGATAATGTTTTTATCGCGAGCGTTTACGGGTCATAGCATTTGACCTGAGGAGAATTTTCAGCGTTTTGATTGCTTACATCCCATATATCTTACGCAAGTTTTGTTTACAGTTCTAAGCTTGAGTCAACTTGCCCAAAACTTAGTTCATCTGTTGTTGTTTCAAATAGATCTCTCAAAGTTCCAGCCTTTACAAACAACGCAATATACCTTTGAATAGCTTCATTGTTTAATTTAAATTTATCAAACTCTTGCGATTACGAAATGTTTGCGCTTCAACCTATTAACTGAAGAATAATAGCTGCGTAAACAGTAACTGACCTTTAACTCGAAAATAACCAGTGAAACTGCACTTCAACATCTTAAGGGAAACATTTCCATTTTCATCACACTCGTAGTACCCAATAAAGTAGATGTAACTGTTTTATGAGCATTCTGTAGGCTGTAAAACCCATTTCGCACTGTAGGTTTGTCTTAAAATGAGTTTCATTTCAATATATTGAACATTTCACAATTTTTGTTTCGCTAATATCAATTATCATAGCACTGAAGTAATAAAATGCAAATTAATACAATAACGGATTTTCAGATTAAATAACGTAACTAATTAGAATTAAACAAAGTTTTATTTTAAATTATAATAAAAAAACAACATTTTTTATTAGCACGGATCCATAGTCAACAAAGGTTTTTATTATTTCAAATAATTACATTAATATCCGTTCTATGAAACATAAGCCGTGCTTTCGCTACATTAGAATCGAACCAACTACGTAACTTTAGGTGTCAAAAGAGTCGATTAATAATAAATGAACGTAATAGAATCTATATAACTGTGTAGAGGTCTAAATCTGTACAAAAACATCTAAAAAACGAGTCTGGTAGGGGGATGTGGGAAGAGACGTAGAAGATACCAGATTAAAAAAAAATGTTTCTCTGTTTGTCTGTTTGTACGGGCTAATCTCCGAAACTGTTGGACCAATTTGAATGAAATTTGGTATAATGGTATCTTAGATAATTTTTACTGCAGGTAAATATCTCATTCCTACTGGAAATTGCATGGAAAAGTAAAAAAACAAAGCTAGGACAGCTAGTCTGGAATGACGGCCATGTTCAACCCGCCTGCCAAGCGTGGGAATTATGGCAACACTTTTGTTCCATATAAAACCAGCAGTCAATTGTCATAGACTGCATTATACCTATAGGTAGTATGACAAGATACTGAATCCAAGAAATAGTCAATACCATACATTATTTGGAGTCTATTTATTTGGTCTGCGCCTTCCATTATCCCTACTACGATATGCATTTCTCAAGGGAAATGAACCGCGAAGATCTATTTACTAAGATTCCATTAGTTTGAGCGTTTTGTGCGGTTTCATACTGGTGAAAACTAAACCTACTAAATCTTAGAGAAAACTTAGTCATCTAATTTGAACACATTTGAACAAGCCCATCAAAAGTTACTTATTACCAAATTACGTAGTATATATATTTAAATACTAGGTAATACTTAACAAAAAACTAATATAACGCTTAAATATTTAATCTACAAAACTAATTAAAATTAAAGTTGATAGAAGAAAATATGTTTTAGTGAATTAAAGCACCAAAAATATATTTTTTAAACGATATAAAAGTGAACCAAAGTAAATGATGAAAACCGTGATCAAAAATGTCGTTAAATATGTTTTTTAAAATAAGCAATGCAGCGAAAACTACAAAACGGGTCGAATTATGTCAAATTTCGAAAAATCACATCACAAAATAGCTCCATTTACTGCAGATCGTAAACCAATTACAAGAAAACGAATGTTCCCAGACCACACACATTCTTATCTCGAGTGGTACTTTACAAAGTCACAGAAAACTCGTATAGAATAAGTTTTGTTTTCAGAATGTTTGTGTCAGAGAAGTGGTTTTGTTGTTGTGTACCTATCTATTACTGTATGACGCAAGTTTTTTTAGAACTAGAAAGATAACATCGTCTAACCATCCAATACAAACTGCAAGTTATTATTGGTTTGTAGACCATTTTAGTAAATATTATTTAATCCAGCTTTTCTTTTTAACATCCAGTATTGTATTTCATAATTAATTGTATAAAAATTAGAGTGTATTTGATTACGTTTATTGTAGAATATAGCTTGAATGTTGATGATGAGATCAAACCCACTTCACCTTAATTAATTCTTGACATTCTTATGTGATAATTTGACGATTTGACAATAATATCTGAATGTTTCGATCTTTGAAAAGTAAACAGCGAGAATGTGACCGCTTTTAGAGCCTACAAAAATGCCCGTGGTTCCACGCCAGCACTTACAAACTATCTTTTGTTTGGTCCTCGTTTGTCTCTGTCCCCGTGGCACTATTGTGGCCCATAAATATGTGCCTCGGAACTAGAAATCGTACCATATCCGAGATGGGTATTGGAGACATTTTTTATGGGACTCAGATGGCGGTCGTGTTATGAGTTTTTAGCTTGATTAATACGATTTGCTTTGCTGTAAAACATGACTTACTGTGCCCATTTCAATTCGAATAAAAATTTGGTATTCAGCTATTAATTAGAAACTAATAGCTGAATACCAAACTACTAATGGTTGTTTTCAGCTATTAATTAGAAACTATTACTTTTGAAATAATAATAAATAGCTGCAATTGTCCTTGTTCACATATTGTGCTCATATAGTATTATTAGACGAATGAATTTACTTTGATAGAGATGAGAGGGTAGTTTATTATCGTGGCATAAGAGCCGAGTGACAATAATTAATATCTTTCTAGTTTCATCATTGTCAGCTACGACGTCGCAACAACACGCTCCGTTCATATGATTTATGTATGAAACAGCAATTTGTCATCAATAATCTTAGCAAAACGCTATATCATAATATTATTATGGATTATCGGATAACATATATTGTTGAAATTCAAATGAATTGTAGATTATACACTAAGGCGCGTACACATAGCGATCCGTTATATGATGGCGTATGGAGTTGTATGAGAAAATTCGAACACAATCCAGTATTTTAGATCCAGCTGAAGAACGGAAATCTCAAGTAGCATCGAATCCGTACAATCGATCCTGTAAATGCTATGTGAATATTACCTGCAATAGTGACGGATCTTTAAATCATCAGTAATTGATTCTTTTTTTTGTGAAGTTTACTGTTTCTATTGTTTTCTAGTGTGCAACAAAGTATATTCTATTCTGTTCTGTTCTGTTCTGTTCTATAGTATTTGTACATTTTATAGAATAGAAACAGCACTGTTACTTTATTATAAACTTCAATCTTATATTTTACGATTGCATATTTTGAAAATAGTTGAACTGCCAGTCTGCCACTTACCGCCTCGCCCCTGTCCCAGCTATTATGCTATTCTTAGCTCTTCATTTGCGTCAAAACCCACGTCCCGAGCGATACATCACGCGGGCGTTGCGGTGACGTCGCTGGGACTAATCGCGCGGAACAAACAAACTATACGTGGTGGATGGATGCAAATGGTGAGATTTTATGCATAGATTTTGGTGGTACGCAACCTCGTAAAATGTTATGAGTAGATTTTTGGAGTGTTTTATTGAAATGTTTATTGACTTTTGTTTTATTCAAGTCTTAGTACGTACTTACGTTTCATTAAAATTACATAATCTAGAAATAAAAATAGCTGTGACAATGATTGGCGTTTAGCTTTTAGATGTCATTCACTCATAAGCTATAGTGAACGAATCATCATCATTATTTCACCCGAAAGACATCCACTATGGATAAAAGCCACCCTCAAAGATCTCCACAACGATCGGTCAAGCAAGCGCTACCCTTATCCAGTGGCTTTACGCAAACACCATACATATATCTCAGGCTCACTTTCATTAGGGTCATAGGTCAATGACGGTTGATCATCTAATTTTATTAGACACAAATAAAATAATATTTTAAAACGAAGTAATTGCCCTCGATTATGAAGCAAATCGCATGTTGCGAACATGCAAAAACGACACCCAAAGCACAGGACCCAACTGTTCCAGACAACCAACAATGGCACTGGGTTTGAAGCTCGTGTTTTTGCTGCGAGTCCGTTTTTCGGCGCAAAAAGAAAGGGCTGATTTATCGGAGATACTGCACGAGTACTGTAAATACGCCGCACGTTTGTAACTGAAATAGAACTGGCTCTTTGAAAGAACGTGCGATCAAAGAAGGGACAAATAGATGGCTTTAAATCGAAAAAATGTTAGTAATGTCTAACTTACGGCGACTTATTTTGAAAATAATTAATGGAGCTATGCGAATATTTTGGTAAAAGTTTAGTAATTCATTTTTGTTTGAGATTGAAATATTATCTTTAGTCATGATTTAAGGAATCAATTATTTTAACAGTAAGATTTGTATAATTTAAAAATTGTACTTATTTGTTAATACTAACCTTCTAGGCTTATCCATCTTGGGATGCCCGTAGGACTCGGTGGTTCGCCCCTATTGCTAAGGATTAAGGCGCTTTCAAGTTCAAAGTATCCAGCCAGCTGCATATTCTGAGAAGCAGATTATGAGAGTATGAAAATAATTCTAAATACTTCATTAAAATAAATCTATATCCAGCAGTGAAATAAAGCTGACATAAATTATGTAATTCTCTAGGAGTTGTAACAATATACCATTCAAATATTACCTATAATAGTAAGCAATAATTATCCTGGTAAAAATCCCTTTGTCGTCTCTAAAATAACACTAGAGATCCTATTTCTCAATTCAAGATCTAAAAAACATCCTGATACGCAGCGCCGAAATAAGAAAAATGTACGGAAAAAATTTGGTTGCCGAGGAGGAATGCCAATAAATAGTTGCAAATAAATCTTTCGTACCGTACGTACCAAGCATCTGGCTCCAATACTCTGAAAATGTAGGCCTAAATATACTTTAATGTAAGCAATGTTCAGCGTCTTGATGTTGGTACTTCTACCAAATTCAGTCAAACTGAGATTATGTATTGTTTTAGGAAAAACTTGTTGTAGTGGTCGCTCTGGCCGAAAACGGAAAGATCGAACCGTTCTTCTTTTTATTCTTTAACAATTATTATTTTTGTACGATAAGGTCATCGACCAACCTAGTGTCAGGATTATTTAATCTTCTGTGGCTTTTCTAACGTCTATAGTAGCCGGTACTAACATTCTATAGTTGCCGGTACTAACGGCTTTACGTGCTTTCCGAAGTACGAAATCAATTTTTTTTTGGATAGTCAGGTGATCGATCAGCCTAAAATCAAATTGGGAAAATTCTCCCAAAGTAACATTTCTTTCTTTCTCCGAGTACCCCACCGGTATTCAAACCCGGAACCTTACAAGTATAAGGCGAGCATTTTGCCACTCGGCTACGGAGGCTGTTAGTGGTACTGTTACTGTATACAGAAGTACTTAGCAAGTACTATAAATATCAAATTGTATACAATACTAGCTGCTCGCCCGCGGCTACGCTCGCGTTGTTTTTTGACTTTTCCGTGCAGTTTCCCGTAGGAATAAGATATTTTCCTGTGGTAAAAAGTATCTAAGGTGTTGACTGGGGCTGGGGATGTAAGGTACCATCATGCAAAATTTAATTTAAATTGGTCTAGTAGTTTCAGAGATTAGCCCGTAAAATGTACTCAGGAGTATGTAAGTTACTATAGTTTTTTAATTATCCCACGGGAACTCTTTAATATCCCGGGATAAAAAGTATCTAAGATGTTGACCAGGAATATAAGGTACCACCATACAACATTTGAGATATTTACCCGCTGTAAAAACTATCTAAGATATCATTATACCAAATTTCATTCAAATCGGTCCAGTAGTTTCGGAGATTAGCTAGTACAAACAGACAAACCGACAGACAAACAGAGAAACAAAAATCTGAAAAAAGTCAGTGCTATATTACTTTAAACATCTAACATTTAATCCCACTGACTCGGTTTTAAGCAATTTTTTTGTATGTACAGATTTTCGACCTCTACAGTTTTATTATATAGATTTGTAGATTCCAGTAATGAGAACACTTCTACTTATTGGTAACTTTATTTCGTTTTATTTTCGTAAATGAATTTTAATCATAGAAGTTTTTCTTGTATATTTTTCGAGTCCCCAAGAGATGAGTCTATTCTTAAAATCCAATGTTTCTTCGTTTAACATTTATTTCTCATTATAGGTAAAAAGGAAATCGCAAGAGTAAAAAAGCTTTAATTTCTTTGAAAACTCTAAACGCCTACGAGCGACGTTCAATTACTTACGAAGAAAGTTGAATAATTCTGTAAGTTAACGACGTTGTTACAAAAAGAAAAAAATTGATGATTTATTATTGTTTAGAAAATTCTTAGTCTGTAAAATTTGTCACTTAGTTTATTCACCCTAATATACCTTTGCCTAAGTTTCAAGGATCTTGTCTTGGTAATTTACTGGTTGCATATTAGAAAATCAAAACTTCATCGAGCAAATTTTAAAAGAACAACAAATGAAAGAACAAAATTTAAATGATCAAATGTTTTATTTAGCAAAATTTTATAATCCAAATGTATGTGTCATCAAATGGACGACTGACCAAAAGATGGTAGATCAAAATTTAAAGTGCCAAATCATTCCCAGTTTTATTATCGCGAATGATATTCTTCAGTGTTTTGTTTACCTTCCACAGTCTAATAAATTAGTTAGTTTGTAATTATAAAAGTTTACATATGTCCTAGGGCCTAGGCCAAATTAGTTCACCAGGCGGGTGCGAGCGAAGCGAGCACGGGAGTTCAGGGCACCCCTACTTCGGATAGTATAGGTTCGAAGGGTATGGCAGAAGCGATGTGGGCGAGCGTAGCGAGCCCAGATCGCTCGCCATACCCTTCGTGTTAGGTTACACATTAACCTAAATAAACCTTACCTTACCTAAACCCAGTTTAGCCTAGGCAAAACTAGTTTGACCCAAAAATTGGGTTTGGCCGGTAACATGTAGGTAATAAGGCAATTTTGGTTTAGCTGGTGAACCAGTTGATAATTTAATAAATGAACCAAAAATTCTTTAAACCTTTGAACGATTTGGTCTTTAGTGTCATAGATAATTTAAACGTTGATATTCCAGACTTTGGTCAGTTGAACTTTTGGTCAAATGACCATTGATATTTTAAAATTTGTTCATTTGTTCGTTGTTATTTTGAAATTTGCTCGATGAAGTTTTGATTTTTTAATACGTAACCAATTTACTTAATATGTCAGTCAGTGAGTTGGTAACTTTTCATGAAAGCGTACAGATTGTTGTAACTTTAAAGCACAGCATCTTTAGGGGAAAATTTTAGAGCTTTTGACTCTATAGGTATTCCCCTGAATTCTTACAAGGTAAAGAGGTGATTTACACTATCTGATGTTAGTATATAATCTTAACCCTCTTGTATACAAAATCACATGAGATCTTAAAGTCAACGATTATATATATTTTTTAGGTTTTCTTAACACATTTAATTTTTAAAGCCAGAAAAAATATATATTTTTATACATACGTAACTTTATTTACGTGTCGATAAATACGATTAATATTAAACACCCCTCAACGTCTTGTTCTAATGCCAAGAAAAGAAAGAAAAAAAAAAGCTCAAAACTTCTTGAGGAAATTTCGCTCTCCGTAAACAAGGTTGTTTTTCTGCTATTTTCGGTACAACAGTGATAATACGATATTACATAGTTTCCGAGCTAATATAATGGCATTGTCGTCGAACGCTCTTATCTAGTAAAAACAAAATAAAAGCTTTCAGAGGTTCCGCCGCGCCGGCTTGAGGAAACCCGTGCTGGCGAAAAACCTACGCTTTATTTATATTGCATTTTAACGAGTATAAAAGAGAATATCGATGGCCAATTGGCTAGTATAGTAGGGTCGTTGACTTCCATTCGGGAGTTCGGGTGTTCGGTGGTTCAACCCTCGGCACGCACATTGGTATTGCTGTTTATGATTTCCAAATTCATATGTACGTTTGGTGAAGGAAAACATAGTGAGAAAACCTGCACACACCTGCGAAGAAATTCATAGGTTGTGAGTGAATTGACCAACTTGCACTTGGCCAGTATGGTCGACTAAGGCCTACTTTTCAAGTGGGTGGGGGGGGACATATTTATGAGCTGTTAACAAAAGAGTATAAATAAAAGGACAAAGTCAAAGTTTTATTGAGGTTAAATTATTATTGCAGTATTATAGTGCTTGTTTTAGGTATTGTATTGGAGAACAAACTCAATGTTCGATAACTGGGCTATACTTGTATGAAAACTGTGTAGTTATAAAGTATAATTATAATATAATATCTTATTATTTAATAGGAACAGACTGTATAAGATGTGGTTGTTTATAACTTAGTAGAATACCGGAGTTTTTTTTTCTAGCGCGTCCCACTGCAGGGCAAAGGCCTCTCTCATCTCCAAGTTATTATTGTGTGGTTAATAATAACGAAAGGGAATAAGACAGCGAAAGGGGAAAGGAAGTGAAAACAAAATTATTTTGTATAGACAGAAAAAAGTCTGTTATAAAAGAAAATGTGATTAATGAAATATTTCCTTTCTAGGAAGTAAGATTGAAAAAAGTGGAAAGGCAAAGAGAACGGATTGAAATTAAATTTTGTTGCATTTTCGCACAATTATTTAATTGTAATAAAATCAATTTACGAAATATATTTAAAATTCAGACAGGCGAAGAATCTTCTTCAAAAACAAAATTTCTATCCTTAAATAAAATAGTATATCCTGTTTAAAATTTACGAACGCTTTAAGCTATATAGTCGCTTTTATAGCTTTTAGGTACTGTCGCACGCAATCAAGAATCCAAACTGGCAAACCGTATTGTATAAAATTATTGTACTTTACACATTTTCAATGCATTTTCCACGATTGACAACCAAAAAAAGCGAGAATCTAAGTATGTTCAAAATTATTGTATTTTAGCCCGAAAACTGCAAAACTTTACCCAGACATATTATTTATGTTTATGTAACGGAGGTAAACTATGGAATTTGTATAAAATAAATTGACATTTGTCAATTTTACGAATGAAGTAAATTATACTGTTATCTGGATCAAAACGGAGGGGATTTTCTTCGACAATCCTATTCTGTACCTAAGCAGGGCGATATCTACTCACTTCGAGAATAAGCAATAAATCTTCTCTTCTTTGCGTTTTGATGCCAAATCATCTGATTTGAGTTATATCTAAGTTCTGCGCTAGTATAAAGTACTTTGCTCAGAACATAGTTGTAAAGTGTACAACGATGTCCTTGACTATTTTGACTTTTTTTCTAAAAATATGATAATACCAGTACTGATTAATGAATTTTAACATTTAAATATTTAACGAAAATAAGTAGTTGAAAGAAATTACAAATATTAAAATTTGCAACTCTTGGATAGCTATTGAAATCACTCACTAGGAAACTCCACAAAACACGTATGTTGAACAAGAGTCAATATCTCGAACATTTGGCAACCTCGCTACTATGTTTTCACGTGGTCAGCGTCCCTATTCCTGAAATTCTGATTTGCATTTGTAGATAACGTGTCGGGACCACTCGTTTTGCACGGAATCTAGGTCTGAAGTCTTTGGGTTACATAGTTAGGGTTTTTATCGGCATTTTCATACCTACATGTTCTTTGGGTTTAATGAGAAAATGCTTTTTCGTTGTAATGTAACAACATACCTAATGTACCACTAAGTAGTTTCTATAATACTGAAATAAAAGTGCTTAATAAACATGTTTAAGAAAACAAAAATAGATTGGAAAACTTTTGCTAAACAAAAGACAGAGTTAAAAAGCTTTCGGGCAGCTTTTTTATTTTTGGATTAAGATTCATACATAATGTCGATTCCACCTATATCAATCATTGAAACGGAACGAAAGAATAAAAATACAATAACAAAACCAATATAAACCGTGACCGTGTCAAAATTTAATGTGAAATAAAACACCAATAAACGTGACGGCGTGAATAAATTGCCTTTCTTTCGCCATAATACGCCTCATGGCGGTCGTAAGGCTGCGAAATCCTCAATAAGCGTTCGCTTTACGCAAGATATTCGGGAATCCTTACAAAACTGAATAAAAAACGGGCTGTATTCGTGATGTTGCTCGCGTACAAAGCATTAAACAAATGAAGTATAGTAATATGCATTTCTCTTCATCACTTTGATCTCTGCGACTTTGAGCATTTTTTGTTGTTGAGTTTAAAATTTGACTAATTTCCTCAATGTGTCAAAAATGTGGTCTGACGTATTAGAGAAACTGTTTCAGAGAATCACCTCATATTTCGTCTCATAATAAACAGAATTTACAGTGTCTTCACTTGCTTTCTTGTGATCAAGAATGTGCGCATATAAACCGTGAACTTAACTGGTTTTTTATGTAGTTGTAGTACCGATGAAACTGAACAAATTTTCTTAAGGGACATAGGTTGAAGTTTCAAAAATAAATTCTACTTTTCATATAAACTTGACCGGCCACTTTGTATGACAAGTTTAATTTTAATTTTGAGATGGAAAGTCCTCAGGGAAAGTTGTTCAGTTTCATGAGTAAGTACTACCACTATCCACTGGACCGCCCTAAATGTCCAACCGAAACTCGTGACACGCTTTTCTACGCTACGGCCGGCGCAAGCGCAAGAGTTTGCGAAATCGAGCGGCGGCCCGGCGCAGAAAAATCATCATAGATTAAAAACTATAAGGCTATTCTTCTTTAAAAAAATACAGCCGATAGCTATCGAAATGGGCAACATACATGCTCAGTATTATAGATTTAAACTGTTATTAAACACTTTTAATAAAATAATCACGGCAAAACCAAACCTAACCTAAAAAAAAAAGGCCTATTTTTAAAACGGATTTTTTCGCGTACTCACTTGAATCATGTTGGAATCCTCCAAAACACTCATTACTTAACACTTCACGATTATTTTGATATAAAACACTCACAGAAATACAAAAAACTCTTAATATTTCCACAAGATCCCGTATATTGAAAATAGAATTACAGATTCTGCAGAAAAGAATTCGAAATGGGCCTTTAGACATTCCTCGAATTTCGTTGAATAAGCACCCGCGTTAGTAGCCGTTTCGACGAATTATTGTCGAACACCAGGCGGGATGTGGCATTGCGCTCGCAGGCTTTGAATACTTTTATTTTAACTTTTTTTGAAACTTTTGCTAAACAATGAGAATAATTTCAGTACTCGGGTGCTTTAAAATGTACACGCTTTGTCCTCTGGTTTATTCGAAAATTTTCGTTCAAAATGCACTTCACAGATATCTAATTGCCTAGCGGTTATGGGTCCTGTGCTGGAAGACAAATTGTTGAAATTCTGTGTTTTTTATTTTAGTAACAATGCTTTGATGTGGTTTCGCCCATAGGGTTTTTTGATTTGCCTGTAATATTATGTGCCTGCCGTATGTAATTTTGATTAAAATTTAACAAACTTAAATAATTGTATTAATCGGTTTAGTCAAAGGATACAAGATGGTGACGGTGATAAAGCATGCTCGCTGGTATATTATATTTTAAAGAGAAAAAAGATGACAATGTTAATTAATTTCAGACTAATTCTATGGATAAAGGTTATTAAGTCGTGATCAAAGATATTTATGATAATGAGTAGCTCTTTTTTTATTCCGGTCATCATGAGTATAGACTTATTGAAAAAATATTATTACTATCCCTAGGTCAATTCAATTCAATTTATTATTTATAATTGTGGCTTCTGTCAGTGGTGATCCCTAAGGTCGTTAGGTTGATTCTGAATTTTCTTTACTTATAAGAAGTTTTCTCGTACGTTGACCTTTCGTTTGAAAGGTTTCCTCGGAAAAACAATGTTAAATTACCAATTGTATTGTTCTTCACATACCACTATTTTTAAATAGTTATATATTCTATATTTTATATTTTTTTAAAGGTGATGCCAAAATAAAATGACCATCATAATACTGCAACTTTTTGTGATTTAAATACGTTTTTTACTTTTAGAGAAGATCTCTTAGAGGTTTACTTATTGTTTTGTTGTTAAAATTGTTATATAAACCGTAATGTGTCTTGACCTAAAATAAGAGTTCAAAATAGATATCGAGATATAAACCGAACTTGACCTTGTTCACTAAAATATTTTTTTGACAAAATTACTTACCTAGCTCTCCAAAAGTATATTATTACTTTTAGTAGCAAATAATGTCAAAAAATTTTTGCCTAAAGGCGATTTGTCAAATTGGAAACTTATCATAATGTCAGATTTATCTAAGTAAGTAATACCGTGATATAATTATTCCACTCCAAGATATCGTCCGAATCCCTTTAACTCACTATGACATGACAAAGCCTCGTGCGATCAGATAATTACAAAGATTGACGTCTACCTCCTTTTTGGGAAAAACATTTCTGCGAGAAACGTCTATCATATTCAAGGGGCGGATCTATGTGTTATGAAACTGGATCCTCTATTACGAAAGTTTTGGGTAAGGAAACTAGTTTTTTTATCCAGCACGTATATAAGAAGTTTTATAAAGATTCTTCCGAAACTTGGAAAGGTACGATAAGTATCTGGAACAAATTGCCATAGAGTCTAATTTCGGGCAACTTACCTTATTCGGAAACGTTACCTACGCTTTTGCGATCATATTTTAGCTAATTTTGTTGTATCTTTGCAATTTTTTTTATTTAGAATTTTTTCTTTTGTTTAAAAGTTGTTTGTGTACATTTTAATAAGCATGTACTCGTAATAACTGCTAGGGCGTCCCACGGCTATGCCACATGGAGGGAAAGTACCTTAAATATTGGAGATTTTTTGAACATTGTACTGAAAGAAGACTTTATTTTAATTCTAAAAACTATCAAAACTGCATTGATACATTTTTAAATAATTACATATTATAATAGTTTTTAAAAATAAAATAAAGTCATCCTTCAGTAAAATTTTCTGTCAACAATATTTAAGGTACTTTCCCGCTATGTGGCATAGTCGTGGGACGCCTTGTATAGTATCATCATATCATCATATTTATTTGGTAATACAAAGGTAATAGGGAGGTCGGTAGGTTTTGGTAATCTTGCTTCTACAAATTTTATTGTGCGTTAACTGCATAGTCGAAAATTTAAACAAGATACTATTTTTACAAAAATATATATATATCTTTTCAATCTTTTCGTCAAAATTTTAAGTTTAGAAACAACGTACGAATGAATCATTTAAAAATAAAACAATTTTGTAAAAATATTTATTTTGAAAAAGTTTGGAACTGTTGCAATCTCTTGGTAATTATACTTACTAGAATCCTAAATTGAAGCATCTACTAAATTTAGACTAAATTTGATGCGGACAAACAACGGACTAAACATTTCCCTCGCTATTTCACTGTTAATTTAGGTCGACGACATACTCTGTGCTCCTGACGCAACGCATCAACGCAACTCGTTACTTCTGACACACATTGCCTGTAAGTTCGGCGAACAATGATAATGATATTTTTAGTAAGTACGACTTTAATAAAGGCCAAGATTACAAAATGAAAAAACTGTCAAATGAACAAAAAATGAAAAAAATGAAATGTCAAAACAATATTTTTTATGAAAAAATTTGAAGGAAATACAAACTGATAACTTTATAACTTTGTATTGATCGTTTTTGTATAATTTTTTACTATAATTTGAAATAATAATGAATGTGAAATTTGTAAACATCGCCTCAAAATAAGTTATTAGTAATAAAGTATTTTATTTCCCGCATAGTTTAAGTTAATTTATGTTGGATAAGGTTCTTCTTAACCTATTTTTACAAATTTTACGTATTTTACGTAAACTTATTCTTAAACATATTTTTTTAGTACAAAATTAAATCGAATAGCTCTTGAATAATGCATTCTGATGAGAGAGTTAAGCAATTAAGCTCGAGAGTACTTATCCTTCGCTTAACTATATAATCAGACTAAGCTCAATATTAAATTCACATTATACAGTTTAAGGACAAAGGGGTCTAGATAATTTGTTTACATATATTAAACTAGGCATTATGCAAACGAGCACCCTCGCCGATCGTGGTAGCAATAAATCACTGACTCGCATCGCACATTCGTCGACAATCACCATCTAGCTAGATTACGAGGGGTACTTCACCCCCGGGTCTCTTCTAAGAAAATTCTGCCATAAGGTATTATGATTTGTATGGGGTAACTTTATCGCACTCAATGGACTGCGTGATAAATTACTAAAGCAACCTACGTTATCTATTATCGCTGAAAAGGAAAGCGGAGTTATAATTGGCTTACATTGAACACGTACCTATGTCAGTATTATGTGGGTTGTGTTTAATTTGATGAATACATCGGTTTTCTTTTAAAATGAGCAATTTTTTTTTGAAAAGTCTGGCTCTTATGTATTATCAAATTTGTTAAACCAAAGGAGTTTTATAATACATTGCGAACATCCTGGCCACTTAGGCCGTCTTGTTTTAACGTTAGCAGTTGCTAAGACAACTCGATGATAAAGTAAGTGCAATGCCATACAACCGTAACTCTGCGTCTTTAATTTATTAAATATCTGAGTAACAAGTAAATTTAACCTGCCAAAATAGTTCGTCAGTCTTCTCGTTTTTGATAATCGCCATGTGAAATAAAACGGGGTTTTTTTAGTTTCTTTTATGACGATAAACTCAATGTGACTCAACTTTGGGCAAAGAACAAAATACGATAGGTACTCGTACAGAATACATTATTAAAGTCACTACTAACTTTTATATCCTTTTATAACCTTACCTTACAGATCTCTTTTCTTAATCCAATCTTCAATTCTATTGGTTGATGATTTTTTTTGGAACTGACAATAAAACTTCCCAAATATACGGCGTGGTTTGTCGCGGCCGAAGCTTATAAATATCAGCAAACAACTTGAGAAGGCGAACGGGGTTGAAGAAAGAGTGTGAAAGGAAAATAATACATTTTACTGTTCGTACGTCCGCAGTTATTTGTACCACGTGACATCTTGATCAAGTGGTTTGCCGCTAACAATACCATGCTATAAACTTGTATGAAATCTGCAAGACACTCTGCAACGCATCCATGTGAAAAGAACGCGCGGATTCATACAAGTTTGGGCGCCCGCTGAAACATGCGTGGGTCCACGAAGCGGGCATCCGCTTACGTTGGTTACTTAGGTATTTAAAGCGTAAGCTGACCGCACTCGCGCCCCCGTTGCGGTCTATTTACAGTTTACACTACTGGTGAGTATTTAAACTTCCTTATCACCAGCGTAAGTGGACATAAGCGGGTGCCCGCTCTGTGCACCCGCGCATGTTTTAGCGGACGCCCATGGTAAGGCACCTCCGCGGCGGCGCAGTTTGTCGCAGTTTGTGACACCGTGTGTTATCCGCTTTACTTAATGATTTTTGAATTAAGTACTTATACATAAATTACTTTAGTCTTTAGGTAGTTTTGTTATTATATCACTTTTTGATATAAAACCCGCACGCATTTTCCGACATGACTTTGATCTTGTTTCACGGTTGTTTTCTAATTAACCTCAACTTGTTTGCCCGCATAGCCTCCACCTATCGTAATTCGTTTTATGTCAGAAATGTTCATCAAATTACCTGCTTGAGACTTTCCAGAAACTTTCTTTTAGTACTCGTAAAGTTTCGCCCGACTTAGCAGTAAAAGAAAGAAAAATAAACTAACTTCAGGAAGAAGATTTTACTTAATGATAAATCTAATTATTAAGTTCATTTCTGGTGTGCCAAAAAGTATTTTGTGTTTAACTATAAGTTATGCAGTGTGGTGACAAAACCGACTCTTTTGAGTATGGTGTATAAAGCCAACTAGAGACAAGTCACTCAGACGTGGCCAGCAAAATTTGTTTGTGCAACCAATACCAAGGATGGTCTCTATTAATCCGCAATCCTCTTGCTAAGCGTAGGGATTATGATAATGCTTGGGAATCAAGAGGAAGACCATAGTTCCGAAAGTGGACTGTTACACACTGTAGTAGTGAATAAATTGATAAAAAATAATAAATAAATATGTAGAGACTAGAGACATCTTACGCAACATGTGGTCCTCGAACTAGACAAAACCTATGCAACTGTTTCCAGACAGCTGATATAACGTACACATATACATAAATACATACTTATCAGAGATGTATATGTACAACTTCCAGACACACGGTAAGCGCAAGTGCTTATCACTTGAAGATAGTCCTGGTCGGGGTTCGAAACCGAGACCCTGTGCTTTAAAGTCAGGCGTACCAACAACTAGGATACAAGATCTTCATGAAGTTTTGTTACCTTGATATTTTTCTTCTATTTGTTAATGACATCAATCCTTCTAGCAAAGATTTTGGGCATATAAATAAGGACGTATAACATATAGAACTACATAGTATTATATTATATGTGGCACTACTCAGCAAACATGATATTACAAATATTAGATATACCAAGTTATATCTAGACGATAAATTACCAAAACTCATATGGCGCACGTTAGCAGCAAAACCTTTAGAACTTTAGAAATTTAATCTACAGCGCAATATGCAAAATTTACAACGTCCGTCCCTCTAATTGTTTGCTTAACATTCAAAATGTGTATATCTTTGTATATTAAATGTAATAGGTTTTATATGCGTGTTTTGTAGCGATAAGGATTAGGTTATTTACAAAATTTTCTTTAAACCTTGATAAAAAATGTAAATATAATTTAAGAAATCTAGCTAGATGAATTTTTAACAGACGACTTTCGTTTCGTTAATAAAAATGTGCTTGTTTGGTTAAGAATAAGCTTATATAGAATGATTGTATAAAAAAAAACTGTTGTGTTTCTGATTCGGAGTAAACGCTTAAATCTTATCTTCATTAAATTTCTGTGTTGTTTCTTTGTGAATATGCAGACATACTATTTTTACCCTCAAAGTACGTTACAGATTTTTTCAACCTGATAATATGTCGGGCGATAGGCGAGGATTTAACGAGCATAACTTACCGTCTAGTCTCTGACTCACGTAGCTACAATTAACGAATTCGAAGTAGATTGCGTAGCTGATATGAACAAAAATGTTAAGGTTCAAATTTGGGACCAATTACTACGTAGTGTACGATAAATATTTGCAACTTATGAATCGTGGCTTAGTGAAATGTGGTTCTGGTCTTGCTGGCTCAGCCTGAATTAATTATTGGGATTACTCTCTTTATCATAGAGCAGGATAAGTCTGATATATTTTGTAGCCATTTACAGTCGGACAGATACTACATTAATATTAATTTATCCACCAGCTTTTCGGAATATTTATTGAATATTATTATTTTTTGTTTCACGATTGAAGTATTTGAGTTGATTAGTAATAAATTGAAAGTATAATTGTAAAATAAAGTATGAACAATTCTACATAAACATTGTTTTATAGGCTTGTTTATATGTAGACTAGGACAGGAAAGAACCTTTTGAAGACGTGTGACAATTTTTGTTTTCGATTGCTAAGAGAAAAATGCTTGGCACTACAAGCCCAAGTAATTTTTTGTATTAGTAATTTTTACGTTTGGTCATTTTTATAACTGGACATTTTCATGATTGGACAAGTTTCGACCATTGGTAATTTTTCATGTTTGGATAGTAGTCGCGCAAAGGAGCCTTTGAGTTAAAAAAAAATAGAATACAAACACCGTTGATTGTTGTTCAGCCATAACAACATAAAACCTATTTCGCATGAGTTGAGATGTCACGAAAGGTATGTACAAGAGACAACTGACAGGTCGAGGATTACGGCGGCTTAGGGAGGGGCTGTTGCCTGTGAACTCGCGATATTTATGTACGGCAGATTAACATACGAACAATTTTAGGGAATGTTGTCTGGATTTAAACAGATTTACTAAGATCAAACATTGTCAACTTGGTTTTGCCTCACGTTGACAAGTGCTTTTAGCTAGATCACAGGTTCACCGAATTACTATTGTTCGTTCTTATTTTATTATGAATTGGCTATGTTTAAAACAAAGCTACTGTTTTTATTTTATTTAATAGCAACAGAGGATGAAAGGACATGAATAAAGAAAGAGTGTTTATGTGCGATGCTTTTTATCACTAACTCGGTATATTTTTTAGCATTTTAGTATTATTTTGTATTATCACTTTACTACGATTACCTATTTTGTTTGATTCAGAGTTCCGATATTTTCTATTATAAGTCTGTTTGAACTTTTCAGGCGTTAAAGAGATAAAATTGATTCAGTTTGATAAATTTACGTTGCTGTGACGTTGTTTACTACCATAAGTATTTCTTCAACAGATGTATCCATGGAGACTACCTGAAGGTCTATTCTGAAGGCGGCATCCATGGTCCGGGACCACCTGGTATCAATGAGTATTCTGGTTGGACCAGGGCCCTCTGTGGAAGCCGTATAGACGCGCCACCAGCTTTATACTCCCATGGACCACTTCTAGTACTGGAATTCCATTCCGGAGCCAAAGTAACTAATGCCACTGGATTCGTTGGCACTTTTAGGTTTATCGATAGGCGTAAGTATCTTTATGTAATTGTGTATTATGTAATAGGTTATAATAGGTATAATAAGTAATATTTAACACTGCGCTCTCTCGCTATATTGCTGTGCTCTTTCAGAGCGTCACTACTGTCTGTACTATATTATTGTTAAGATGTCTATGTAATGTACCAACTGTGACTAGCAATAAATACTTTGAATTTGAATTTGAATTTGTATTCATTCTCTGTATATTACATTTTATGGTGTATTGATTAATCTTAAATTTGAAAGTGCCTAAAATAAGCAAGACCATGAAGTTTAGTTTAACATCTATAAGATTTCGTAATAAAATTAATTGTATCCAAAATCAAGCAGAATTTTGAAATAATAATACTTTTGAACAAGCGGCCTCAAACTTCTATAAAATAAGATGAAGGCATAGAAATTTCACATAATTTAATCAAGTAAATAAATAAGAGAGGAGACAAATAACTGAAACCACTTATGGTATTTCTTGATAATAGATTTACTCGATTTCTTCTAAGTCTAAGAATTTGAAGTTTCTAAACGTCGTCGCGTCGTCTTATTTCACAGGTAACTTCGAAACAGATGGTGTGAAAGTTCCAGAAACTTGGTGTGATTACGTGTTTAACTCGCAACCAAACAGGCCAGCTCACGGGAAGCTATACAGTCCTAGATACCCTTCAAGCTACCCTAGCAACATAAGGTGTACCTATCACTTCAACGCTCGGTAAGTGGAAATGAATCTGTAATGTGAAAATTTCGTCCCGACTTTTTTCAAAAAGAGTTTCTAAAATTTTGATATTATTATGTTAAAATTCTTTGTTTCTAAACTGTTGAGCACTAAAACCAAAAAAATGAAATCTTATATATTTTTTCACTCTTTCACCCACTTTCACCTTTTCATAGTTTTTGATTTTCTCGAATAATTATTTTTGTACCTTATAGCTCGCGTATTTTTAATATCTTACCTTCACAAATTACTGATCGCACTCTGTCGTGAAATCGGATCTAATACTGGACCGAACTCAAAGACATTTCCAATGTCAAAATACTAATAAATCACGACTTTTTCACACTTAATAGCCGCGCTCTTGTCGGTGGAGCCTACGCCATTTTGTTCTGTTTTCCGCCTTCTGTTTAACCCCTTAATACGACACGACATGTAACTTAATTTGATCAATATATTATATTATTCTTTTAGGTTGTACTCTCTCCCTTTTCCCTTCTACCTTTCTTTCATTGATGTTTTCGATAAAATTATCATATTATTGTATCAAGTGACCCAGCATCTTCTCCGTACAAGTTCTTTGATGTTTATAAGTACTTATCAGCAACATACAAGTTAACGAATTCACGTTTTTATTTTGTACTTTTTGACAGCTTTCTACTGTTTTAGAATACAAAATTATACATTTTAGTGAAAAAGAAATACTTTAGAACTTTAGATTATAAAAAGGTGACTAATAAATTTACTCAAAAAGTAAATGCAAAGTCTGCCAACAAGTTCAACAAAGTATGGAAGTTGTGGCTTAATAGTTTTATTACTAATATAAAGAATAAGGTTTTAGTAACAATATCCTGAAATTTAGAATTGGGTAATGTATGTATAATTTTTAAAGTATAACTTTAAAGAAACTTAATTTAGCGCCTGTAAAAGAACAAGTTTTAAAATCATAATAATTATAAATTCGCATACTTACGTGTTTCGACTATTTAGTGAAGACAACATCATTTAATGTTTATATACCTCTGAAGCAATTCATGTTTTAATCTAACGTTCAGCTTGATGTATGCTAAGTGTAAAAGAGAAACAAGAAATACTTTTCTGACTAAGGATATAAGTATTAGTCTTGCGACATCGTAATATACAATTAATGTCTTAGATAAAAAGACTTATATTTGCTGATCATCCAATAAACATGAGACATGGTTGCTCGACTTGCGACGCTCATATTTCAGCTAGGTAAGCAAGGAACTCTGCTTAGCATAATGGCGGGAACTTAACAAGATAAAGGAGATTGCCCTGATGATCACTCACTTAATTTGCATACTGAGTCTTGGCTGAAACTTTTTTACATTATTATGATGGGAAGGATAAGCTGCGGTTCACGAAAAAAGGAATTATGTTTAACATTTTTTGGAAATCTGCAGTTTGTTTCAATAGGTAACATCAATATTTTGGTGATGGATTAAGATACTGCTTAAGTTAAATTGAAGTTTATTTAAGGCGGCATCTTGCAAATTTTAGTTTTTTTAAACACTGTGTTGTGTGCCTTCTATTCTACCACCTTCTACTGCTACTATACAACCAACATAGCAAGAGTTGAATTACAGAACCATACAAATATTAATCCTACTGGAACGTCATGGGGCAATAGAGTAACTGCCTCCTATTAGCTATTCGTACTGTTTACAATATTTTCCTCAGTATACAGAATTCAGATCACAAAACGGTAGTGTATACTGCAGTTCGCATCAAAGTACCTATTTCAAAACTACTTCCATATTTTCTCGGCAACGTGTTTGACTTGTACAACACTGTATTCTATTCTATATAATAAATCGTAGTTTAAAACCCACTAAAAGTTTCAGTGAAAAATAACTCTTAGACATAGCTTTTGAAAATAAACTTCATCTTTGTTTCAGGCATCAAGAGCGGATCAAGTTAGTTTTTGAAGAATCGTTCCTACAAAAAGGAGATGAGAGGTATATTATTCATTTTGTTCATTGCTATTTTTAAGGATATATAAGATAGGACTTTCTCTGAAGAATAGATGTAAGTGACGACTTAGCTTTAAAAAAAAGGTTGCGCAAAGAAACAAATTACAGAAATAAAAAAAAAAAGGATTATCACTCCAATACAAAATAGTAATCATCTAATCCAGACTGTCCGTAATTAAATTTTTTTTTTCGGGATAATCTTTCTAAAGTTTGATCCAGATCTTTTGACTGAGCACATCTTTTCAAATCTTGTATGATTGTGTTGTTTCTTTTAGTTGTCTCAACCGAGCTGATATAATTAAAGTCTTCGATGGAAGATCCTTAACGGCGCCAGTTCTTGCAATGTTATGCAATGAAGTTGTAGGTAAGGATGTGAATTTATATCATCATACTAAACTAAACTAAATTATTTAGAATTCCTTTTACTTTTAAGTCACATAATAATGATGTCATAATAATATAATGTAATGTCTTTTTACGTGGGTGGTAATTTTTCCAAGTCCCATTTAAACTTAAAAAGTCTCTCATCTTTTTCATCTATGTATGATGAACGAATCAAGTTTTAAAATAATATTGAAGCGTAGAAGCGTAATTTGGTGGAATGGGCTAACCAGAAACATAGAAAACCTGTTCTGAGGCGCCACAAGCGCTATTTTAATTCCAAACTATGGCGAGGTTTTCTATTTCTCTGGTCGGGCTTTATCACGTTTTCGTATATGAACTTATGTGATCGACGCGATAAATAAAAAAATAAAACTGACAAAATTAAATTTTGTCCTTTTCAGTTCCTATAAGAGTAAAAAAGACGTAATAGATATTGCTACTTTAGCAGCAAGACCAACTATAGACTTTTTGTTTCTCTTATGAAAACTGTCCTTTTGTTATTGATGATGTCAGTAAGGAATATTTGCATTGTGTTGTTTAGTTTTAAATTTAGGATTACTTAGAACGTGACAAGTGTATTAGTCTCAATAACTCTGTAAGCTATTTGTTACAGGTTACGAGATATTATCCACTGGAACGGACCTTCTAGTACAATTCACAGCAAATTCAAACATTCCCGGGCAAGGATTCAAAGCGAGCTACCAGTTTCAAATGGAAGATAACTCTAGCGCAGGTTTAGTAAGCATGCTATATTCAGCATAGGCATTTTATTTCCTGATTTTTTTTATTGCAAACAAAACTATTCTTTCAGTTCCACCACCATCCTAGTTGAAGCTCTGTTTAAGATTATTTTAATGATGGATGGTTATGGGCTTATATTTTACTTTATTCATGTAGCGTAATACTAATATTTACGAGTTTGTATTATTAGGTGTTTTCAATTAGAGAAAAAAGAAGAATACCTAATAGAAGAAAATTTACTATAATTTAATCTTAACTTTTTTTAATCTTATATGTAATCTAAATAATCACTTAGACGAAAATAAATTTCACTTCCATCTCCTGGCCAACAGATAAAAAAGAACAAAATTTATTCCTTCTTCAGTTTATTTAACTCTGTTTAATTAGCCTGCGATCCATTTCATAGGATTCACTTTCTAATCTCGAAGTTACTTTGTCATTATGTCATCATCTCAGCCTGTAGACGTCCACTGCTGGGCAAAGGTCTCCCCCAAGGATCTCCACAACGATCGGTCCTGCGCTGCCCGCATCCAGCGGCTTCCCGCGACCCTCACCAGATCGTCGTCGATCGTCATTATGTACAAACAATTAAATATTCATTCAAATTCCGCAGCAATAATTTATCCAATTACAAACGTCAATGATGACAGGACGTTTCCTGTTACCTGTCTAATCAACATCAACACAGAGCGCTTTGTATTTCCGGATAATGGGGTATGCTCAAAATTTCAAAGATAGGCTGTATCGAAGAACACAATAGCAATATTGTACATTTCAGCAAAACACATTGAGCTTCTTTTACTTGTTACATAATTTGGGCACATTTTTTGTCTAATTGATAAAGTATTTTAAGGAGTCCTAAACTAATATAGACTATAATTTCGACTAAAACAAACTTCTTTCTACCGAAGATCGGTGAATAGTCACTTCTATGTACAGTAACAAGAACATGCGGTATTTCTATATATATACAGTTTGGACTTTAATTCTACTGGGCCACATTTATGACGTCGTCATTGATATAAAACAAAATATAATCAAAATAAATTACAAAACACTCAACTAGAAATTAAAGAATAAAATCATGTAAGCGATCATAAAAATATTATTATGTTAAATTAGAACTTCAAAAAATATTTACATGCCCCATTGATCACGGTTACAAGTTATGTTAGGCAGAAACTCACATTTGATTAGATTCGGAACGGCGACACCGATATGTATCAACATTCAACAGTAATATATAAGGTGTTTCTTGCCAGATCCTGAAATCAATAAGAAGACGTCAGAGGCAATATCCGGCCTGGGACCGGCAGTGAGCGCTGCGAGTAAGTACCTGTTTGTTTGTTTCTATCATGATAGGAATTGAATTAAAATACCTAATAATTTCTATTTAATTTTAAACTTGATGGAGTAAAAACCTAAGATTAGTGTTGCCGTTGCCGTACAATCAATAGTTTTACAATCGATGGTAAAATACCAAAATCATTCACAAAATCGATAGGCCATCGATAGTCTATCGATAATGGACTATCGAGTGGCAGCACTGCCGATAACAATGAAATTATACTAATATTATAAAGAGGAAAGATTTGTATTTTTGTGTGTGTGTGTATGTTTGTAATCAATAAACTCAAAAACTACTGAACCGATTTCAAAAATTCTTTCACCATTAGAAAGCTACATTCACCCTGAGTAACATAGGCTACCTTTTACCGCGGGAAAATGCCTCATTCCTAAGGGAAAAACTGTTAACGCGGGCGAAGCCGCGGCGGAAAGCTAGTGTAATATAAGTAGGCATCTTACGCCTAATTATATTATCTGGGTTACTGTTACAAAATAGATATAAGAATAAATTAACCCATTTTGTTTATTTTTGGACAGCAACTTTTTATTATTTGAATTATGCTTGTGTCCAAAATGTACGAATTGAATCGTATGGCGAAATATAACTTAAGCGTTTCTTTTGAGTTACATATAATCTTAAAATGTTTTACTTATCATTATTGTTGCACTTTTCAAGTAGGACTGCATCACTGCATACTATCTATTCCATGTACATAACTGTGTAATAAATAATACGATTACAAACGTAGATTTATTAATAATTGTATTTCATCTGCTACTGTAAAATAAATTTAAATATTTATCATACAAAATTCTAACTTATTAACTTCATGGTTTCGTATCAAGCTCCTGGCAATTGCTCTTTCATTATTTACTGCTGAATATTTTATTTCCAAGCCATTGAAAAACATGATTGCCAGTTTTATTCTGTTTGCTTTTTAATAAATTGAAGTTATTCGTATAATAAAACATATTAGCTTACGTCAAATTGTAAACAAAAAATACTGGTAATATTGAAAAATAAAACATTTTATCTAAAGTGTATTTCACCTTTTATTAAAATTGCTCAGCCAATTACTTTATACTCGTTACACATTTAGGCAGTCTTTTAAGTTGCGACCAATAAAGTCTGAGTAACTGAGTATAATTTAATTTTCCTTTTGTTTAGCAGAAAATCATTCGTTAATAAATTTTGATGAATGAAACATGATTGACTTTTACTTGTTAAATTAAAGATGTTTCTTAAATAGTAATATTTGAAATTTTACAAATAAAAAATGTTAAGAATAAAAAAACTTTATTACATAGAAAAAGACCGAAAAGCAAAATACGCTTTCACGCCAAAACCACTAGACTGATTTAATAAAACTTGTTACAGAGATAGCATAGACCTCAAGGAAGGACATAGGCTACCTTTTACAGCGGGAAAATATGCAAATTCTATGGAAAAATCAACATTTATTCATCCTCTTTTTTTACGAGTACCCTTCAGTTTAGATTTATTTTTTCAATTTTATATTGTACCAAATAGGAGCATACCCTTTCCAATAACAATAATTAATTTACTGAATTATCAAAATCGGGATTCTCTGTAAAAAGTTCTGCGTGGTCATACTTAAAATAAGATACGCATCGACTTGAAACCTCCTCCGTTTATCGTCGGTTAAAAAAAGTTGTCCACGTTTTTGAAGTAGCCATCTTTGACTGCCAGTATAGATTATAGTGAGGAGTCCTTTATTTAATAATCTACTTTATATACTGAGCACGTCCTCTGAGATAAAACTCAATAAAAATTGAAAGCGGACATCGGGATCCTTTATAGAGAGGTCAGCCCTAAATTTATTGAATAAAGCGTGAAAAGGGAGTTTTTAGCTCCAATATGTGACCCGTTTCAGGTCCAATAATCTAATGTTAAAGTTAATTATTGAAATTTCAATACAGAGGTGTTGAATTATTCAGGTCTCGCTCTATTACTTACAACAAGTACGGTATTGAATTGTACAAAATATAGACTATAGTAATAGTTGTCAAGCACTCTACAAAATATGGTTGATTTTAATGATGGTATTATTTTATAATAATAAGTACTTTATATGCAAAATATTTAGCATATTCCACGATTAAAATAGTTTTTCAAGCGAATTGCGATGCACCGCCCACTTTCCCGCTATTAATGCAGATGTACAGATAATCACACCATAATTATATGCAACAAATATTCTAACATGTGTTTTACCTCAACGCGGACTATCTTCAAAATTTGTTAGACCGCGTGTATCTGCATAATAGCAGACAAAAAGTGGTACATCGCATATTCAATAAAAAAACATCATAAGTTTGGAAGTAGCAAAGGATTTTGCACATGCTAGACCACAAATTGTAAGCGAATCTACTAGAAATCCTTCACGCAGTACGTAGATCCTTGTAAAGTGACTCGTCTATTCCAGCGTCGTCCTGCCATCAAGAATTCAGAAGCGATAAGAGCAAGAGCGGGAAATTGGTGTCGCCTCTCTACCCGGCCCCTTATGCGCAGAAAACGCAATGTCACTACGACTTTTTGGCTAGGGGACGGGAGCGTGTGAGATTGGTCTTCGAGGACTTTAGCCTGCAAAGGACGACAGGGGAAATTATTGAGTAAGTTATGAAAAGACATTTTTCTATTGCTTTTATTACATAGCAGATGGTATTTCCTGTACAAATCTTTGTTGTTTTAGGCAATTTAGTACAGTAATATTAAGAAATTCAAAGTAAAGGACACCTTTTAACATTCTTAAAAAGATGAATTTGTCTCAATGTGTATTGCTTGTAACAATTTTGTATATTCTTGGTGTCAGTAATGTAATGATTGTATACATTTATTATAATGTACGTAATCAATTATGATGTTCATTATAAAATGCCGTAACTATATAGCAAACAAATATAGCATAAAAATAACAATAGCACCTTACATTTACCTTTTTTGCCGATATTTTGATTATGATACAATGTAAATTATAAAATGGTTAATAATAACGATAATGATATTAAGAAGTAAATAAATTTAACTCTCCTAAATAACCCGTTTCGCTAATAGTACCGTATTTAGTACTGTAAATAAAAATCAACAATTCTAATACGATTTTAGCATTAGAAGGACTTTGAAAGCCACAAATAAGGAAATAAGAAGGCGAGATCACAGGCTCCACAAATCTGATTCAATAAACAAACCCCGTTTGTTACAGCTGTGAGAGCATGGATTCTTTAGACGTATTTTTGTATGTAGACGGGAGACTGGAGAAAATGGTTTCGTATTGTGGAAACGAAATACCAAAGCCAATAATGTCAAATGGACCAAAATTATCGATCGAGTTCCGAGGGTTGTACTCGTCGAGACAAAGCAGGGGGTTTAAAATATCTTATTCTTTTGTTGAAGGTAAGAACATAGTGTATGTATACTATTACTTTAAAGAATATTGTAAATATTTTAACAATATCTGGATGGCGGAGAAGTTATCAAAGTAGAAGTGATGAGGAAGAATAAAGTGTAGGTCAATTTCATATCTACGTTGTTTTAGTAAAAAATATCGAATTGTATGGAACAATATAAATGAAATTTTATATTACATTAGACTTAAAGCAAAGAATTTTATTATATGATGTCAAGAGCTGAAATTGACGAATTTTGTGACGGGGTATCCGTAATTTGAATGGAAATCATGCAATAAATTTGAGCAAAAGTAGTTTATGGTCCTGAAACAGCGGGCTGTTTTTAATGAAAAAATCTGTTACTTATGACTGAATTTCAAACGAGCCGTTCGTTCAATTTACTGCAAGATATTTTCATCCATTTATTTATGATCTGTTGGAAATTGTGATTTCTACCATATTTGTTCTGCACTGACTATTTCCATTATTAGAAGCTCTGCAGTTGAAGTCCTAATTATTTACCGATTTGTGCAATGTTATGTAGAGTATATATTTTTGTTTAACTTATTTTATGTTAGAAATAATATTTATCTGGTAAAATAATGACTCACTCGTATTCTTTTCTACCTTCTTTCCTTTCAGATTACGGGATAGCAACCGGGAACCAACTACTAGAATTTCCATGTGCCTTCGTATATAATAGCAGTGAAGGGTCGAAAGGGATTGTGACGTCACCTAACTACCCTGGACTCTATCCGCGCGACACGGAATGCAACTATTTCTTTTACGGGAACGAGAATGAGAGAGTGCACTTACGTTTCAATAATTTTGATGTCGAAGGGGTTGTGCCGTAAGTAATCGAGACTTTTATATCTTTGTGACTCCTTCCTTTCTTTTCAAATCTAGTTTTATGTCCTGTGGTTTTGCCCATCTTATATTTCTTCATAAAAATGCTATATCAAAGTGAAAATCCGTCCGTTGATAAAGAATTGAAGATATAACAAACAGTATCCATCCTTATTTTAAAGTTTAAAATTCAAATACAGTTAGTTTATTTCACATATAACACACACTACAATGAACACAAAGTACGTTAAGAAGGCAACTGGTGGCCTTATCGCTTGAAGCGATTTCTTCCAGGCAACCTTTCGCATTAGGCCAAATGCTATTTGCGTTACGTACGTACAACGACTTCTGTTTAAGTTTTGTTTACCAATGTCACACACACAAATAGTTCAATTTCTAAAGGTAATTGACTTACATAATCAACAACTCAATCCAATGACGCCTGTAGTTGTAGAGAGTGCAGATCTCGGTAGTCATTAATCTAAGTGGCATGACCAAGCCAACAAGTTAACCAAGTTTGCGTTCAAGTATCAATTAGCGAGCCCTAGCTGAGTCACCTTTGTGAGAGCGTTTCCTCTATCTTGATTTCCCTACTTGACTCTCCTGTCTGCAAATCTGATACGCACCGGTCGGTAATTAAGTAACTTTGGAGCGCGTGGCAATCCCGACCTTGTTGTAGGTAATTCAAGGGTGATATTACCCCCTTAAGATACCTATAAATTACAGTTCTGTTTCGTGTATTCATTCACTGTGAGTTGTGAGTTCTCTAATAACAGTATTTTGAAGTACCCACTTTACAAGACTTGAAATTATTTCTAAACTTGATCTTAATCTTAATAAATTTGGAAGCGATATTTACTAAAGGAATGAGGGTGGATTTTATAAAAGAGCATTCGATGTTGTCAAAAGTGGGTGCAGTCTAAACTAATTGTTGTATTTCTTTTTCAGATGTGAAGCTGCATCGGCCAGTGACTACATACAATTTTCAAGTCAAATGGTCGAGACAGATGGCCATAGATACTGCGGGCAAATAAAGGAACTTGAAGTTACTTCCACCAAGAATTTTTTAAGGATCACATTTAAATCAAATGACCGATTAGATGGAACTGGGTTTAAAGCTGATTATATATTTTTAAGAGAATCTGAAATGCACAGTATAACTATGCCAGATACTATAGACAGTGGTAAGTGTAAAAGACAGGTTAAAAAAAAAACATTCTTATATTTTCGCGGTTGTCAACTATACAAACATTCGGTCGAAATATCGGTAAGCTCATTACAAAATTAATGTATGTAAGTATATTTTTGTATAGTTGTATTTATTGTTTCAGAGCCATGAAACTTTAAAAAAGTCACAATTGTAAAATTGTATCTTTTAAAATGTTACTCATAATTCGGTACAGGTGTTACATTATTTTGCGAGCAAAACTTCATAATGAATATTACATACATTTTAGACAGACAATTTGGGGTATTCGCAGAAATTCGTTTTTCATGAAGTGAAATAAGTACCTATTCGTTATATTTTAGTACGTACAAATAGTTATGCGACAGTTCTACTATACGAGCGGTTTGGAACATAATTAAATTCCCCCCCAGACCATGTTAGGATGAATGTGTAAATTAATTCCTGAGTACTAGAATATGTAAGGGTTAATTTAATGTTCTCTCTTGTTTCAGGTTCTAGGAGAAATTCCAAGATATCTCGTATTATATTCTATGTTTTCTGGATCATTGTTCAAACAATAAATCGCAGAGCTTAAGTTAACTTTTACAGATGGATTATTTAGTGGACATAAATAAAGTATTGTTATTAAAACCTATTTTTTTTTTGTTTCGATCCTATAAAATTTACATTTTTGGTGATACAGTTTTCAAACTACCAACTCCTCGCAGATTTTGCAGCAAAAAATAAATAAAAAAATCTTCGTAATTTCAATATCTTCAATAACAAAATAGCAATTGGACGTCTTTTGTTGAACTGATGAATTTAAATTCATTCACGTTGACTAATCTACACTTTCAATAAAATTCAATTTAAAAATTTTGAATAGTAAAAGCCTATTGGAAATCTTTTGCAAAGGCAGTGAGCTCCAAAGAAAATATTCATATTTTGAAAGAGAATACGGGGAAGAGCGAAAATTAAAATGAAGTTTAAAAATTCAAAATATAGAAGAACATTTTAGAAGCTCTGGTACTAGATATTTTCTGTATCCTAAATAAAATCAACGACCGAATGCTGTTCCTGGCTGAATCTGAATTTCAAATCGAACATTATGCGGTGACGGCCAACAACAAATATTAGATAGTCGGAGAGAAATAAAATTCCTCCATATTCAAAATTTCCTAGTTTTATAGCCCGTTATACGCAGAAAATAAAAGTTGGAGTCGTAAATTTAAATTCCTTTCTGCAATAGTGTGAGTTTACAAAGTTTCATGAAAATATTCGTGTTGTTTTAGTTCACTCGTATTATCAAAATCAACAAGAGCATTTTTTGCGTAATCTTATTTATCCGCAAAAAGCCAAAGAAAATGACCTGGCCCGCCAAAATGATTTATACTGTTTCTCTAAGTTTCATGCACGAATAAGACATTTTGCATAGCTTAAATATTTGCTGACTCCAAAAGCGTATAATTACATTTTGCTGGTCTCTAGACGTTTGAATGTCCAAGTATTAGTTGAGAGCTAAGTTTGTTGGAGTTTACACACCCGCAACTTCTAGACGCTGAAGTACAATATGGCTTCCTCGTGGTCAAGTAAGTAATTTCTTGCTTATACTATTACAGTGTGGTTCCTGGTTCTGAATCATACAAACACAACTTTCCTGTAAACGAGGTTTATGTACAATATCTATCTGCTATATCTTTTATTCGAAGCGAAAAATGAAATTCATTGAGCTTGGGCAGGTACTCGAACCCGCACCTCCTTGACTATCCGGGCCGTACAGGCGCACTACCAACACCAAGTCTCCGTACAAACCCAACGAAATCATTTAATGCTTCTATTTTACTAGTGCTGCTCAAGCTCAATGAATTTCATTTTTCGCTTCGATTTTTATTTTTATTTATTTATTTTGTTTATTAAAAAAGTAACATTTTACAAGTTGAAAGCGGTGTCACATAAACTATTACAAAGTTTTTCCGTACACCGCGGTAATAAAAGATATAGTTGATATACGCTAACAGACGAAATCTGTTGAAAAAGCAATAAACTAAAATCTATCTAGTAAAAAAACAACAGCCGTTTACGAGTATAACCAAAACCAATACTGCGATCCCCAAATCGCCTGTTAAATTTGGGAATTATGAGAAAACCTTCCGATATAATATAAGACCTTACTGCAGAGAGTAAAAGAGATTATAAATTGTTCGTTTATTTTGTAAAATTCAAACCTCTTTCAAATATTTAGGTAGTTCATGTTAAACTTTTACCACGTGAAGGGAAACAATGTTAATTTAGAATGAGCTGGATGTCTTACTTAGCTCATGCTTGAACACATACAGCTACAAATTAAGGTACTCTAATGGACTACAGTCATTAAGGTACCTAATAAAGGTGGCCACCCACCTGAAGTCATGAAAATTACCTAATTAGTTGCTTACAGCTTTGAGAAGTACGTTTTCTGTGGAATATGTACATAATAGAGCTTAAATTACTACCTGTTTTGTGCCTTTGCGCGTGTTTACAGTAACTAATGGAATTTTAGGGCGGTAAGTGGAAACGAAAATATTTTAATTGGGTCGCATGTTTGCAGCTTTATTTAGGTAAGAAAAATTGACTTAAGTGTTTTAAATTAAAGAGGGGTAAGAGTCAAGAACGTGATGTTTATAAATTAAATAATATGATTAGTTTTATTTTATGTAACATCCATCATTCATTTGATAGGAGAGAGAGAGAAATAGTCTGGGTTTGAGCAAAGTGTCTAATTTCTAAAGTCATTAAATGTTTCAAAAAATCTATATTTATAAAAAAAAAACAAATAGTATAACGGGTCTAATACGTGATATTATTTTTTAATCATCAATATCAAAAGTCTATCTCTATCATACAAACTATCTATATCTCATTTGATATTTTTTTTCTGAATAGAATAAAAAACGAATAAACATCAAAATGTAAAAATACAACAAAAAAGGAGGGGCATTTGTTTCAATTTAGATAAACATGCAAAATGGTTTTGTTCTTAAAATACAACAACAAAAATAATGAAACTTAAGTAATTTAAGTTTATTACAGTAAGTTTTAAGATTGTTAGTGCAAAAAAAAATTGTTAGGCTTTTTAATAGTTTGTTGACAAAAGTGAGTCTAACACGAGTTTAGTACAAACAGGTGTTCAAGTCTTCTCTCAACATCAAGGGGCCTAAACCTGCTAAGTGGCGCCGCCACCCTTAAAAAAATACTAACTCGAAAAATAATCAATATTTCAAAAATCTACAACGGCGAGGAACAAGGCGGTGTTCTGTAGGATATATAGAAGCCATTAACTGTATTTATTATATCTCGCTAGTAGTTATAGATGGAAAATTTGCGGAAACGCGCCGTTCTAGATTTTTGAAATATTAATTATTTTTCGAGTTATTATGTTTTAAAGGGTGGGAGCTCCACTTAGCACCTGTAGGCCCCTTAAGGTAAAACCACATTTTAAAGTTGCAAGCTATAAACGTTGGTAGGGCTGTTGATAGTCCCAATCACTCGAGTAGTAGAAAACCGACGACGGTTACCCATAAACTTAGTTAATTACCGATTTCTACCCTAATCGACGCCCAAGTATCCGATATTAACCCTTGCTGACAAAAGCGTTTTCCTGTACTCGAGGGCTTGCGGTCAAATGGGCCAAGTTGAAAGTGTTGAAACCCAACAATGCTTCATCCTAAGTAAACCACTCGGTGTCATCCCTACTACATTCTACAGCAACTATTCTCAAATCGACTACTTCTATGGGTTTAAGGCTAAAGGATTGCTCACACAAATTATGTTAATAGGTAAGTAACTATTGTAATAAATTCAGGATTATTTTATACTCGATAGATTTAGAGTTGAAATTTTACCTAATTCAGCAAATTCTGCAGGGTTTGTTACTGGAAACTATTGTTTTAGATTAAATTAGAGTTGAACAATTATTTACAGGTATTTTTGCTGGTCAAAACACTGCAGCACAACAACAATGAAGTTATAATTTGATACTGTTAATTTTATTTGTCTATTTTGTGACTATTATTTTACACACACACACGTTTACTTCTGCTGTCATGACAAATTCTTTTAATTATATAATTGTTCTACTATTTGTTATTTTTCTAGAAAGAAAATTATTCACATTATACCCTCAAATTAATATGGGTATTGATTCAACATGATATAATGCCGTATAAATTATTTGATGAACAAAAATGATTCTTTATTTCGTAACGAAAAGAGCCAAAGTTTACTTCAAAGGAGGATTAATTTTATCTTAAAATGAATTATACTTGGATGAGCAAAAATATTTTGCTTATGTGCCCAATGAAGCTCGCGATTAAGTGATCTGCAAATTGAATCCTTACTGATCCCAATTTACTTGACTTTACTCGTTTTACTTAAACGATTCGCAGCAGGAAATATTATTTGAAGTTAAAATAACTTAATAAATTTTCATGAAATATACGAATGCTAAGTGGTTCAAATAATACTCCGATATAAACGGCGTTTGTATAAAGACATTTTATGAAGTAAAGATAGTAGTGAAATCTTTTTACCCGTATCTTCAGTTAAAAAAAAAGAATAGAAACGAGCGAACGTTCGTTTCGTGAGCATATAGGAAGAGTGCGTCTATTGTTCGTATTCCTACACATAGCTAAAAAGGGTATGTATAATTGTTTTCCGTGACACAAACAAAGCATTCAATCCAGCAGCAGCGCCGGTATCTTTCAATTAATAATGTAACGCAATACCACAATAGATCCCAGTCAACCTGTACGTACACTTGACAGTGATCGATCTTCATTCAATATGTGCATAGTACTCGATTCGGAACGGATCACCTGCGCGTTATATCGATTCACTCCCAATCTTATAGCAAATACTCTATTATAATCAATATTCTAGAGCACGTCTTGAGACGGTGATTGAGAATTACAAGTACGTAGCACATTCAAGAACGTTGTATATGTCGTCGGCAAATCGTAGAACTCGTTATTTTACAAAATACATCGCCATTTTACAAACATTAGGTATTCTGTTATATGCCGAAGGCAAATTGTAGAACGCAGTCCTCTTCTTAATGAACAACGTGGCATAATGGAGCTGAATGATGTATTGTACTGATCACAGATGGCTTGAAATACAAGATTAAATAATTGAATACGAGTTAATAATATCAAAAATAACTAGTAGAATCACTTTATTTATCACTGGTACCACTGATTTTGCAGAATTGGAATTGTTTTACTCATTTTCTTCGTAAACAGCTGTAGATTACGGCGCGCCGTTGTTCTTTTGACAAAACAGCACCGCTCATGGAAAGATTAGTAAGTAAACAATTAGACGCCTTGCCGCGGCCAAGGATGTTATAAGGCCGCGACATTTAAAAGAGAGAGACTAGACACTAGACATCATTTGACAACGCATTTTACAAGTTGTCTTCGGCATATAGCAAAACAACGAGCGTCTCAAAATGCCGATGCATTTTGTAAAATGTCGAATTCTACAATTTGCCGATGATATTTATATGTTACAGAACTATGGTTGCAGCTGTCTAATAATAATTTGTCTCCGTAAACAATTGTATGCCGGCTCATTGTTGAAAGCAAGCTGTTAATACCTAGTACTTCACGTCGCTTCAACAACTATTTTACCAGATTGGGAGTCGTATTATAATTATGTGACCTAACTGCAGCCGCCTCAAAGTTATTAACAGCTTGAATACCTATGAGTCGACAATAGACATACAATTGTTTAGGCAAATAATTAACAGACGGCTACAACCATGACGCGTCATATACGTTAATCACCGTTGAACACCTAATCTATTTCTCAAGCACCGAACCCGGTTCTCAGCCACTCAATACTGTTATTGTCCTGAGATTTTACAAAGAAAACATAAAACTTCTCCTAATTGGATTCTGAAATCAATTTTATTGCTTTTTACACTCTGATGTCAAAAGCCTGATTGATTGTATTGCAATTAACGATTTTTAATTAAAGTTGAGTTAGGGTGAACTTTTTCTACGAATGAATTTTCTTACAAACAAAGTCTGGTATTTTTAATTACTTTTTTTTATTGAAAGGAATTCGGCACCAAAACATCAGCTTTTCAATTTAACTTCAATATAGCTCTTTAATTCATATAAACCATTAACATTAAGAATCCAAGGACATTAAGAATATAGGCCAGGCCATTGACCCCATCAACATGTAACTTACTGGATGGATAAAAACTTACTGTTATATTTACATGGCCACCTTAGTAATGCTATAAGGGTAGGATATTTTTTACTGATCTTTTCAATACTAAAATACAATTTATTATTTTTAAGATCTGTAGACTGTGTATGTTTTACCCTACTAGGAATAAATGAATAACTACTTACCGTTTGGGTAGCTAAAATAGCAGATATTTTGCAACCTGCAATCTGCCTCTGCTCTCGGACTAAAATCACCTGAATTTATTTTATATTGGAAGGCTTACTTCAAATGGTTTTGGGTCTACTGAAAAAACGAGGGGTGATAAGATGGGTGATATTTTATCCGAACTATTTAAATAAACGAGACAATTTTTTATCAGATGTTGTTGGTATTAGTTTTATCACAAGTATTGGAATTTTAGGATTCGGTTTCGTATAAAAAGCGATATCCTTTCAATAATTGCTTTGGATTCAATCATGTTTTCTTTGACCAAACAGCCTTTACCAAGTTTTCCTTGAAAATCGGTTACGTGAAAACAACAGATGGTTTCGATTTTCTTAGTTTAGCTTATCCCTTCTAATTCGCAGTTCCCTTTTGCTATGGCTAACGCAAATTAATTCAAGCGGAAAATGAGAATCAGTTACCTCGACCCAGTATTTTACGAGTATTTCGAAGTTTGTCCGACTTCACCTGTGTTTAATGAACCAAATTTTTCGCTAAAGGATTTTTTCTTTGTTTTTCTTTTTGCTGTTCCTCTTGTGGTTTTATTAAGAAGAATATATTTTTGCAGTTAGATATAAATTTGTTAAAACTATAACTTTGGAATGTACAGTTACCTGAGACTTAAAAATCAACACAACATGAATATATTAAAAAGATTATAATATACACTTAATATTAACAATGTTATCAAAAGCTTATTCGTTAATTTACGAAGATTAGATTAGGGAGCAGAAAATATTTATGGAATTGGGGAATATCCCACAAATGCCCAATTACGCAGCGATTTGTAGGTTCTTGATAGGATAGTCAGATTATATCAAACCATCTCGTTGTTAAAGATTGGCAATGAGATAAAATATGTGCTAAAATAAGTACTTCAGTTTAAAAAAAACTTGCTCGGCAGTGAGATAGACTCGTAGTTTGTCACTTTTGACGCGTCGTGGTTATACTTCTTGAGGAAAAAGCGCGGTTCTAAATAGAGAGGTGTAAAAACCACGCTTAGAGGTTCCAAATAGTTAGATTAAATCTGAACGCAAAATATTGATTCTTTTCCAGAGTAGGCTAGGGGCATAATGACCTGATGACAGAATGCTTAAAATTTGTAATTAATGCTACTCATATGGGTGAATAAAACACAAACTAATGTTCAAATTGGGACTATTTTTGACAGTTTTATATCTAAAAATAATATATATATTATTATGTTTTCTTTGTATAAAACTTTTGGGTGTGATACAAGTACGAAAGCCACTTGATAAAGGAATTCTATCAGTAAATAGAGCAAGCTCCATTGACGATGGGGAAAGTTATTTGCCGTAATCGGAAAAATAGTTACACAATCGGTTTGTTAGCAGTATTTTTGGAGATAACAAAGGAAATAACGCTGCAGTGTTATCTAGGAAACTTATGACCGCAACTAACCCACCGACGGGATGAGAATAATAAGACGAAAATAAAACTGCGGCGATCATGTACAAATATTTATCAAAAGCTGCAGTGCGTTTGATTCCGCCATGTTTATTTAATTTGAAGTCTCGTCGTTGTCGTTGTTTTTTTAGTTTTATACCTATAGTTTTTACATATTTGCTTACCCTTATTAACCCTTTCAGGGGGTAAATTTTTACAATAGCTAAAATAAGTGTACATTTATCTATTTAATACGACTGTAGAAGTCGAAAATCTGCACATAGAAAAATAATGCTATAAACCGAGTCAGGGGGGTGTAAGAAGTCATATAGAACATTATCCTTCCTTATCCTTTTTTTTGTCAATTTTTTTGTTTGTCTGTTTGTACGGGTTAATCTCCGAAATTGTTGGACCGATTTGAATGAAATTTTGCATGATGGTGCCTTATATCCCCGGTCAACATCTTAGATAGTTTTTACAGCGGGAAAATATATAATTCCTACGGGAAACTGCATGGAAAAGTCATAAAACAACGCGGACGTAGCCGCGGGCGGACAGCTAGTTATGTAATAGAGTTGATGAGTAACAAGCTTTAAATACAAAATATATCTAGGCAGTAATTTTATTTTGCCTTTTTTCTATATTGTGTTTTTAACTATGTGGAACAAAGTATACCTGAATTGAATTTATATAAGCAGCTTTAGCTTCTGAAGCTTATACAAAGCCGTGTAGGTACGTTATCTATCAATAATGTTTGTCCGCCCCGAACCTTCAGTCACAGTGTTGAAAGGAGGAAAATAATAAAGGAGCTATTTTTCAAAGTTTCGCCACTATGCCCTTTATAGTTTCGCTTTGCAAAAATAAATAATGTATACGTTGACGATGCCAAAATAACATGGAAGGATGAAGTGTCATAGTTCTATATTTTAGTTGTAACTGGTATGTTCAAAAGTAGTTCAAATTCAAACAAAAACTGCGTTAAAAATATTATAAGTTTCAGATTTAAATCGTACGTAAATATCCTAATAAGACCTTTTTTTGTTAATTTTGAATAATAAACCGATAACATTAATGTTTTACGATATATGTAGACCCGAGATGGGTATTAATATATTTCGAGGATAGATTTGGATTTCGATCCATTTCAATATTTTTCTAAAGAATCAGTGCGCAACATCAAGCACGGTCGGTCGCTGAACGAACGAATGAACGTCCAAGCGAACGAACTACTGACTCTGGGAACCAATAGACTGAATGATTGAGGTGTTTTTATAATTATTTCCAAAGAGAAAGGCAATGAAATAAAACAAGTGCAGCCTATAGCTTAGTCTTTTAAAAATATTCACTCGAAACGTCAAACTCTGGTTAGTTCATTAATCAATCTCCGTGTTGCCAATAGCCAAAAGTATAAAAAACCTTCATAATTATTTCTCCGACATATACTTTACTTGCTTTCCGCCCCGCGGCTCCGCCCGCGTTAACCGTTTTTCCCGTGGGAATGATGTATTATCCCGCAATAAAAAGTAGTCAATGTCCGTCCCCAAGGTCTATTCTATCTCCGTACCAAGTTTCATCAAAATAGGTTGAGTGGTTTCGGCGAGAAAGCGTAAACGGACAGACAGACAGACAGAGTTACTTTCGCATTTATAATATTAAGTAGGGAAGTAGGGATAACTAAAAGAATGGAAGTTATAAAGACATACTTAACGTCAGAACGCTACCCATACTCAATGGCTTTCCGCGAAAAATATAATCGTTAGTTTTCCAAGAACTGCCAAAATGTGAGTTGTAATATCGGTTTTGTGGAAATTCCATACCTTCGTAATTATTATCTTGGTAACAAATTAATTATTTTAGTCTCAGTAAAACAGAATTCAGTTTAAACGTTGTTAAAATAAACTCATGGTGATAAATAAATCAAGTTAAAAAACAGAAAAATATTTTTTAACTCTACCGTTTTTTAACACATAGTCATAAAAAAAACAGCCACCCACCAGCCATATTCACCCTGGTATCAGGGTAGGCTCGAGCCCCTCGGTGGGGACATATATGAGCTGTTAACGATAAAAAAAACAAAATGTAACCAATTACTCTGTAGCACATATCTGGTGGAAAAGCAGCCTTATACCTTACCTAATAAGTAACTGTTAAAAATACTAGCTGCAAACATCACTAAAGCGGAACTCGGTCCCTACCCCAGGGAACGACAAAATTTCTCCTTGGTAAATGTCGCATCAACAAGAGTTTGATTGATATTCCTACGAGCGAAGGGACGGGCAGTAAAGGCTTGTCTTTAGCGCCTTTCAGAACCATTCGAGCAAATTTTCCTTCGAAAGTAAAGTAACGGAGGAAATTTGAACACAACGTGTTTACGGATTACGGAAAACCAGTGACATGGATAATTTTGAAACTGTAATTTTGAATTAATTATCGGTTGAAAGTTAATAATAGAACACGAACATTTCAGGTATTTAATGATAATGAAAAAGCCTATTCGCGTTTTGAGAAAGGTATGCTCGGTTACAGTCAGCTGCAGATTTAGCTACCCAGCTGCGCCACAAGAAATTATGATTTTTTTCACTGTTTTTAAAGACGTACATTATTAGGTTTATTATTTTAGACACCAGGTACTATCTGTCGTACACACTTGTAAATTAATTGTGAGGTTAGGTGGTGGCACAGTTCCAGAGTATCACATATTTATTTTTACCGGGGTGGATACCTGATTCTGAATCAGGCTCTACTCCTTAGTGACGATTTTTAATGAATAATATTTGTACTATACGATTTTCATTTATTCAATAAGACACTTGTGTCGGAAAATTTACTTAATATTTAATTTTGGAGAGGGACAATATGAACTACGTATGAAAAAAAATTCATTGTCTATATGGCATCGAGCCTACAGGCAATTCAAATCATTATGTTAGTTTCTTATAATGGATAATGTTTCTTACAATAAAGTGTTAAGTGATATATAAGTCGTTATAAAATGTTATACAACGTATAGAAACAATATATGTACGCATAAATTATACCAGATTTAATCTTAAAATAGGTAGATTCTCTTCTAAAAGGTTTTCACCTCATGGGAAAAGCTGATGAAAATTTAAATGGTAATACATTCGGTAAATGGGTATACAAATAAGTATTTTCTGATATATCTAAATAATGGAACACTCAGAATATTACCGATTGTGAACTTACTGCTAAACAAACCAAATACATTAAATTATATTATTATGTTATCTGATAAATATCTCAATAAAGAAACAAGAAAAAGATTAGACTGTGACTACTACTAAACAAAGCAATTAAATTATTATTGAAACTAATTTATAATCATAATTTCAACCGAAAGACATCCACGTCTCCCAAAGATTTCCACAACGATGCCCTATTAGAATTTGATTCAGTAAGACTTGATAAAAAATAATCTTATTATGAAATGAAAGCCTCTTATCCATTGTAACGGTACCAACCTGGGTCCCGTACAGATTTCACAAATGTTTTATAAAATTTACGATATAAATTAATTACATCGAGGGCATCATTCCATAGGGGCGTACATACGGATTTTCGAAAAAAATTTTATTATGCCATTGGATTCTGTTTGAAATGGCGCACCAGATGCAAAAACACTCATTTTAGCACCTTAAATATTACTCCCAATATTGTTTAAAGTTTTATAGGCGTAACCTAATAACAAATTATAAATATCGAACCAGATAGACGTATACTAGGCGTAACCACCCAATTTTTAATATTTTGTCAAGCCAAACAGTAGTATGAACGTGTATGCCTTTTTGGTCCGTTACAAAATATAATATAAAGGCGCGAGGGCGGAGGTGACCTAAACTGTACGCCCCTGTAATAGCTCGTTGCTTTGTACAAAAGGGGCACATAGCGAAAGGTTCACTTTCTACAGGAGAATTACGAATAATTTTTACTTATTTTTTACTTTGTATACTTTAATTAACGTATCAACCTTTAATACTTACTGTGTCGGTTCTATGCGAAATGTGGTCCACCGGTCGGTGACTATGGTTTTCCAGTTTTCTCATCAATCCTGATACGATCGCACGGGGAAACTCCGAGCATAACCCTCTTCATCGCTTTTTGAGTGACTTTGAGCCTTCTTATGAGGCCCGTCATCGTAAGCGACCACGTCTCAGATCCGTAACGACTTTTGACACTGCGGTTTTTGGGACGAAAAGATTTTGCACAACTTTCCTAACGCTCCCAGCCGAGTTGGATTCGACGATTAACCTCATTTTCGAAGTTAGATATACCTAACTGGACTCTTCGTCCCAGATAGACGTAATGGTCTATAACTTCAAGAGCAGAGTCCCCAACTTTTATTGGAATCCTAGGTACTTCAGAAGCATTCGACATTACTTTTTGTCTGTTTCATGTTCATATTCAGACCCACTTGTTGGGATACTTTTGAGGTCATCGAGCATTGCGTTGAGGTCCTCCAAACAAGGTTAAAGCCATGACCACAATATTGTCGGAAAACCTAAGGTACGTAATGTAGGTACCTATTCATCATTAAAATTAGAATTGATACCATGTCCTTCCCAGTCCAGAAGCAAAGACATCCTCCAGTGCAGCGGTGAACAACGTCGGAGAGAAAACATTTCCTTGTCTCGCACCCCGCTGCAGCTGGATTTAACTAGAGTTCTGAGCCTGAAGTCAGACTGAGATGGTAGGATGGTTGCGTTCTGTTACAAACACTTAGCACCTCGATATATTGGTAGTCGATTTATCACCTCTGAAGAGACCGTAGCACTGCCCAAGTCTCGATCGAATCGAAGGCTTTCTCATAGTCCATGAACGCTAAGCATAGTGGCTGGTTATACTCTACGATCTTGTATATAAACTGCCGCAACATGTGAATGTTCTCTATGTACTATAGCATTTTCAGAAACCGGCTCTTTCCGGAAGCTAGAAGTCGTTGAATCTGCGCGCGAGATTAGTAACTGTCGAAAACGAGATGGGTCTCTAATTCTTTAAAAGAGTGTTATCATTATCACACTTTTCGAAGAGGACCACCACACATCTGAGCAGCCTGCGGCGTTGCTCCTTCGAGGATGACGGAATTAAAGTTTCTGAAGGGCTTTTAAGACCGGTATACTAACTGCATTCAGAAGTTCAGCAGTTATTCCGTCATCACCCGGTGCTTTGTTGTTTTTTAACTGTTAGATCGCCATCCTTATCTCGTCCGGGGTCCGGAATTTCTTATACACAAGACAGTCTGCTGCAGCTTGCTGCTTGGCTATACAGAAGACAGACTTCTGCAGCTTGGCTGACAGGTGTCTGCGTTGTTGTGTACAACAGCTGTCCATAGAACTCCTCGATTTCCTTTAGTAGCTCAAGGTTAGATGTTACAGTTACAGTTCCTACCGTCCGCAGTCTTCAGCTTCGTCAATTGACTTTGCCCAACAGACAAATCTCTTGCGAACACTTTGATGCTTTTATTACGCCCAATGGCCTCTACGATCCGTATTAAATTGGCGAAGCTCGCGAATAAGATATTTTGAGATCTGCCTGTTGAGCCGCCGTCAATCGGACTGCAGAACCATCCTTCGTCTTTTTTCCTCCTTCTTTTTAGTTTTAGCATTTTGGACCCCGCTGTATGGACAGCTTCCACGAACCTTTCATTGTATTCGTCCAATCCCTGGCATAGTTTGGCATTCAAATCGGTTTTTCAGTTCGAAACAAACAATTTCTTTCTTTTGAGGGTATTCTTATTTATTTATTTTCATTAATAGTACGTAATACCGTTGTGTTTGGCGAGGCGCCACGCTTTCGCCATATGCCACCGCCACGTTACTTCGGTAACTGATGCCTTAGAGGCTGTATCTTTTTGGGTTAGTTGTATCATCGTTTAATTGAGTTGATGATCTTTTATTTTACGAAGGTTTTATGAGTATGTGTAGTACGCCCTTGTTTTATTTTCATAGTTACTGAATTCAAGTTTGTGCCATATGGGCGTATAAACAAAGAAACTGATTAGTTATCAAGTGTTTGGTGATTATTTAATAATATTATTAAAAGGCTATCAAAGAATTCCGTAATTAATTCAACAATAACAGTAAATATAATGCTTTTAATTTTTACGACCTTTTAATATATGAAAATAGAGTAACAGATATTTGCCATAGATGTCGGACCAAATAGGCGTATGTGCAATATTTCCTAAAATACATTTTGAATCCAATAGCTATTCCTACCCAACGAACACACATGAAATATTATCACCCTTCTAAAAAAATCATTTTGATAGACTAATTTTTCACTGAAATATTAAGTTTTTTGTCTCTCCTGTAAAATTTGGTTTTTGCGCATACGCCCCTATGGAATGATGCCCTCGACATGTTTATTCGTTGAAAGTCTTATACCTAAATGCAGGATCTTTGATAAACTTCTATATTAAAGTTGTTTATCCTTGCATAAGACAAGAAGTCTAAAGTAATGCTTAGAAATAAATCTATGCAATAATTGAAATTTCACAATTTGTCTCAAGGAAAAGTCTAAAAGGATCGTTCCATAATGAATTATCTAACAAATTAACTCTGTAAATCAGTCTTTATAATATAATTAAAATATGAATTATAGATTTAAAATAATACATTCAATTTTCTAAATAAAAGTAGGATATTAGCGGAGAGAAGTAATCTTCCACAAGTTTGGGCAAAGCTTCTTCAATTTGACGATAGTTGGCGTTATTGTCATACAAATATTCACTACCATACTCTAGTTTCGAACAGAAAGTAATTTTCGTCAATTATAGTTATATTTAATAGTACATCAACATTAAATTAGACAAAAATATTATAAAATCGTTCTAAAATTATTTAATTTATTTTATGTAATTTTATTATTAATATATAATTTATTATGTATTATGATCATTTTAATTAGTGGGCAAGCAATAAAATACAAAGGAAATCGAAATCAACCATTTTGAAATCTGTAAAAAACAACGCGATCATGAAAAATATTGGAAAATTATTTTAAATAGATATAGTGGACTTTTCTTTTATTGGATCGCTGGAGCATTCTTTGGCGGGCCGGGCGAGAGGAGTCATCGTGTTTCTACAACAAAGCTAAGTATTTTTACATATTCTTAAATATGTGAAAGCTTGGATTTAGGAGAATCTCCAGCTATTTCTATGTTTTTATACTAGTATTTATTCAATTTATTAGTATTTTTACCCATATATAATTCCTTCTAATATCTAAGTTCTTTTATATAAAGTGCTTTTGTTATTTTTCAGATATAATTGGACTTGGGAGCTCCCTATTTTAGTCTTGATTGAATACCTAAATTAATCTAAAATTGTTCTAATATTACTTTATGTATTTACTTCTGCATAGACATATCTGTGGAGACTCTTAAATCATACTCCTATAAAATTCACAGATGGAACCAAATCTCTAAATATAAGACATAGTTGGAGGACTAGATGGAGCATCAGCGGTATGGAAGGTGCAGACTACCAGACTCTCCTTCTCTCTCAATCTCTTCGGATGCCGGGTATGATTTATAATTTTCATTTAAACTTACAAAAACAGAGTTTCTATCTATTTTCTTGCTTGTCCCATAAATAAATCAACTAGATATTTCTATAATTAGATATTTAATTTCATAATCCAAGAAAGTAATCATAATCAAGTAAATTCATCATATATCCTTTCTCTATTCAATACAGTTTTAATTTAGATACTTAATATCTCATTCTAATCAGTATTTACTTTCCTACATATTTACTTTATATTCTTTACCTTTATACTTACCAAATTTCATACATTTTATTCATCTCCGGGAAGCTTATAAGTCATTGCGGTTAAAACAGGGATATCTATTTAGCTAGGTCTAACAAAATTCTCACTAAAAGATTCGGAGTTACTCGTATGCGATTCATAATGTAGAGTCTTTCCACTAGACGTTCACTGGCCATATTTAAGTAAGTTCACAATCATCGGTACAAACATTGGGTATAAGAAGGTTAAGTGTTTTAGTAGTACGGTTATTAGCTTCTTTATAGAGGGATGGGGTGTTACAATTTGGTGCCGTGACCAGGATAACAAGTGGGTTGCGATAATCAGTATTTTATTATTGAGCTTAGTTTATTTACTTTTCATTATTATGTCTGGTGCTTAGCACTAGAATCTTATTATCTGTTAGCTTATTAGAATCTTATTAGTTCAATATCAATTCTCTTTCTGATTTATTGATAATATTTTTATTCTGAGGTATGTGAGTTTAATCTGTCTATTATGAAACTTTGATTTAATTTACATAAAATCACTTTTCTGTACATAGAAGGATTTTATTGGATTACTTTGAAATTTTATTTCTTGCAAAAAATGTAGCTTTTTAGCTTACTTTCAATTTCTAAAAGCAGATATAAATGAAACTAAACACTGCTTACTTACCAGTTTTAATAATTTTTATTAAAATTATAGGTATAACTAACTAAAGGCACATTTATAAAGGTCAACAAATTCACTTTTTACATAATTTGTTTAATTTTCACTTCACTTTTAAACAAATAGATACACTATCTTCATTAATTTTGATGGAAGACCTGGTCAGAGAGTCAACCTTGGGGTTCATGGTCTCTGTTTGTTGAACTTGATCAGGGGCAAACTATCTTCTTGTAGTTTCTTTGCGTTGGGTTTTTCTGGAAAATAGGGTTAAAAGAAGATTAATATTTAGCTAGTAGCATTTTAAAAGTGATGGGGATTATCTGAAAGTTACAATTTATATCTAAAACAAGAGAAACAGAAGGTTTTTACTTGAAACTTCTATGTCGGAAATAGCAGTTTTTCAATGAAAACTTTTAGGGTTATTGATTCTTTGAACAAGTGATTTCACAATAGAAAACGTAGTTCTGACTATAATATAATAATTTAACTGTAAACTTACCTTGTAAAATCATAGCTTTAATTAGGTATTCTGAAAGAAAAATACCTATTTGATTTGTTGTGTGTGTTGATGTAGGTCTAGAAAAAAATGTATTCAATTCAATTTTTCTAAAGGGAAAGGAAAGGCAAAAAGTACTGAGTCATACAGCCTGAACATTAATTTATTAAATTTATTTACCAAAAACTTTATTGATTACAAAAGTAAATAAAATTAAAAATAATTAACGCGAATAAATTAGGAAACGTAGAAAAATAAAAATTAAGTAAAATAGTCGGATTAGTTATAAGAAAAGTGACTGTACGGTCACAATTTGCTGTTCGTGAAATGGAAAGTGAGAATTTTGTTATAGGGTTCGTGTTAAGTTTCTTTTATTCAGGAATTTAAATTAATGGGGGTTGATATTTAGAAAAAAAGATTACTGGTTATTCTTTTACTACTACTTAGCTTGTGAGGTTCGAGGTTGACTAGCTTCGCGGGTCTGGGTGTCGGAATCATTGAACTGCCTGGGACTTCTGGAGTGCGTGGATCGTGAAGCGATTGCATCTATAGATGGAGGCCGAGACCAGCAGAGTAACGTGCTTTCCGAAGCACGGAGTCGACTTTCTTTCGGACGTTCGGATGATTAAGCCTGCGGAGTCTTAGCCATACGGGAAAAGGTTTCGCATAGTGTTATTTGATTTTGTTCGCGGGATTCGAACTCGAAACTTTATAGAGTGAGACGAATATTTGACTACTCGATCATGGAGACTTTTACGGGTTGTTGATATAGGATAAAGTATTGAGAAGTGAGTTAGTCTGCGGATCGTACTGCGGTTTACTAAATTAAGAGATGGAGGGTTGTAGAATTATAATAAGCGCAAAAATTGCTCTCTAATGACAATATCTATTTTCCTTTTCATTCAGACGGTATACTTCATCAAATCTTGTAATAGTATGTATTATTAGTAGTGAATATTTTTATGCAATTACGGAAATACATAAAAATAAAAATTAAGTAGGTACTCACAAAGGTACAAATGGGAAAAAGGGAAAATAATCTAGGTAAAATAAAATATAATTTTAAGGAAACAATCAATTCATTTTAATATTAGGTAACGGGTAAAACAGACGTAGCGTCGGTGGACAAGTGGCTGGGGTCGTTGGCTTCCGTTCGGAGGATCGCGGGTTCGATCTTCGGGAAAAATTATTTGTATTTGTATTTGTGTTCGGAACGTTTCAACTAACGTGTTTTCGATTTTCGAATTTATAAGTATGTATGTTTATTTTGGTGTGAGGGAAGACATTGTGGGAAAGCTTGCGCGCGCCTGCGGGGTAACTCAGGGGTTGTAAAGAATATTTGAATTGTATTGTATTGTTGTGTATTTGTGAGTGAGGTTGATCAACTCGCACTTGGCTAGGGCCTATACGCTCTGAATTCAGGAAAGGTTCTTAACTCCCTCGGAGGGGACGTATATGAGCAGACAATGATGAACGAATAACAAATTTCGTATTTTATTTAGTAATTTGGGTAATTATTAGTATTCGTGATTCGGTACAAGGACATTTTGAACAAGTTAATTATTGATTAAAATTCTTAGTCACTCCCGCATTTATAATAGTGACTTTGACAGTCTGTTACGCTTTTATGCTGGAACGACTGAGCCGATTTTGATGAAATTTGGTATGGAGATAGAATTGACCTTGGAGTAGGAAAGTCGAAAACCAATGAGGACGAGCGGCTAGATAATAATAAAACCAAATATATAGATACTCGTAATAAAAACAAATACCTAGATTAGTTAAAACAAACTTTAACATTTTTGAGTCGTCCTAACGGGGGGTTGAATAATAATTAATGAATAATGTTCATACAATTTGAATTCAATTATTTTTATCTGACTGCAAAGGAAGGGTTAAATTTTTCACGCGAATCTGTATATGTTTGTATTATGTATGTGGAATTTCATAAATCCTCGATTTATCCAAACGGTTGGACGAATTTTAAAGAATGAGGTGTCTATCGGTTCGTCTGAACAATGTGATGGTTATAGGCTAGATATTTATAGTGGATTTATTTGAGTAGCTAAAATATTAAATGTTCTAGATACACGTTGAGAACTATTTAAAGAAATAATAAAATGGGGGTTGATTGTTTTAGCTTTTGACAATTTAAATATTATCTGATTTTCATAACTTTAACATAGAAATTCAAATGATTTGTTTGATATTACAATATAATTGTAGAAGCTCGAGTGAAGTTTGGTTATCCTTTGATATTATTATTATTATTAATTTTGTTGAATTAAAATACTTAGATAAATATTTTCACAAGTGTTGAGCGGACTAATGTTTTCTAATTTTGCTATCTGTCATGTAAATAATTGTAGATATAATTGTATTTCAATTTTCGTTGTGAGAAGTTAGTGCCTTGAAGCAATCGCGAGAAAGTGAAAAAGGGGAAGGTAAAGTAGAGTGAAACTATTAGTTGACTATAACCACTTATCGTGGTCAGCGGGTCGAGTTTTAGTGAATGGGTTAAATTGCTTATTTGCTGGAGTTTGACTTGTTGACTGGGGTTTTTGTGTTGGTTATAATAGAGTTTGAATGATGGGTTGAAACTAGGCAATAGTCAATCGAACAATGAAGTAATTTATTGGTCTTTAACCCTTATTACACATCACATATCCATGCGAGAATCCAGTTTAGTCTCGTACTAAATGGATGCACAAGCAAGTTATTTATTGGTTCCTTGGTGTTAGGTTAACTATTAGACATTGAGTATTCTATTTACTCTGATGTCTGGAAGGAGTGTTTTATACCCCCTATAAATAACTTCATACTCTACATGTTCTAACACTGATATTTCGGCAACTACACATGCTCCAAAAAACTGATAAATTCTGATGTTGTCAGGTTTATGAACTAGGATATTTGGACATGGGATAATTATCTTGGTGACCATGTGGGGGTTTCATGATTTTTGCAGGGGATGTGTTGCTGTTCTCATAGTAAATAAAAAATTGATTTGCTTAGAGTTCGGCGACACATAGCTACTAGAGCTGACGGACTCACAACCCGATTTCCTTGTAGGGCAAGGATTAGGATTCTCTGCGGCTTTGATTTTTATGTTATGGTCATTGTCAGTGGTTCATAATATTGCCACCACTTAGCATTTATTTGTCTTTTGGTTTCAATACACACTACACCAAGAAGATTACATATTTGGGTTAAAAGTTAATAAATTTTAGTTCATTAATTTATAGTATTTTTAATGTAATATATAATTTGTGAAATGAATCTTTGTAATAGGGGAAAATTAGCTCCGATTAACACTTTAATCTCTGCGCAAATTTTGGGGGTTGACTGTAACGGTACCAACCTGGGTCCCGTACAAATTTCACAAATGTTTTATAAAATTTACGATATAAATTAATTACATGTTTATTCGTTGAAAGTCTTATACCTAAATGCAGGATCTTTGATAAACTTCTATATTAAAGTTGTTTATCCTTGCATAAGACAAGAAGTCTAAAGTAATGCTTAGAAATAAATCTATGCAATAATTGAAATTTCACAATTTGTCTCAAGGAAAAGTCTAAAAGGATCGTTCCATAATGAATTATCTAACAAATTAACTCTGTAAATCAGTCTTTATAATATAATTAAAATATGAATTATAGATTTAAAATAATACATTCAATTTTCTAAATAAAAGTAGGATATTAGCGGAGAGAAGTAATCTTCCACAAGTTTGGGCAAAGCTTCTTCAATTTGACGATAGTTGGCGTTATTGTCATACAAATATTCACTACCATACTCTAGTTTCGAACAGAAAGTAATTTTCGTCAATTATAGTTATATTTAATAGTACATCAACATTAAATTAGACAAAAATATTATAAAATCGTTCTAAAATTATTTAATTTATTTTATGTAATTTTATTATTAATATATAATTTATTATGTATTATGATCATTTTAATTAGTGGGCAAGCAATAAAATACAAAGGAAATCGAAATCAACCATTTTGAAATCTGTAAAAAACAACGCGATCATGAAAAATATTGGAAAATTATTTTAAATAGATATAGTGGACTTTTCTTTTATTGGATCGCTGGAGCATTCTTTGGCGGGCCGGGCGAGAGGAGTCATCGTGTTTCTACAACAAAGCTAAGTATTTTTACATATTCTTAAATATGTGAAAGCTTGGATTTAGGAGAATCTCCAGCTATTTCTATGTTTTTATACTAGTATTTATTCAATTTATTAGTATTTTTACCCATATATAATTCCTTCTAATATCTAAGTTCTTTTATATAAAGTGCTTTTGTTATTTTTCAGATATAATTGGACTTGGGAGCTCCCTATTTTAGTCTTGATTGAATACCTAAATTAATCTAAAATTGTTCTAATATTACTTTATGTATTTACTTCTGCATAGACATATCTGTGGAGACTCTTAAATCATACTCCTATAAAATTCACAGATGGAACCAAATCTCTAAATATAAGACATAGTTGGAGGACTAGATGGAGCATCAGCGGTATGGAAGGTGCAGACTACCAGACTCTCCTTCTCTCTCAATCTCTTCGGATGCCGGGTATGATTTATAATTTTCATTTAAACTTACAAAAACAGAGTTTCTATCTATTTTCTTGCTTGTCCCATAAATAAATCAACTAGATATTTCTATAATTAGATATTTAATTTCATAATCCAAGAAAGTAATCATAATCAAGTAAATTCATCATATATCCTTTCTCTATTCAATACAGTTTTAATTTAGATACTTAATATCTCATTCTAATCAGTATTTACTTTCCTACATATTTACTTTATATTCTTTACCTTTATACTTACCAAATTTCATACATTTTATTCATCTCCGGGAAGCTTATAAGTCATTGCGGTTAAAACAGGGATATCTATTTAGCTAGGTCTAACAAAATTCTCACTAAAAGATTCGGAGTTACTCGTATGCGGTTCATAATGTAGAGTCTTTCCACTAGACGTTCACTGGCCATATTTAAGTAAGTTCACAATCATCGGTACAAACATTGGGTATAAGAAGGTTAAGTGTTTTAGTAGTACGGTTATTAGCTTCTTTATAGAGGGATGGGGTGTTACACCATTCAATTTCGAAAGCAGACTACAAGCAATCAATGAGTGAGCAATCAAAACAAAGCCGCCATGACGACAATTTTGGCATAAACAAGGGACCGGGAGCACCGAACGCAAATTCCGTCCCTAATAATCCTGGTTTAGGCTTATACCAAAAGGGCCACCCAAAAAATACGTGGTCAAGTAATGTTTGTACACCCTGTTTCCAAGAAATACAAAATCACTTTATGGCTATCTTTTTATCTATGTAACATAATGAAATGGATAAAAAACATTGATTAAGATATTAATTATGTTCTTTACTAGCTACCTAGATACTACTATTGATTCAGGATTTAATGTTTGTTCATGATAAAAGGTGAAAACAAAACGACGATTAATTAATATTTTAATAGTAAAAAGTTACAAAATCTTAGGTTAGATTTAAAAATATAATTCTACTAATAATACAAAAATACATTTGAAAGTAAACTCATACACATTTTGAAATCATTCTTACATTTTTAACCGACTTCAAAAAAGGAGGAGGTTCTCAATTCGACGCGTATGTTTTTTTTTTTTTTTTTTTTGTGTTTGTTATAAGATATCTCCGCCAATTGTGAACCGATTTTCAAAATTCTTTTTTTAATCGACCAGGTTTACTTGCAGGGTGGTCCCATAAAAATTTCGCTAAGATCGGATGATTAAATTTGAAGATATGAGGAAATAACTCCTCAATTGACGATGCTGTTATACCCGATCGGTAAATTGTTTTGGCAATATCTCGGCTTCTTATCAATCGATTTCAATATTTTTTTGTTTTATAGATAGAACTTGTACTCAAAATGGTTTCATATAAATTTTGATTATATCTGATGGCGGAGTAGAAGACTAAAACGAAAACTCTTCAATAAACAACAGCACACTCATTGCGTTGCTTTTGTTATAATTGAAACAACAAGAAATATGCGGTATTGGTTCATATATTCTGTAAACTTGTCATAGATTAAAGATTTGAAAACCCCAAGTGAAGACAACAACTTAAGAAATTTTCCGTGGACTAAACGGGCTAGCGTCGTCGGTATCGTAGTGGTTTGGTCAGTTGTTCGCCATTCGGAAAACTTAGGTTACAGTTCAATCAAGTATAGCAATGTTTTAGAATTTATAATTCAAACGTAAGACTGTAAAGGAAACATATAGTGAGAAAATCTGCATATAATTATGTACTAAACAAAATAAATTAAAGTTTAGTGTGAGTAACTTGTCATGGTAAATTACCACTAAAAAGGGTAAAATAAAAAGATAATTTAAAAAATATATAAAACCGCCTTCAAGGTCCTAACCTACACTAAAAAGTTACAAATAAAATATAAATCTAGCTGAAAGCATAGAAATTTAATATGGCTATTAATATTCCTTATTTACATAAATTGTAACATCATTTAAACATGTGTAGACATTGTTATACACTTTATCTTGGAGTCGGTGCCAGCTAATCACCATCATTTCGACCAAAAGACTTCTACTGCTAGCAGTCATCTATAGTGGGCTCAGTATCTAGTACTCTGACCGCGTTCTTTTTTTTTTTTTTATTCAACGATCTGAGCTTTTGATATCAGATGTGGTTCCGATTAAATAGCTAGCCTCAACTGGCACCGACTCCAAGGTGAAGAGTATAACAATGTCTACACATGTTTAAATGATGTTACAATTTATGTAAATAAGGAATATTAATAGCCATATTAAATTTCTATGCTTTCAGCTAGATTTATATTTTATTTGTAACTTTTTAGTGTAGGTTAGGACCTTGAAGGCGGTTTTATATATTTTTTAAATTATCTTTTTTATTACTTGCAGTTTTGTACAAATTGTATCATAAATAATATTGCTTACATATTTCCATATTTCGTACACTTAAAGGCTGATAGGTACTTTATAAAAATGCCTTATTGCTTTTAAATCCCATTATCTTATGTAACATTATAAGATTTTTGTCACTAGCCTCACAGTAACAAACAAAATATTTGCCAAAATTATATCCAAAACCACATCGAAATCCTTTATCATGTACAATATCGGTTTACCAATTACGAACCATAACCATATTAACTGAAGGATCCCCGAACGGTAATAATCTAAGGCAATATATCAAGAAGACCTACATGTATTTGTCTATGTCGAATCCTTTCGGCTGATCTTCAATCATTCCCATATTTTTTCTGCGGGAGCATTGATTACATGTAATCTGGGTGCGGATATGATTTCAGATATATAGTAAGTAACTTAGAATCAGAAGTAACAAAACGAGGTTTCTATACGAGGTTTTCATTACCTATATGTCTATAAATAAGCAAATTTCTTGATTTGTTTACCATTGTTTCATTTTCACATCAGGTTATGGATGTAATATTATAAATATCTGGAATATCGCACATACGGCCACCTGACCCCAAAAGCTTGTACTACGGGTGTAAAACAGCTGATATACACATTTAGATACAAATACAACATATTATACAGGCAAAGATGACTGCTCATCACACGAATGTTTTCCCTAGGAGGGATTTGAACACGCAACCCAGTGCAATTCAGACGTACAACCAACTAGACTACGGGGTTATAAAACCTGAACAAAGAATTAAAAAACCTGCTCTGGGGGCGCCAAAGGTATATTTTTATGTTTATGGCAACAATTTCTATTATAAAAGGCGAGATATTTATTTCTCTGATCAGGCTTTAATTATAAACAACCTAATGAATCTGTACAATTTTCCTATGCATGAAAAATTTTAAATTGCGTACCTAATTATCTTTCTTAATTACTTTAAAATTTGAACTTGACATGTTTGATGTTTCCAAATTTATGTTCCGCACCAAATTATTACGCTATATTGAAGTCTACGTTATGAACAATTTAATTTCCTGCACGTTATACGGATCTTTTCGTTTGTCTTCTAACTTATTGGTTTTTTAAGGGCTACGCAGACAGGCGACTAACACTTTATGTGTTACCACAAAAAGTTAAACATGTGTTGATCACGTGTCTAAAAAATACTGTATGAGATTTTTCACACATTTTTTTAAAGAATCGTGTGTACTCGTACAACTTTTGAGTCCCAAGTCTTTAATTTTAACTGTTTAACTTAGAACATATTATAATACATATGACTTTCAAGTTCTATAAAGAAGACAATGTGAATGTACCCTAATTTCCTTGTGTGTACAAACCCTAATTCGTTATTTTCACTTTACGAGGAAATTTCAAAAAGCCTTTTATGTAATAAATTAAACAACAGTTATGGGTTTTCAAGTGGAACTAAAACATAATTAACGCAGTATAATTTACAAACGGCAAAAAGTTGCGAGTTTCACCCCTAGTAACAACAGATTCATTGTGAGTTATTAGCTAAGTACAGTCATGAGCAAGGCAAACTGAACACGCGCTCTCCGATTCTGTACCTTATCCAATGGATTTAAGAACGGCGCAAGCTTAGCTAGCTTTTGACTGTACATACACAATGGTTCATTAACTCGAGTTATGTTTTACTTATTCGATTTTTTGTTTAGTGAATGACTTCGAGAACTTTTGGACTACCAGTGCCTAGTTTGAAAAGAAAATATTTGCATTATTTTGAAATACTTCTTTCCCACGGGCGAAACCTGTTAACGCGGGCGTAGTCGCGGGGCGGAAAGCTAGTGAATAAAATAAAAACTTGATGCCAGAATCACCACAACTGCCCCAGTGTCCAAGACACGAAGCCCGGTTGACGAAGGTAAGTCTGTTTGCGTCCGTCGCATAATCACTGGATGTTTCTGCCCTAGTGGAGTGATTACGCAAGATACCTTTGCCTGTGCCATACTCATCGAACTACTATTGTACTTGGTCTTAGTCAAAAGTCGAAAGGTTTTTTTATTCGAAGTAAGATTTTACAAATCACTTTTCGACGTCAAATTTTAATTTAAAGAGGCGATACGATATTATTTTGAACAAAACTGGCAGGTTTGCGCAATGTGTGAAGAACCCGCCGAAGAAACTCCACAGGATCGCATCTTTTGTCCTTAGAATAGGTTCTCAGATAGTTCCGCGAATTAACCCATTAAAAAGTAAATAGGAACACGAGATGACAAATAGGAAAAAAAATGGCCACTATCAGAAACTGGCCACTTTGTAAATACGATTATAACGTAGGTTGGATATCAAAAATAATTTTCAACTCTTCATATAAACTTCAGTCACGTGACCGGCCACGTTGCATGAAAAGTTGAATTTTGAGATTTCAACCTATGTTCCTTAGGGATGGTAGTACAGATTAATGAGTACTACCACACTATGTTGCGGTTAAACAACTAGTTAAATTCCACGGTGTATACAACGCAAAAATTAAAAAGCGAATGAGTTTTGTATCTCTTTTAACGAAGCTTTTTAATAACATTTTTAACAACAACGTTTAGAAATCATAATGAAATTTTAATATCTGCCTTATAATGTTTTATGTGCATCTGCGGTACTTTTTATTAATCTGTATTAAAATTGCAATACCGACGGAAGCGTAAATTTTGCTTAAAATATTAAAAAGTACATGAAATTGCAGCTATAATTTTCTTATTGAAAGGTTTTTAAAACAAAGCAAAAGATAAACCGATCGGTTTCTTTTTAATGGTTTAAGAAATTCTAAGGTTCACTTCACTTAAGGTTCGTGTGGGTTACGAGGTTTACCTACCACACAATCTCTGGTGTGAGAATCATGACATGGCTCAAGAAATTCTAAAGTTGTTTGTGTGTGTCTGTGAAGTCGACTCGGCTCAACTCGGCCATCGTGGTCATGCCGAGGCAAAAACATGTAACATTGTCGATACTACATAATTTTAGCATGTAAATCTTGTTACGCTATAAAGAAAAAAAAACGTATTTACGGCATGTGGTAGCCTATTTAAGCCGAAGTAACATCGTAGCTAGATAATTTTCAAAGCATCACTGTAAAATTTGTTTATCATTTATGGGACTTGCGACAGTGTTGCATGTTGTTGCCTTGTTATGATTGCCTAGTATTATTCATTCAGTGCGTCGTTGGCCAAGTGGCTAGGGTTGTTGACTTCCATTCGGAAGTTTGCAAGCTCAAACCTCGGCACGTATCAATGTGTTTTAATTTTAGAATTTTAAAAATTACGTTTTTTCGACGCTTTTACGGTGAAGGAAAACATCGTGAGGAAACTTGCACACACCTGAGAAGTAATTTAAGGGTTGTGTGTGAAGTTGACCAACCTGCACTGGCCAGCGTGGTCCTCTAAGGTCTATTCACCGACTCCAGAGTAGGTTCGAACCCCTCGGTAAGAACAGTATAAAAGAACATAAAAAATGAAAGTACAGAATCTAAAATCCTCTAGAGAATGATGAACTCGACTTATAAGGTAGAGTCACGTAGGTACACGTAACTTTAACGTCAAGTTTTCTTAAATAAGTGTTTTACTCCATAAATTCTCAACTTCGCGTTTAACTAAGTAATTAACTAAGAAACGTTAGTCCCTTTTCAATTAAACTTCTTCAAGATTGCTCTGGGCGAGATTTGCGAAAATATTTTTCCTGAAGTTAGTTAATTAGAAGAAAGATACATTTTATTTAGGGGCTAACAAACAGCTAAATAGAACCATGTTGTGTACGAAATCATATCAATACTAATATTATGAAGTCGTATTTGTGTGTGTGTGTGTGTGTGTGTGTGTGTGTGTGTGTGTGTGTGTGTATGTATGTAATGAATAAACTCAAATAAAATAAAATAACACTTTGTAGTACCTCGTAAAAAAAGTAAAGGTAACGTCATGAGGAATTCAATATTTTTATCAAATTATTTATACAAGACGTGGACGTCTTTCGGCTGAGATGATGATGATGATGATGATTTATACATTAGCATAAATTGGTAAACAAGTACTACATCAAGTGAAACATATTTTATCAATACATTTACGATTCTTTTCTCTTGATTCCACTTTGAAGCGAAGTTTTTTAATTTTAATATTTTCAGCTAATTTATAAAACCTTTCTTCTGACCTTACAATTTAGTTTTTGATAAAAATTCAAGGTTATTATATCATACCATTCTTGTACTCAAACAAAATTACGAGAGCGTTATGTAACATTTCAATAACACACAAATACATTATAAATATGTGTAAAACAACGTAAATCACACATAACATAATTTTTTAATCATGTAGGTATTTGATTTCCTTTCGTCTCTTGACTAATACGAGTATCTAAACGTTCTTACACGGCTTCCGTTTGATGTGAATTAGTCAAACGACGCGGTGAAATTTAACGAACACGCAAATTATTCCCACAAAGGTCAGGTCAGACCCTCTACGCTTCCAGTCTCCGAGTCTTTTCAATTTGTCCACATAAACCCTGTCCATTTCTCAAGATTAAAACCAGAAGGGGATGCTGTGAGTGGTACAGGCAAAAACGCACAAATGACCCGTTTAGAAAAAAAACGGTTGAATTTGTTAAAAAATATGACACTTCAAGCTAAGCGTGCTAGATATAAGTAAAATTATGGTAGTAATAGCCTCATTGAGGTCCTTCGTCTTCTTTGTATCGTTGTGGTTAAATTAAAACTGTGGGAAATTTACATTTAGTGGTCCGAGGACCGCAATTTTGGCCGACTAGCCTAGATAATTGCAAAAAATATGGGAACTATTATTACGTTTGAGATCAATCTTGCCTCTGTCTTTACATTATAATTTTAGCTATGATTGCTCACGTGTTCAACTCTATTTATTTATTCATTATGTTACCAACAGAGTATACATTGAGAACTATACAAACTAAACAAAATGATATAAGCTAAATGCTACTCCAATTACAGGTAACAACCGCATGTACACAAATCAAACAATTTACAATACTAAATTTAAATTATACTTTACCTTTAAAAATATTAATGATGTAGTGGTATCTTAAGACTACAACTAAATAAAAAAAAATATTAAAAAAAAGCAAAATGACACAGTAAGTATTTACTGAAATATACTCGAACATCAAAGCAAAAATGAAGTACATTTTTATTGTACTTTTTCGTGGGAAGGACACTTATGAATTTTGCTAGAAAGTACTGCCGATCTAAAAGAAATTAAGGAATCATCGAAAATATCGATGTTCTTGCTTTTGCTGAAGCAATTATACTGTCTCATGAGCCGATTTAGCAGAAGAAACCTAGGTTAGATTTAGCTGTGTTTTCTGAAAAAGGGACTTATTATGAATGTTCGTCGCGGAATGTCTCATCATAGGTTCAATATTAATAACTTTTTAGGATTGAGTATAAACAGGCTTAAACTTGCCTTCTATGGATGTAGGCACAATTATATTTGGCTATTTCCATTCCACATAATATCGCAGTGGCTATTGCTAGGAGCCAGAGCTCTCTAGTCTAAAATATTCATCACGTTTATGTATCGTTCAGTAACAGGCTGGTTCGCAGCCAAATAGAGGGAGGCGCGTTTCGATTTCATGAATTAAAATTGGAACGCTCTAGCGCTGCAGTTATATTCAGAGCGCAAAATTTGTGAACTTCTCGTTTTGAATACTAAAACAAAATATTGTTTGCTTGGTAATTTTATTAAAAACTAGCTTCCGGCCGCGGCTCCACCTGCGTTAACAGTTTTTCACGCATTTTCCCGCGGTAAAAGGTAGCCTATGTTACTCAAGGTATATGCAGCTTCCTAATGGTGAAAGAATTTTTGAAATCGGTGTAGTTGTTTTTGAGTTTATTCATTACAAACATACACACACACACACAAATACAAATCTCTTAGAGTATAAATAGAAAAAATTCTGGATTTTTTTTTACTCTAAGACAAATCTTTCCTCTTTATAATATTAGTATGACTAGGTTTCCGCCGCGGCTTCGCCCGCGTTAACAGTTTTTCCCGTGGGAATGAGGCATTTTTCAGCGGTAAAAGATAGCCTATGTTACTCAGGGTGAATGCAGCTTTCTAAAGATGAAAGATTTTTTGAAATCGGCATAGTAGTTTTTGAGTTTATTGATTAGAAACATATACACACACACACAAACAACTTGTTTTAAACAACTTGTTAATATTCAAATAAGAACGCTTGTAAAACGCGTTTCTAGGATTTTTTGTTTGTTGATAGTCACAACAAAAAACCTAATTTACTTAAAACGTTTGAGCGATAATATTTACCAGAGTTAGAAAATTTATGGACTCTAATAACTTCAATTGAGTTGTTAGAATTTCACGAAATAAGTTTATTTCCTACCTACCTACTTAAATTTGTTTGTTGTTTTATTTAAATTATTTCTACAAAATGTTATAATTATTAGAAGGAATGGAATGTATCGTTCTACTTATTCATTTGAAAATTCGAATAATGTTAATGACGTAATATTATATAAATTTTAATGATATTATTATGTCTTGGCATTATAGTAAAAAAAGCACCGTGAACATAAAGTTAATTCTATCTTTAGCTATAGCATCCTATAGTAAGATAAAAAAAGCTAATTATACTATTGTCTTATCTATAATGACCTATATGTAAACACATTAAAAGTCAGTTTATCACTTTTATTACTCAAAGGTTATACATCAATAATAAGGTTATATGTCTACTGACGCAAAGATGGCATCGCACATAATTTGCTTATTTGTTTTTTTGTCTGTGGCCGCTGTGATTCTAAAGGCCGATTTTCATTATCTTAGTCTTTAGCGAAGTGCTTTAGAATAGTCCTTTAGTATAAACGTGTAAACGTCACTTGCTTTAGTACCACTTTAGTACGGTCCTACGATTCTACGGTTGCCTTTCAAGTTGTACTAAAGTACTCTACTAAAGACTAAGAACGTGTAAATCGGCCTTTACAAAGCCTACGGAATTGGATCCCCCACCACTGAGTTAGTAAATACTACCTTACGTTACTGTGCATGAAAACATTTTTTTAAGTAAGTTGAATTCAATAGAATTTCCATCTAAATTTTATTGTGATTAATAAAAATTAATACCTAATTTTATTATTAATGCAAAAGTTACCACACTATTTGTTTGATTGTTATGCTTAAGCAACTGAAAGTTTTGCAGTAAATAATAAAAAAGAAGAATGCATAATACAATTCTACATAAAAATTATAAAATCGTTCTGTATCTCATATTAAAGTTACCTACTTGTTAAACAGTCATATTGTAATACTAACGATTCATACTTTTAACTATAAGAACACATAACATCACTAATTAGGAGAAGTGTCATTATAGATCTAAATATAATATTAAAGTAAAAAAGAAAAAAAGAATAGATCAATAATTAAAAGACTACAATTAAAAACATAAGTTAAGGACCAATAAATATATACACGTAATATTGTTTTATCCAACAGGTTGTCCTATACAAATGAGAATTTTCAAAATGCTACAAGACCTGTGAACATCTGAAAAATCCTCCTCCCTGTCCCTTAGTACCCGCTAACTGTGTTAAGCAGGCGAGCCTTTGTGCGATAGGGTACTATAAAAATAGTCAAGGAGTATGCGTCGAAGATCAACATTGCGACTGTGAGTAGGAATACAAAATAATATTGCAATAAACCATTTTAAGATTTTTCCTAAGTAAAATAATCCTTGGTTCATGTTGGGCCTACCCTTGCTACGACTTCCGGCGTGCGGCCGCCATTCAAGAACCTTTTTGCCCATGCGCAATGTGGGTACCCTGCCCACTGCAAATAAATGGGGAAACCTTTATCCAGCAGTGGACGTCTTTCAGCTGAAATGACAGAAATTGTATCAATGACACGTCTAATCCAGTTTACTTGAGTCTGGAGTAATTGAAATTAATAATACTTACTTTGTATTTAATATGACGATGAACTCACAATAAAATGTATTGAAAAATATCTAAAGTGAGGGGTCGATATATTCGGACACAAATTCGGAATCTTTCTTTACAATAATAATGTTTCTGACTAATCAAAACGTTTTATTTTCTTTTCAGAACATAAAATCAATCACGATTGTTAAATATGAGAGAAGAAAAAAATTCAAGTGAATTATTTCTACTTAAAAGTACTCGTTGATTTATTATTGACTTCAAAGTAAAGTTAAGCAATCAATTAAGTATTTGAATTGTAATTAATATTTAATAACATTTTCAAGAAAGCCATTTGGAATTTAGCTCTTAGTTAATTAATATTTTCTAGTTAATAGCAAATTGTACTTTTCGTTACTTACTCAAATATAATAAGAAGAATATACAGGGTGTAAGGAAAAGTCTCACTATCCTAGTATTTTGTTGGTAATATGTAACACATTAAACAAAAAAAATATTTATCAAAATTCTGCTATACGGATCAAAGTTCATTTACCTACCTCACGCCGCCGCCGCCGCCGCTCGCGCAAACAACCACGTGGCAGCGATACGATGTATAGCATGGTCCAAGAAAACAAGGTCTTGCAAATAGACCACGTGACTGACACAAGCCTACGTCATTTCTACGTCATTTTGCCTATTCATCCTTGTCGAATGTGTGTAATAGACAAGGATGAACAGCGCAAAATGACGTAGGCTTGTGTCAGTCACGTCATCACGTGGTCTATTTGCAAGACCTTGTTTTCTTGGACCATGGATGTATAGTGTGTTATGTACTTTGTAAAACGACACGACATTGCCAATACCAACGCGCGTGGTGTAGGTTGAATGAACTAGACCTCATTTTGATAAAAAATAGTAATTTAAAAATTACTATTTTTTTTTTATTATGTTAAATCATACACATCCTCCTCCTACGCCCGCGCGCTGTGGTAGCGTGAAACGTCCCGGACTGCCAAAACGCGACGTTACTGAATATAAAGAATAGTGATACCTTTCCTTATACACTGTATAAATTTCTGATTCATCAACCAAATTTAATTTAAAAAATCAATTCACGGACTTAAAAGTAACTCCCTAGATACGCTTTTCTTCTCAATGAGATTTTCTTCTAATTGCCAGTTCGGAGTTAGCTCATTATTTATACACAACTAACACTCGATCAAGGGAAGACAATAAAAGCAGCATTCGCCTGCGGAACCCTCCTGTACGGAACCCATCGTCCGCAATGTGCGGGTGAAAGTTTTATGGCGCCCTTATTGCCCAAGGAATCGCTTCATCGTTCTTGATACCAATCTGAGTACTTATAATATTCTGACAAATCTGCTGTTATGAACCATATGTAAGTTTAATATATTTTTTAAGAATGCACACACAATTACTTGCTATAATATAAATTTAGTCGTTTCATCGCGAGAAAGACAGATTAATCTATGATTCTTTCGTCAACAGCTGAAATTTATAAGAAAAAATAACAGAAATAAATATAAATTAAAAACAAGATTGAGTATTAAAGTAAAAAAGAAAATAGAAGAATACTAACAATGTTTGTTATGTAATATTGTAAATATTACCCAAACATTACTTACCTACAAATTATAACTAACTTAGCTTGTTTGCGTAGCATCACTATATTTTTATTTATTTTTTCTTTCAGTTAAAATTGTAGTTATACTTTTTAGAACATCTTATAAAAGTTGCCTCAATAATCGTTTAAATATGACAAGAAGACAATATTTACCTGGTGCAAAATAGAGATGTGTAGGTAATGCGTATGATATCACAAAAGTAATATAATAGTAACCAGTACACCAGTACATATCACACATTAGCTATTATGAAAGAAAATCAACTTCTTTCGGGTCAGTTTATAAAAAATAAAAACAAAAACACTTTTTTGTGTGCTATCTAACTCGAGTAATGCGATCGCGCGCAGGTTATGTTATAATAAAGTAATATGTGCTGACTGACGGTACGGAATACTACAGAGCATTTCTTCGTAATAAGTAACAAATTTCATTCAACATTTCGGGTAATGTTTAGGGTGATCTCACCTTTTCGAAAGTAATGAGTAATGTGATATGGCATTAAAACGTACTGTTTTGCGCATGTCTAGTGCAAAAGGTTATAATATAATAGACAACAGTAGTGTAGCCAGCACATGCGGCTGGATATGTTGGTTGACCTTGAGAGCGCCCGTATTCCGTAGCGGTGAATTTCGTGGTACGAATGTCCAACCGCATGTGCTGGCTTCTGTACAATATAATACAATACGATATACTTAGAGGCACCTACAACATGGCCATTAAACTATGCCTTGTACTTCGATTCAAATATTTGTAGACATCTTTTCCTTTCCATAATAATACAACGTGTCGTGACGTCACAAACTAGTTGGCCAGTCATTAGAGACTTGTTATATATAAGTCGTTCATAAACATCATTATACAGAAACAACCACAGTCCACTGACGCAAAGATGGCATCGCACGTGTTTTGTTTTGTTGTTTTATTTTCTGTGGCCGCTGTGATTCTTGCAAAGCCTGCTGATTCAGAGCCCACACCACTGGGTAAGTAATTTTATACTATTTTTACTTGTTTTTGTTTATCTTCTAGTAAATAGTAGTTACAGGTAATTTCGACAATTTAAATTTCGGTGTTATGTACTAAACCCGGTAATACTAGTTAGTGGTGTGGTTCTACCTAATCTAACTTTTTCTGTGAATGTCATTCAATATGACTTGAATAAAATACAGGGAAAGGAATGCGCAGCAGCATTTATAACAACTGCGACCCCCAACATAAATGCTGTCCTTTATAGCAACATGTCACTTACAATGCGCGCAGCCAAAGATGAGACCTGTCAGATGCTAAAGAGGGGACTTTGCGCTGTAGGCCGGGAGATGATGACAGAAATTTTTAGGTCATTTGTTACAGTATGGCGGTTTTACAAGGGTCTTAGTACGTAATGACGAAAAGATTAATGATGGTCATAGCGCTGGTACTGGCGGCCCAATCACGTGGGCGTTATGGGAACTTGTCGGATAATTTACGGAAGTCAGACGATTTGTTACACAAAAATTTTAGTATTTTCCGATAGCCCGTAAAAAATAACTAGACGGTAGTGTCATGCCATACTTTTCCGGTGCGGCTTACAGGCCGACATACCGACGCGAATGCGTTAATAAAAAAATTAAAATTAAACCATTTGTACCAGGCTAATTTTTGCACAGTTTGATCATCGTCGTGCAGCCATTTACGAAAATCACCATGCCATACTTTTCGGACGGTTCCAAATGGTCGCCATACCGCCGCAAAACTGCATAATTTTTTTTTTCGCCTTACGATTTGTAACAGTATTGCATTTGGATTTTTGGAAAGTATTTGGTAAAATGTGACCGTTATTATGTTTGCCATACTTCTAGTAGGGGGAAAAAGTGCTGCCATACTTGAAAAACTTATTTATTAGACACGTTTCAAAAATACGGCTGTACAATAAGTAAAATATTTTTTTACAGCGTGGGATCATTATATTCTGTTTGTTTGGATACAATTTTACTTACAAAAAAATATCCCGGATTGTAATCATAGGGCGGACGACTGTGAGACTTAAGCCAAGACGTAAAAAAATTTATAAAAAATTGACGATTTGTACCAGTATGGCATTTGGATTTTTGGAAATTATATGATGCAATGTGACCATTATTATATTTGCCATACTTCTAATAGAGGGAAAAAGGGGCAACATACTTGAAAAACTTGATTTTTCAAGGGGTTTTAAAAAAAAAAAAATTACACACATTCGCCACCTCCTACAGGTATGGCATTATCACACTTCTATTTATCATCATTCAGGAGTTGTTGAAAAAAAATTTGAAGGTGGTACAAATCGTAAGGCGAAAAAAAAAATTATGCAGTTTTGCGGCGGTATGGCGACCATTTGGAACCGTCCGAAAAGTATGGCATGGTGATTTTCGTAAATGACTGCACGACGATGATCAAACTGTGCAAAAATTAGCCTGGTACAAATGGTTTAATTTTAATTTTTTTAGTAACGCATTCGCGTCGGTATGGCGGGCTGTAAGCCGCACCGAAAAAGTATGGCATGACACTACCGTCTAGTTATTTTTTACGGGCTATCGAAAAATACTAAAATTTTTGTGTAACAAATCGTCTGACTTCCGTAAATTATCCGACAAGTTCCCATAACGCCCACGTGATTGGGCCGCCAGTACCAGCGCTATGACCATCATTAATCTTTTCGTCATTACGTACTAAGACCCCTGTAAAACCGCCATACTGTAACAAATGACCTAAAAATTTCTGTCATCATCTCCCGGCCTACTGGTAGATACAGTCGCGCGTGCTCAAAATAGTTATACTAAAATATGAGATCGGATTAATAAGATATTTATTGAATTTCAAAATCGCTCTTATCGCTGTATCTACTGCGCAGATATAACCGTGGGTACCTACAACCACTTGATCCGTCAAGTCTCATCTTTGGTTGCGCGCATTTACCAGACCTTATTCCAGCAATGTTGTAGTTCAAGTAAATTGTAAATATAACTACATCTTCAAGCTAAAATTAGTTTTAGACCGAGTATCGAAAAATCTTTCTTACATTGTTTTAAATGGTAAAATTAATTAAAAGAAATACTTAAATAAGGTACCCTCGTCGGTAGTGACGTATAATACAATACTGACTGATGAAGAAAATTTAATTGTTAAATATATGTAAATTGAAGCCGAATAAACGCATCATTCATTCATTCATTCATTCATTCAATTAATGTATTTGAAGAAAACAAACATTTTTATTTTATTTTATTTTTATTTTTAATTAAACAGATTGCCGATCAGAAAATGAACAGTACTACAAGTGCCAGTTAGAACAATGTTACAAGACTTGTGAGCATCTTAAGAAGCCTCCACCATGCCCTTCAATAGCTGCTGGTTGCATCAACCAAGCGTGCCTGTGTAAGGAAGGATACTTGAGAAATAGCCGAGGAGACTGTGTCAAAGTAGACGAATGTGACTGTAAGTATGACCAGAGTAACGAACCTTTGAATTTGAAAGATTAACTTATACACATAGCACAAAAATTTGTTTTTTTTTTTAACTTTTATAAAACTGTTAGCCCTGACCTTTGTTTCTTTAAATACTCAGTTTAAATATACATTCCGCTTTATTATTTATCGACCTTAAACACTACATATACAACTGTTAGCCCCTTCTCAAATTTTGAGCTACTTAAACAGATCTGGTTTTAAACTCTCAAGTTACTTTATCGTTACCACCTATGTATTCTCAAAGAAGTCTAAACACGTGGCGACTAGTTGCTAACCGTGGTGACTATTTGCTTCCCTGAGAATGTATGGGGAATCAAAAGTTATATTTAGTGTGGTTAGGGGCTTACTGTTAGATTAGAAAGAAGACAACTGATCGACCCATGTATGTATAAGATTGTAAAGTTGTAAGCATTTTGATCTTTACAATTATCCGTTTAGCGTAGGTCAGTAAGAAAAATACACAGAACAGAACTTGAATAACCAGTTTTTATTTGCCTTCTCAACAAGCAGAGCATTTAGAATGAACAGATTCTTGTTGTTACAAGGGCAGAGGCTGTCATCACCTGGTTATAATCTTATAATTACACTACAATATGCCTATAAATTAGCTTCATAGTTTAGTTAGTAAGTTCAGTTAATTATAATAAGGAAGGACATAAAGCTGGAAAATTGGCGACCAAGTAATGCTTTTAGTATGTTTAAAAGGTAATCTTAAATTTATTTTTATAGTGTTTTTAAATGATTTTTTTTTTCAGAAACTGTCGAAGACTTTAATACTAAGAAAAATCAGACGAAAATCGAATAGTAAAAACTACCATTATCCATGATCCTGTTTTATTTAGGAACTCCTAAAGTAAGGTAAAACTTAGAAGGTATTTTATTTAGATTTTCAAAAATATTAATAATCTACATAATCCTGAAACTACTGTCGAGAAACTGAAATTATTATTTTTTATTTCAATATTAAAACCATATTAAAACTTACCTATTCTTTCCTATTATTTTCTCCTAATTGTCAGTTGGAGTTAGCTCATTATTTATCCAAACAAACACTCGATCACGGGAAGACAATAAAAGCAGCATTCGCCTGCGGAACCCTCCTGTACGGAACCCATCGTCCGCAATGTGCGGGTGAAAGTTTTATGGCGCCCTTATTGGCCAAGGAATCGCTTCATCGTTCTTGATACCAATCTGAGTACATATTCTGATAAATATATATCTTCGCTACCTTTTCTCGTACCTCACTTCTTACTAATTTCACGCAAAAGAGGGGTGTAAGTTTGACGTGTGTGTCTGTCTGTGGCTTCTTAGCTCCTAAACGGATGCGCCGAATTTGATCTATTTTTTTACAAGGTGTCATAGTGGAAAGTGTTCTTAGATATGATCCAAGAAAATATAATATTCAGCAATTTGAAGATTATCAGCTGTTTTCTAGTTGTTGAAAGGATGTAAGGTTATGTGGCGGGCGTTATTTAAATTTTTAATTTAAGAGCATAGGCTACAATACAAAACCTTCACTTATTTATACTTTTGTGACTTCGGTTTTCTCAACGCTTCACGTACTCATATGAAGTGTTCATGATCTGTGACCGAAAATGGGCGCAAAAGGACATGGATTTTTTTGGTCTTTTATTCACAGAAAAATCTAACCACTATATAGAAAAAATATATAAATTCTAGACATAAAACTGAGTCCACATGTCCAGTTGTAGAATTTAAGTGCCCCCCATTTAGGAGATATTATTTTTTTTCAATGTGAAAAAGTTGTCCACTCAGCAAGTCTATAAAACGCACCTGCCACTACCTATCTCTTTCTAACACCTAGCTAAGGCTACTCTTGTCTTCTCTTTCTTACAAAATAGTTACTAAACCGCGAAAACGATTTATTCTGTATTCAAAACTTCAAAAATGAGCATAGCATGTGCTGTAAATGTCTCGCATAATGTCACTGAAAATCGTTTTCGCGGTTTAGTTAACTATTTTAATAACCTTGTAAGAAAGAGAAGACAAGAGTAGCCTTAGCTAGGTGTTAGAAAGAGATAGGTAGTGGCAGGTGCGTTTTATAGACTTGCTGAGTGTACAACTTTTTCACATTGAAAAAAATTAATATCTCCTAAATGGGGGGCACTTAAATTCCACAACTGGACATGTGGACTCAGTTTTATGTCTAGAATCTATATATTTTTTCTATATAGTGGTTAGATTTTTCTGTGAATAAAAGACCGGGCCCCATACGATTTTTTTCCTGTCCTTTAATAATAATAGTTTATTACTTAGGAAAAGTGTGATACCAATATGCGGAAGCCAATTAATCATACGACATCCTATCTGAGCTTGCGCACTAGGCAGATACAGATAGAAATATACTGCAATTTGGCTACCGCAGCCATCCCTTTACATTTTTGCTTTGCCTAGTGCGCGGGGGTCTAAATTATTATTATTTTTTGAGAACTGAGCCTAAAACCTAGTTGCTTCCTAGATTTCGATTCACCCTGTAACACAATCTTTAGATAATTAAATTAAAAAATAGAAATTTCGAGTTTATAGAAAACACGGGCCTCCGAATAAATAAAGAAAATACTCCGTAATACGGACGTTTTCAGGCCTCCATACTTCATTATTTAATTAGTTACTTTTGTTTTTCTGGATTGGATAATTGTATTGGCATCTGTGAAGTATCTTCCTTTCGTTAGGTATTTCAAATGAAGTTTGGACTTTCTTATTTCTTCTAGGTATTCCTCAAACTAATTGAGTGAAAAGTCTTAAGATTTCGAAAAGTTTGTTAGATTTATGCGGAACAGAAAATAAAACCTACCATTACAGGTATTATATTATATTAATTGAAACAATATTAAACATTGTAGCTAGGTTTATGATACATCTACTCCCTTTTTTTACAATTACTTATTAAATTTTGTAGCAAAAAGCGTCTTAATAGGAGGAAAAGATGCTTTATCGATACAAGAACCGGATATAATTTATATTTTTTGTCTTTTAATGAAGCCCAGTGAATCTTCACACTTCGATTTTGCGACACAAGCGTGTAAATCTGTGAAAAATCCTGTCTTTTAACTTCTTTTTGCTAAAATGAAAGTTTCTTGTATCCTTGAGGACGCATGAATGGATGTACGAATCTTTGTTAGTCTCACGCAAAACAACTGACCGAATTTTAATGAAACTAAAAATTTTTAGCTTATACATCAGAGTAATACATAGGCTACATTTTACTGCGTGAAAATCTCCCATTCACACGGGGACAACTGTCGGTGCGGGCGGATCCGCGGGGCAAAAAGCCAGTAAATCAGAAGGTTCTTATTATTACAGTGTGAACAAAGACGTTTTCAGGACCTAATACTTTAAGCTCATCAGACCTCTAAGTTAGAAGTTAGTGGAAAACATTTTACTTATACTAAATTGAACTACACAACAACGCAGGCCAGTAATTAGACATAGAACAGATTGTAGTTTAAGTTGTTGTAGTTGGGAATCTGTTTTAGATGCTTTGTATTTTAAGAAAGAACGTACAAGGTAAAGGCACAAGGAAATGTACTTACAGGTAAAAGCAATTATTGCTAATTTTGTTTAAAAATTGCGTTCTTTAGTTCAAAGATCCAAGCACGGAGTAGACTCCGTGGATCCAAAGGATCTTTATTAAATTAATTTGACATGATTTAATAATTTATAAAGAGTATTCTGGAAATAATTTCAACATTAGGATTTATTATTAAAGAAATTAGGTATAAGTGTAGTCCAATACCCAATGACACCTGCTAAACATATACTATTAAAGATCTTATACACATTAGCTCTTCATAAAATGTAGTCTCAGTAGCCAAATGTGGTAGAAGGCTCCCCTCACATTATGGTTGTTCCAGGTTCGAATCCTAGTGGCACAAGGTCGAACAAAAGGTCTCTATATATGAAGCTTTCCCGGGTTTAGTTAGGTTTAAGACTGAAGCAGACCAGATGCGTACGCGTAGACTTGCACGCACGTACCACTGAGTTGTAATGTATGAAACTGTATGAGACAGGACACATTGCTTGCGTAACGTAGAAGTACGCGTCGTCAATTGCATACTTCGGAAAGACACGTAAGACCGTTGGTCCTACCCAGCTGCTATCTGCAAATGTGGTCATAACACGAGCCATGTCAGAAGGAACTTAGGCGGCTCAATTATTCTGAAATCAGAGTTGGTGAGGTAGGTGACCTTACAACTTGAAGAAGAAAACTTAAGAAATACTTTCACGACAATAATTAATTTACGATGCAGTTAAAAAAAACTAACTTTGTGAATTTCTACCAAATTACTTATTCGATTTTTTGATTACTTACTATTTCATTTCAGTAAGACACGAATGAAAATAATACATAATTGTTGTAGTTGAATCAAATAATAGTTGGGAGTACTCATAAATATTTAGTTATTCAAATTTTTCTATGAATGCTAATGTTGAGGAAAACGACTGTGGTGGAAAAGGAAAATCCAAGGCAGAAATGTAACTAACTACCTCACAATGTTTACGCAAAGGAAAGGTATGAATGATTACATAATGTGAAATATAAGTAGCAAATACTGACTTATTTTTCAGCACACAACAAAACTACAGTGGTCAAATTTGACAAAAATTTAAATGCAGTTAAATTCCTTTTTAAATAGTACGCCATCAACATTCATCATCATAATTATTTTTTATAATTTCAGTCCAAAAATGTCCTCTGCTACAAATACCTCCCCCAAATATCGGTAGGGAGCTGCGTGTATGGTCATGGTAATTTTATGTACCTTTGATCTAAATGGTACATCAATGAAACTAAATTTATTATTTTATACATAGAGATATTAATTATAGTCGAATCAAAACTATTCACAATTCTTCAATGCAGGCAAAACTGCAAAACAAACTTTATAAAACGCATTCGTTTTCGACTTTATGTGAAGATATAAGGTTAAAATTAAGGTGGAAATATAGTGGCCACTGCCTTGTAAAGGCTTAATAACTAAGTCTGCATGGTTGATAAATATGTGGTCACCTTATTTTACTGTGAGGTTAAGCCTCTTGTAACGAACCATACATTTGAAAGAGAAAATGTTCTTTTGAACTGCTATACAATGTTTTATAATGAACAATATGAAAATGTTCATAATAAAAGCCACAAAAAGAATTGCAACTAAAATAGACGTTAGAGTTAGACGTTAAAGAAACTGACTTAGATATTAAGTTTTTTGTCAATGATTTCAATATGGTTCAGTTTTTAAATTCAGCTTATACGATACTTACAGTAAAAAAAAAAAATACTTTGATATACTCGTACTCGACAGTAATGCCATGAATTCTCTAAACTGAAAGGAACTACGAGTAGCACCCAATTGAATACAATTAAAAGCTAGTAAATTTGATTTTAATTACCTAGTAAGGGAACCCTGTCCTTTCCAAATTCAATTTCGAGTTGTAAATATTCCCTTATTCCAACTCCCAAAGGTAATTTGTTGAACTAAATAGGTTTCGATGTTGAGAAGCAGATTGAAATTAACATTATAAATTCTGATTTCTGAAAATTTACCTCTTCTTGGATTTCTTATGACAGATTCCTTTCCTTTGTAAGATAATTTACTCAATCAACCAAAAGTCAACTCATTCATTTGGAATTAATTCTATATCTAAATTAATAATAAACTTAGTTACATAATATAGAATAGTCAATGAATGGAACAAACTACCTAAGGAAGTTGTCCCAGCACCAAATGTCAACAACTTTAAAAACAGACTTGACAATAAATACATCGAATTGGGAAAGAGTACATGACCCATTCAAACTGGATACAGGCATATAATAATAATAATTCTTATTATTATCTTATTATTTAGATTATTTATTTATTAACACTAATATTATAAAAGGAAATGATTTCATTATTTGTTTGCATTTAAAGACAGTATAATACATCATTCAATTATTATTATACCACGTTGCTCATTAAGAAGAGGAATGCATTCTACTATTTGCCTATTTGGCATAATACATAATGGAGAGCGTTTGAAAAATGCCAAAGCATTCTGTTAAATAGATTTGCCGACGACATATACATAAAGAAGATTATCAGTGTTGCGATCCCAAGAATCCAATACTTAGAGAGAGATTATAATATTATTATGACCAATTATAAATCATTCCAATTTTACCTAAAAGCCTAATAATTTATCTCATTGACTACACTTGACTACAGTATAGAATTCACCATTCAAGTGAAGTATGAAATAAATTTTACAATCAAACTCAAAATTAGCGACTAGTTCCAACACAAAGCTAGGAAACACTGCGGAATTCGAGGGTATAAAAGAATACATAGAAAATAATCTCCAAGTGTAACTATTATTTATTTTGTGTCCCAAGCCAGATAGCTTGATAGATAGCGGACCACAACCCAATATCACGGGACTAAGGAAAATACTTCCAGGTATTACGACCCTTTCGTTGACTAGAGTTCGATTTATAGGGTCCTCATATTGAGCTCAATGGCTCCATGATTTACCCTAATATTACTTCATTTTCTTTATAACATTCCATTCAGTTCCAAAATCACGAGTTTTATATGGTTTGCTATACCTAAAAATATAGTAGTAAGTAAGTAGTTATACGGTAGAAATGGTAACTTAGCAATAAGGCCATATTTGGAATTTGACTTTTGTATTGTAGGTATTGTAGAAAGAAAGAGGTTCGGCAGCGCGGTATAAACGTGCACCGATCTTAATTTCTACGACTAAATCTTCCACAATATTGTTTCATCGGAACATTTCTACTTAAAGATAAACCCAAAACTCACCGCCACCCTTACCTACTTCACCGAACACAGTCGATAAACCTATTTTGCCGTTCAAATACACTTATCAAACAATATGTTTACGAAGAACTGTAAGGAAAAACTCCCTTGGTGAACTCAGCTGGGGTAAACACAATGAACAATGCCGAGCCTTGTTCTGTACTCATCTCATAAGTGCTTGTTTCTTTTGAGATTGTGTTACTAATATTTCCATAACCTTGGACATTTTTGCCTAGAATTTTAGGAGTCTTACTTACTGTTATATAAATTTGTCCAACATATCATATTTCTATCACTTTTGTCTATTTTTCTATTATATCGGTTTATATCAAGTCAGTATATCCATCCAGGTTACAGATAATATAATACGTCCAGGTTAAATACATATGTGTGTAGACACATTGCAAATTTGAGTTTGCCTAGTGAATTTACAATTATATTTATTTTTATTTAGCGTATGAAAGGTAGGTAATGAAACAAAGTCAACTCTTTAACCACTTGATCCTTCTTCTTTCATGTACGTACCTATAAATTATTTCATTCTCTTAACTAATAAGTAGAAAAGAATCAATAAATGATTATAAATATAATCTATTATGAGCACGTCAGTCTTTATTGTATATATTTTTATTCTAATTTACTTTCTCTGTGAAAATGGACCATGTAGATTACGGAAACAAGGTACTTTCAAACTATGAACGTGCAAACATGTATCTCATTTATTATATTGCATCTGATCAAATCATACAACACAATAAAATTTACAGCAGCGGTTCTTAGGATGGTAACTCGGGGCGGAATGTACCTGGCACATCATAATTTTCAGGTGTGCTCCTTTCATAGTTGCTGCAGGCAAATATCTAGCCGCAATAAAGGAGAAGTGCTAGTTCGCAGATATAGAGCCAGGACTGAAATAGAAATAGACGAAGGAACTTAGTATTAGCATGTTAAACTAATATTCGGTATTTTTAGAAGAATAGAAGTGCATTTTATAATGGGGCTGGCAAGCTACAATTATCTCGCAAAATTACAAAAATGTGTACGGCATCGACGAATTATTATTTTTCTTTGTCATTAGAGGTTTAGATAAAACTGTCTGCGGTTGAAATTAATTGTAATTATAATATTCTTAGTTGGTACCTAAAAAAGTAATAGGTTTTCTCATTGATTTTAATAAGTATATTTATTGCTAAAATTATTACAAAGGCTTACAGCGGGATAATTTAAACAAAACAAAAAAACACATAATATGTATCATTAAATACCAACTTTTTCACGTCTTCGAAACAACCTAAACAACAGAAGTAAATCAAAGCAAAGTCCTCTACAAACTTTAGCTCTAGGGTAAACCAAATAATAAATCTAGGTATTCTTGACATAAACAAATGCGTACCGTCTACCTCGGAGACTGGAATGTGACAGACTTCATTTCAGCTAACAAACACCTCTACTATATCTACTGAGAATTTATTACCCCAATGTACCTACCTCTGTAAACCAGCTTAGGAATTTAATAATAAAGAACTGACGTAGGAAAACGAAAACAGTTAGAATAGGAGCAATCCCTGCTCGGTATATAGAACTATGTTTGTTATGAACTTGTATTTACTAGGGGATAGTTTATGAACTTTAAAAGGAAAACTTACTTTAGTTATCCCGCCACATTTCAACTGACTCTCAATATTGTAAAAGATAAGGTCAACTTTGGTTGACCTTATCTTGATGATGGTATGACCTGAAGCACAGAACCTCGTCTTTTCGAGCACCAGTCTTCACGTGTATAATCACACTCACACTAATATTATAAAGGCAAAAGTTTGTGAGTTTGTAAGTGTGTATGTTTGTTACTTCTTCACGTCTAAACAGCTGGAGCGATTTTAATAAAATTTGGTTTGTTGCATGGTCTAAGAAAACAAGGTCTAACCGTTAGACCACGTGACTGACACAAGCCTAGGTAATTTTGCGCTGTTCATCCTTGTCTATTACACGCATTCGACAAGGATGAATAGGCAAAATGGCGTAGAAATGACGTAGGCTCGTGTCAGTCACGTGGTCTAATGGTTAGACCTTGTTTTCTTAGACCATGGTTTGTTGTAGTTAGCTGACACCCTGGATTAACACATAGGCCACTTTTTACCCTGGGAAAATACTTCATTCCCACCGGAAAACCTGCTAACGCGGGCGGAGCCGCGGAGCAGAAAGCTAGTTCTTTATGAATTGGAAGTCAAATATGCAAGCGTGAACAACTCATTTATCACCCATAGTCTAATTAGTCTTCTTATGGAAAACAATCAAATGGCCGTAACCACAAAGATTGGTGCTCTTTATTGTTTTTCAAAATTAAGAATTGAAATATCATTTACTTTTTTATGAGTTAAAAATAGACACTTCTCTTCTTCTCTTCAGCAGCATTCTTTCGCCCACAGTTGGGCATATGCCTCTCCCGAGCACCTCCATGCGGCGCGATCCTCCGTATTTCTGGGCCACAGACTGCCCGCGTGGCTTCTCAGATCGTCCGACCATCTGGCTGGTGGTCTGCCCACACTTCTTTTGCACAAACGTGGCCATCCTGTCGGCGACAAAGGTGTCCAGAGATTCAGAGAAAAATAGAGTACTTTTGTCTAAATATAAACCTGGACAATCTACTTCGAATCATTTCACACCTTGTAGATTTACCAGGAAAATGAACAAGCATCAATTATTATGTAGTTACACAAAAAATTGCGTGACTTTGATATTATCATTAGGTACGGTCGTACTCTAAGCAACAATGAATTCACTACAAAAACCATATTGTAAAGCTGGGGTTAAAGAAAAATACTGCAGCGATTGCGTGTTAAAGAGTTATTTGGTAATCAGAAAAAGTATTTCAAAGAATTCTTTGAATAGATCGAATCATATTTCTATGCTTGTAATTTACTTTTACAAATGAAATGAGTTTTAATCAATCACATTTATTATTTGGAGTCTTTAGGGTAAGGTAGAAAATTTATATTACATTAGGGTTTCTTCATATAATTTAGAACTATTTCCACACTGGATTTTTACCGCTATAACAATGATTGTCATAGTTACTACCCATCTCCATACAAATCACAAACAAAAAAAAAACTATTATCAAAATAGAAATTCAAATCTTTTCGTTCGCTCCAGTATTATATAGGCTCTGATCTCACGAAAAATTGCGATCCTCCAAAAGGCTCAAAAGACGCGTATTCACGACACGAGAGCCATAAGGCGCCTAGGCGCAATAAGAATTATTAGGGAAAATAAAAAATACAAAAAGTTATGACCGAAATAGTGGAAAAAAATCCATAATTAAGTTTTTTTTATTTTGGCGTTCGATATTTCTGGAAGATGTAAAAAAAATAGAATAACGCCTCTGGACAATTCTGTCAGCTCCAATTTAAGCCTAAAATACTATCGGGTTAAGTGTTCTTCCTGTTGCTTAACCTTTATGAAAAAAGTCTGAATGAATGTTTCACATTACAGTCCAATGCGCTTTTTGTAGCAAAACCATTAATTTCCAAACCACGTTTATCTATTGTACTTCAAAGATTGTACTGCATTTTGACATCTTGACTTACGTTATCTGAAATGAAATATAGTGTTATTTCTCATAGACATCTCTAAAACTAACTGACAACATTTTGGAAGCAGAGATAATGACATGATTTCATACCGGTAAACTATGGATATGGCGCCTTTATGATCGAAGTATGGCGCGTTATAAATCGCTTTGCTCAGGAGCACACTGCGCATTATCGTATACCTGTTATCTGCAAGGAAGAACCAGCTTACTATATACGCCACCGTACATTTTCCATTTCCTGTGCTAAGCGAAGACGTATGATGGTGAATTTACATATGGTGCACAGTAAGCACATTTATCATGTACTACCTTGATACAAAGGTTTATACTGTATCAAATCTATTAGTCGAGTCAAGTAATTTAATTGTTATGACGCACTATAACTTTTAGTGCAGCGTTTACAGAATATTTACATTTTTAAGAATAATTTTGTATATAGTACAAATCTCTCGTTTGGCTGTCAGCTTTTCATGCAAACTTTATTACTCCACCCTTTTCGCCTCTGCCTAAAATACAAAGAAAATATTTGGGACCCTACTTAGTGACTTTTGCATAAATAATAGCGTAAATTTTGACTTTGAAATCTAAAAATGCTTTTAATAATTGTCATTAAAATTCTCTTTTAGTTTGGTAAGTCAAGCACGGTGAAAGTACAAGATGAAGGGCCCGATTTTACGTATCATGCTCTAACTTAAATATAAAAACTCTATGTCCCTTTCACGTGCTTAAGAACAAAAAGGGACAGGTGATTGTCAACTTAAATTTAGAGACGTCAAACATCGATTTTACTCGTAGTTCCCACTAGATTAGCAGGCATGTGAAAATATCCCACTTAAAATTATAGTGAACTAGCGACCCGCCCCGGCTCCGCACGGGAAAATGGTTATTGTGGTGCAACTTGTCAAGCCTCCATCCGAGCTTGGCTGGCCGGATACAGCTGCTTCCACGATTCCTAGATACACAAGATATATATATATGTATATATACAGCACGTAGACCGGGCGACTAGCCCTTACCATAAGTACATTACCTCGTTACCGTCACAGCACTTCACACGTGCATTAGTTTTACCGGGATAGGGTAAGAGACGTGAAGATAAACGCCAGGATACTGTATTCCAAGGTCCTCAGGGCAAGGCAGGCGACTGGTTCAGGGTGCAGGGTGCAGCTACTATTGAGTTTCCGCGGCTCTCTTCTTTTCAGGCTATCTTGTTCCTTATTGCCTCTGCTTGAAGATACATTTTGCCGTGGCAAGATTTACCTTGAAGGATCGAGCATGACGTATGAGAGAGCCGCGTCTAAGCTGCCCGTTTGAGCGCGGGCTAGCGTTATTTTGTACTATGCGCACTGCCTTTCCCATTGAATATCTCATTTATTCATGTATTTACAATGTTTTACATATATTTTTCAGAAAGAACACAACTTTTACAATACAGAAAACACATTTTAAAACCATCAAGTTAATCAATTAATAAAATATAGCAAGATTAAGGCAAAATTTTACAAGAATTTACTTTATACAGTTTAGCTAATTTCTTTATTTTACATTAAAAAGAAGAATTTAATAGATTGCCTTATTTATTTCTAACATCCTAACTGTATTTAGAAAGATTCTGTTTCAGAAGTGTATCATACGCAAATGTGAATTTTGTTTGCTTATTAAATAATTTATTTATGTACCAATCTTAATATTAATGTGTATGGCGATAAACATCGCGGTTATATATGAGAATAACGATAACTATGTAAATAATATGTGAAATCGAAAAGTAAAAATTTAAATTGAACATAACACGAAATTGAACATAAGACAAATAATAAAAACGTAGAAATGAAATCTTATATCTATAATCATGTCTTATGTACTAAAAGGAAGTAAATAAAGGGAAAAACAACGAAAATAAATACCTTTAATAGGTCTCCAAATACATTTCTTATAAGTAACTAGATTAACATGAAAATTGAATAATAGAACTTAATATCTACAAGGAAATGAGTAAACCAAATATAATTTAATCAAATTCTTATTTATAATCAAAATCGAAGTCATTATCGATGGAGTTTTGCTGCTGTCGCATATTTCGAGATGTCGAATATTACTTTTTCGAATATTATACATTTGATATTTTTCTTATGTAGCTGACAGCATTATATATTGGAAATAACAAAGCAAAACGATGTTAAACATGTATTTTAAGGTGAAAAATGACTTTAAAGTGCACGGCTCTTCTAAAAGGTAACGCTCGGTTACCCCCACTTGTGGCGCCACCTGGTGGCGAAATTTAGCGTAAGCTGTTTGCTCATCTTATGCGAGCCATGTACTTGAGATAATCTTATCGGTTTTGCTTTGTTTGTCTATGTAATAGCGTTATATGCTTTCCTATATACAATATTATATCGTTCTTATAAGAATTACGGACATATTAGAATCTAATTGGACATTAGTGATGTCTTGTAAGAGCGTAAATTCTTATAGGAAGATTGCGAGTAAAGTACATAAGCTAACTAAGTCTATTACAGAGTTTGTCGTTAGAGGGCCGGGACGAGGCGGGGTAGGCGGGGGTTCACGGAGCGGTAAGGTTCACAATGTTGGTTCGCCGACAATCTCCCCCCGGTGCAGAGCACATCTTAACGAACGGCGAACTGTTATCAATGTTAGAGATTATCACTAGTCGTGATGTTGGTCGCCGTACTATTCCTGCGTTTGTCCTTACTTCGACTATTCTCACTTTCCCGTCGTGTCCTGTCATTACTGTCGTTACTTCTCCTCTAGGCCAGACATTTCTAGGCATTGTTGGATCGACTATTAGTACAATGTCGCCTGGGGCTGGATTCTGATAACGTTGTGTTTTGTTATTTTGGCGCGGCAACAGAGTGGGTAGGTATTCGCGCGTCCATCTCGCCCAGAAGTGGTCTGCGAGTCTTTGTGAAGCCTTCCAGGTTGATTCGTTGGCGATGTCGTCGTCATTGAACGAACCGAATAATGTATTGCCACTGGATCTGCCTATGAGGAAGTGGTTTGGTGTAAGCGCTTCTTCGGCGGTGTCGAGTGATACCGGCGTCAATGGTCTCGAGTTTACTGTGTGTTCTGCTTCGAGTAATAGCGTATGTAACACTTTTTCGCGCGGACTTCGCTCTTTTAGTGTGACCGCCAGTGCAACTTTGATAGATGTTACTAATCTTTCCCACGATCCGCCCATGTGTGGGGCGCCGGGGTGTACGAATTTCCATTGTATTTGTCTGCTTTCGTTAATGACAGTTTCGTGATTGGCGTGGTTATACTGACAATGTAAATGCATTATTAATAGATGCGTTATATAGTGTTTGGCATCTATTATTGCAGGTTGGTTGTATGCACTGCTTATGTCTGAGTGCGCTTCTAGGCAGCCGTCAAGGCGTAATATGCCGTCTTCATCGATTTTCATGCATACATTTTTCAGTCGAGATTGACGTTCGATAGGTTCGTTATTTTTCAGCCTATGTATCTCTGATTGAAAACTGTCTTCTTGAATTCGTTTGATTAATAGCTGTTCTGCTCTTGAGATAAACTCGTGATCTAGTGGGGCGTGGGCCGTCTTAGTAGGTGTGATATTGGGCCGCACATTTTGTGCCTTCTTCGGCGTTTTTACGAGTCTCTTCATGGCATATACTTGTGATGATTCATGCCTGTTTACAAGTCCTTTGAATAAGTGAGTAGCCTGAAGGACGCGTGCTGTAGCGTGAAGTAGGCGGGACCAAGTCGAAAATCTCTTTTCGTCGATCAGATGTGCTACCGTCTTGGCGCGCACAGTATGAACGCGGCCTAAGGGGGTTTTTCTTTCTTCGGAGATCTTGTCCGGCGAGGTTGGGAGTGAGCCAGAAGGGACGTGGGGGGTTACAAGGTTGGAAACGCGACTTATAGGTAACTTATTTTCTATTTTATCGCAGGGCCAGGAGGTAGGATCGAGTAGTAGGAAGCGCGGTCCTTTGTACCATCTGTGGTTCGTATTAAAGTTACTAAGTACGTGTCGCGTGGCGGCTATTAAATTGACGTTTACGGTGCCGTCCGATAAGACTGATTTTAGGTAGATTGCCGCTGCGTACGCGCGTTCGCTCGCGTCGGCAAATATATCTAATTCAGATTTTTCTAGAGTCGCGGTTGGTGGTATGTGCCTAGGTACTTCCAAGTCTTGTAAATTTTTTACGTGCTTTAACCAAGTTTGCCATTGACGCTCTGTTTCGCTAGGAACGTGATCGTTCAAACTTGTGCCGTTTGATCTCGCCGCCGCATCGTATACTAGTCGCTCTTTCTTTTTCTGCGGATGTATAGCAGTAAAGTGCGGCAAGTACCAAAGTTTTTCTGAGGATGTACTGTCGGGCGCAGGTTCAGCGTAGCCCTTTTCAAACAAATTGTTTATTTGTTTGTGGTACTCCTCTTTGCTGTCGGGTTTTCGTTCTAGTTTTCTTTCTATGCTTGTGAGACGTCGTTCGGCTTGCTTCCTACTTTCGGGCATAGTAGTGAAGTTAGGTTTCCATAGTAATCCTACTTCGAATTGCCCGTTAGGTAGTCTATTCGCCGTTTCGTCTAGTATTTTTAGCGCTTGTAACTCTGTGTCGTTTTGCGGCCGTTTAGGCTGTATGCCTAGCGAGTCCAGGCTAAAGTGATCTTTTATTAGATCGTCTATCGAGCCCGGTGGCGCTGTCGGCGCTACGTAGTTAACAAGCGCGACGGGTTTGTGTTGGCTAGTTGAGAAGCCATGTAGTACCCAACCTAACCATGTGTTGGAGGCTACAGGTTGAGTAGGTTTTCCCGTTTTGATTTCCCTTGAAATTATTAAATGCCAATTGTCTTGCCCAATTAATAGGGTCGGTTTGGCGTTGGCGTATGTTATTTCGTCTTGTATTTCCGCCAGATGGGCGCACTGCGCTACTAAGCTTTCGGTCACGTTTTGCGGTGGCAGATTAAGCTTTGTGATGGTTTGCGCTTGTAGGTTTTCCATGTTTCGCGAATATAAACCTTTTATTTTAAGGTTTAGTTTGAAAGAGTCGTTTTCATCGATCTTTTCTCCGCCTATGCCTTCTATGCGCAGCGCTTCAGTGGCGCCTTTTGGTGCTATGGCGAGTGCGGTTTCTCTTTCGATAAGCGTCATTGTCGAGCCTTCGTCCAATAACGCATATGTTTGGATTTTGCCTGTTGGACCGAATAGTTCGACCGGGACTACCTTTAAGTACGCTCGTCTTTCGCTATTTTGATTATTGACTGACGCGACTTGAGCTCGTTTAACTTTCTGTTCGCTAGACTTATCGGCGCCGTTGCCGTCCTTGCTTTCCCCGCGCGGGGCGACGGGGGAGGGGGTAGCCTCTTTGTTCGCTTTGGGATCTTCGTCGTTAGAATAATGTAAAAGTTTGTGGTGTTGCTTCTTGCAGCCGTTTTTACCACAGGGCTTTGCTCTACAGTTCTCTCTGCGGTGCGTGCCCTTTAGGCAGCGAAAACAGATGCGAGTCGACCGTGCAACTTCCCACCTTTCCGATACATTTTTCTTTGCAAACTGTTCACAATCTGTAAGATAGTGACTGCTTTTGCATAGCGAACATTGATTAGGCTTAGCCTTCATGGCGGCGAAGACTTTGAAACGCTCGTATTCGCTGTCCGAGGCGCTGTCCGATTCGTACGAACGGTTCTTGTTTTGCGAGTCGTTCTCGCTTTCGCTACGCGCCGCGGGGGCGCCACGAGACGTCTTTACGGCTGCTACGGTGTGACGTGATACGTAACATTCTTCGTCGCTCGATTCGGATTCGGATTGCGAACTTTCGTATTTGTTGTATTTAGACTTCGTCGCGACGTTAACTAACCGACGGCGCGGTACTAATTTGAAGCGTTTCGGTTTTTCTTTCGACTTTTCCTCGCGTTTGCCACGTACAGGCTGTCGCGCCATGGCGCCGTAGCTATCTATTAGGTCGTCGAGATAATATGACATTATTTCTAAGTCGGGCTGTACGTTGTGCTCGCGTAGGTACCTGTGCCAACCGAATCGAATGAAAACGCTGAGTTTATCTTCTATCTGAGTTAATAATTCAGGCGCATTCATATATCGCCTTTCGCCGACGGAGTTTATAATGGACACTGCGTTAGATACGCGGCTAGCGAACTCGCTTATGTTGTGTCCGTCCTCAGCTAATTTAGGCATGCGCTTGATTCGTTCTAACTCAGTCAAAACGATCTGTTCCGAGCGGCCGTACCGTTTTTCTAGGACGCTCATTATCTGATCTGGGTGGTGAGCTGTGTGGATGAGTGCTCGCACTGTTTCCCTAGCCGGGCCGCGTAAGGCTTTACGTAGTCGCGCTACGTTCTGAACGTCCGTGTACGCGTCCCTACTATCGCAATAGACAGAGCTAAAGCCTACCCACTCGCTCACGTCGCCGTCGAAGTGAGGGAGTTCGTCTAGAAATCTAGTGCTTGTACGTTTATCCGACTTGGCGCTGCCGAGCGCCTTGGCTAACGACTGTGCTAGAATTTCTAGTCTATCCACGTCCGATAAGCTAGTGCTTGGTTCTGGCTGTTGCCTAGATCTATCGCGGTGCGCTCTATAGCGCTGGTCATTGTCTTGTCTGTCGTTGTTAGGTCTTGTGTAATGGGACCTAGGTTCGGGGTGTGCGTTATTAGATTGTGGGTTAGGCCCCGCAAAATAAGACCTAGCAAATGGTTGTAAATCTATAAGATTCGTGGTTGGTCCGTTAAAATGAGACCTAAATTCGCGTTGATGTACGCGGCTATGTTCACGTTCGTTCTGGGCGTTGATTAAATAAGCTCCTCTCTCCCCCCGAGGGACCTCAGTATCGAGGGGCGTTTCTACTGCACGACATACAGGTGCTGCAGGCGCGGTCGTATGTACCCATTGTTCCACGTGTATACTATGAAACGTTGGATTTTGCGGCTGCCTAACTGCGTCGTTTCCGCTCTCGTTTGCAGATTCGTCTGTGGAATCTAACTGGGCTAACTCTAATGTAGTCCTAGCTAGCGCTTCCTCTTCGCGTTTACGCTCCAAAGTCAGGCGTCGGACCTCCATCTCGGCCTCGAGCCTGCGCCTTTGAGAGCGCACGGATGACGTACTACCAACCGATCGCGTCGTAAATATCGCGTTCTTTAATCGCTGTCCGTTCTCCCGTGAATTTACTGTGGATGCGTGATTCCTATTCTCGCTTCCTACTTCCTGGTTATCATTTGAAGTTGTCGCAGTACTAGTATGTGGGAGGGCGCTCTCCCCAGACGGTGCACTCCATGTGTGCGTGTCCGAGGAAGCTGCCGCTCGCGACGTACTAGGCTGCGGCTCGTGCATCATAGATCGCGTAACCCTACGATCTCCCGAAGGCGTATGATACACTTCTGAGTGATGCATGACTGTGCGTCAGAGTACCTACAACCTACCGTGTGGTGCGTACCTACTGTGAGGTGTGTACCTAACTTGTTCGGTTGAGACACCTAAGGGCACCGAACAACGGAGGTGAGAGCCTTGTTAAGGTTAGTGGACGAAACAATCTAGTCGCTAGATAGACCGGTGGGGACGCCAGTACTACCCGTCGCATGAACTCGGCCTCCAGCCTCGAGCACAGAGTTAAACCTCGACTGACAATCTCTAGTATGAGATTTGTCTTTCTCCGTACAACTCTGCCTTTAGTCTGAAGTCAAGCAAAGATAATTCGTGGTCCACGTCTTAACTGAAGGCCGGGGTAATCTAGGTGTGCATACCCGATCAGCACACACTCACATGAATCACTCCGGTGTGGCGCCGCGCCGTCGCTTCGCTTCCGGCTGGTTGGCGCCGCCCGCCGCTGGCTTCACTCTAGCTGCACCCTTGCTTCGGCGATGCACCCTTGCCGCCGCCTTGCGTCTGATGGCTAGCCGTCCTCTGGTGCCGCCTCGGTATCTGTAACAAGAACACAACTGTATATCCGGCTCGAAGGACCATGCAACTTGTCAAGCCTCCATCCGAGCTTGGCTGGCCGGATACAGCTGCTTCCACGATTCCTAGATACACAAGATATATATATATGTATATATACAGCACGTAGACCGGGCGACTAGCCCTTACCATAAGTACATTACCTCGTTACCGTCACAGCACTTCACACGTGCATTAGTTTTACCGGGATAGGGTAAGAGACGTGAAGATAAACGCCAGGATACTGTATTCCAAGGTCCTCAGGGCAAGGCAGGCGACTGGTTCAGGGTGCAGGGTGCAGCTACTATTGAGTTTCCGCGGCTCTCTTCTTTTCAGGCTATCTTGTTCCTTATTGCCTCTGCTTGAAGATACATTTTGCCGTGGCAAGATTTACCTTGAAGGATCGAGCATGACGTATGAGAGAGCCGCGTCTAAGCTGCCCGTTTGAGCGCGGGCTAGCGTTATTTTGTACTATGCGCACTGCCTTTCCCATTGAATATCTCATTTATTCATGTATTTACAATGTTTTACATATATTTTTCAGAAAGAACACAACTTTTACAATACAGAAAACACATTTTAAAACCATCAAGTTAATCAATTAATAAAATATAGCAAGATTAAGGCAAAATTTTACAAGAATTTACTTTATACAGTTTAGCTAATTTCTTTATTTTACATTAAAAAGAAGAATTTAATAGATTGCCTTATTTATTTCTAACATCCTAACTGTATTTAGAAAGATTCTGTTTCAGAAGTGTATCATACGCAAATGTGAATTTTGTTTGCTTATTAAATAATTTATTTATGTACCAATCTTAATATTAATGTGTATGGCGATAAACATCGCGGTTATATATGAGAATAACGATAACTATGTAAATAATATGTGAAATCGAAAAGTAAAAATTTAAATTGAACATAACACGAAATTGAACATAAGACAAATAATAAAAACGTAGAAATGAAATCTTATATCTATAATCATGTCTTATGTACTAAAAGGAAGTAAATAAAGGGAAAAACAACGAAAATAAATACCTTTAATAGGTCTCCAAATACATTTCTTATAAGTAACTAGATTAACATGAAAATTGAATAATAGAACTTAATATCTACAAGGAAATGAGTAAACCAAATATAATTTAATCAAATTCTTATTTATAATCAAAATCGAAGTCATTATCGATGGAGTTTTGCTGCTGTCGCATATTTCGAGATGTCGAATATTACTTTTTCGAATATTATACATTTGATATTTTTCTTATGTAGCTGACAGCATTATATATTGGAAATAACAAAGCAAAACGATGTTAAACATGTATTTTAAGGTGAAAAATGACTTTAAAGTGCACGGCTCTTCTAAAAGGTAACGCTCGGTTACCCCCACTTGTGGCGCCACCTGGTGGCGAAATTTAGCGTAAGCTGTTTGCTCATCTTATGCGAGCCATGTACTTGAGATAATCTTATCGGTTTTGCTTTGTTTGTCTATGTAATAGCGTTATATGCTTTCCTATATACAATATTATATCGTTCTTATAAGAATTACGGACATATTAGAATCTAATTGGACATTAGTGATGTCTTGTAAGAGCGTAAATTCTTATAGGAAGATTGCGAGTAAAGTACATAAGCTAACTAAGTCTATTACAGAGTTTGTCGTTAGAGGGCCGGGACGAGGCGGGGTAGGCGGGGGTTCACGGAGCGGTAAGGTTCACAATGTTGGTTCGCCGACATGTGGGTTATCCTTCAGTAGGTATATTATGCATGTATTATACATATAAACCTTCCTCTTGAATCACTATATCTATTAAAAAAAACCGCATCAAAATCCGTTGCGTAGTTTTAAAGATTTAAGCGTACAAAGGGAGGGACATAGGGACAGAGAAAGCGACTTTATTTTATTATACTACTAGCGACCCGCCCCGGCTCCGCACGGGAAAATGGTTATGGTGGGTTATTCTTGAGTATATTATGCATGTATTATAGATATAAACCTTCCTCTTGAATCCCTCTATCTATTAAAAAAAACCGCATCAAAATCCGTTGCGTAGTTTTAAAGATTTAAGCGTACAAAGGGAGGGACATAGGGACATAGGGACAGAGAAAGCGACTTTATTTTATTATACTATGTAGTGATTTGACACCTCTTATTTTATATATCATTCATTCAAAATTAGATTCATTCATCTCCCATCGTTTTTGATTCCCATTATGAATAAAAAGGAACAAGAACTTAAATTCAGAAATGTTGGTGACCACGCCAGAGTTTGGCCTTATGCATCGGTGGCCCAGTGGCTAGGACTGTTGTGTTCTATTCGGATGGCGGCGCGGGCTCAAGCCTAGGCCTTGCCATAATAAAATAAAAAGCCTTTTATTTCTCACACAATAAATAAGAATGATAAAAAGAATAAAATAAAATAAAGTGCAAGAACCCCTGCTAGGTGAAGGCCTCCTCCAGAGAGCGCCACTTGTCCCTGTCCTGGGCTGGGTGAACCAGTCCCGGCCCGCCGCGCGCGTGATGTCGTCTGCCCATCGAGCAGTCGGCCTGCCCCTTCTTCGGCAGCCTGCTGGTCCCTTGGAATTGCCATGTGCACGTTTATTCGACGACCATTCAGTTACAATAAAGGAAAACATCTTGAAGAAAACTTTACACAACTGCGCAGAAATACGAAGGTGGGAAGTTGACCATGCCGCAATGGGCCAGCATGGTCGATTAATTCCTATTCGCCTTGACGCCCTCGGTGGGGACATAATATGGGCTAGCACAGTAAACTTTATGTCTGAACTTTCATACTCATATAATGTTCGAGTATAATAATGGAAACGTCTTTCGGTTTTATCTGCACATTTTATGTGTGTGTAATAAAGTCCGAATCGTTGATAAGGAAGGCACCAATCTTGAGGCGGTGTGTGCTTGTGCTGTTCATACAACGACGTTCATTGTTGATGTGTGCGTGTGGAAGCTGTGAAGTAGACGCTCTTCGGTAAAATCCATTAGTGTTATGAAAGATTCTGAGCTATGTCAATGGCTGGAAGTCGTGTAAAATATGATATTGAACGTATGAGATGAAATTTTAACCGAAAAAAATATTTCTTGGTCATTCATAAATTGAAAAAAACTTTAAATAATGTTACAAAAGTTTTTATCAAGAGAAGGCACTTAAACTCTTCGGCTAGTAAGAAAACGTAAACTAATAACAAAACATAATTTATATTTGTTAAACAGTTTTAGCGAATTTACTTTTCTTTCCTTACCCACAATTTTTATGTAGGTATATTAGGTACCCAAGATTTTAATATTGACATAATTTCTACAGTGAAAAGAATTGCTTGCTCACTAAGCATGCTATAAATGAACAAAGAATCTGAAGACACATCCTGAACGTCTATCTTCCTATTCTAGTCATTTTATCATCATGTCGCATTTACGATTTACCCGGTGGACACATTAAAAAGAATATCATTTCACTAATGGACCATTTCTGCTTGTTCGTAGGTGTAGAAAAACTTCCGAACCAGAGTGCCCTTTTGTTGCCCTTAGGTGTGGACGTAAATAAAAATATAGAAGCACATTACTCACTCAAGGTTGCACTATCTCCACATAATGTGTATATCGGACATAAATATTAGTTAGTAGTAATAGTAATTTTATACAGAGATTTTTGTTTGATTGTAAGCGGTGATAAATAGTAATTTTCAATATATATACTTTTATTGCCCGTAATTGGTAAGTAAAATTTCCTAAAAGTGACTCAGGTATGCTGTGTAACCTTTCTACACAAGTAAAAAAATATGGTAAACTGGAATCATAGGCAAAAATAACAAATTAATAATATAAAGATACCGAAAGCTAAAGGTGCAAACGAATAAAATGGTTCATCTAAATTTGACTATATTTGAGAAAGTACCTACTTAAAACAATTCACTTACACATACTGAGGAGAATGTTCGTATAGTCCTGTCAGGACGGAAATATATTTGCTTTTTCCCTCCCAGAAAATTGTCTGGATTGTCAAATTTAAGCATTTCATGTGGCGTCCTAGGGAGACGTTATTTTCCCTCATAATGTTTTACGCAGTTATATTTTGGTGTTATATTTGAATGTGTTTTGTTTCGTTTCAAATATTGTAATTAAAATATTGTTTGATTTTATTACGCGAAATGTTTTAAAAGTAGTTTGACTATGCTTCTACTAATTAGCAATAATTCCATCTCTTATCCCTATATTCTTTGGAAAATGAATATTTCTTTACTTTTATTCTTATTAATGTTTAATATAATAGAACAGCCGTGATTCTTTCCGTTATTTTCTATACTTAAAAATCTTAAAGTATAATTTTAGTCCTACTTAATTTTTTTATGTTATTGAAATACCGTAAAAATCTTGTATAAGTCAAATAACGTAGAGATTTTGCTGAGGTTTGGCACTCATAGAAAACAGTGAAACAATCCATCTGAATTCATTCCTACTAACCGATTCCAAACCTTATTCACTTTCCTAAGAGCAGAATTTTCGACAAGCAGACCATTGGAGAAAATCAGAGCTATTTGAGACAGAACAAGCATTCATCTCTGCAAACAATGGCGGAAGAAAATCACAAGAAAATCGACAAAATTTGCGATAAGATGACGGTATAATTTTGATAATGGCGCCTGTGGCTTTATTAAAAATATTCTACATTTACACAAAACGTATTATTATACTTTGATTGTGCAAATGGCAAAGCTTTATTAATGAAGGACTGTATAAAAATATTTTATTAAAATTATCCTACGAAGACCATTTGTTAAAGTTATAAACAGAAGTTTGGAGACTAATACAGATGTAGCGTTTGAACACTCCTAATAAAAAGAAGAAAATATGTGTTCAGAACAGGAAAAAAAATAAACGTGCGTAAAAAATAAACTAAAAATAAAACGACCGTGTGAAAGAAAAACTACCGGGTGACGACAGCATGAAGGCTCCCTCGAGCCGCCCCTAGACGCGTTGGTACATGAACTTTTTTGGGGTAGTCTTCCGCTCCCCCGCAAGTCCGGTGAAGCTTGATCCGTCGTACTTTTTCGACTCAAGCATAGGTCAATTAAAAAAAAAGACGGCATGAAATATTTTTCAAAATTCAATAATCATTGCACGATAGGTACACCTACCTACTACACTACACTTAGCAATTCAAATAAGTATACTATGATTCAGATTGTGGTTTTGATTCTGGATCACTTATAGACGAAATAATTTAAAAAGTCCTAAAAAAACGAATAATGTAAAAAATTGGTTTCAACCTAGCGAAGCGACAGTTCGTCCAAGCGAAAACTAGTTAAACTTTTAGAAAGTTTTTAAAATCAATTTGAATAGTTCCACTTCAAAACTCCAGTTTATGCATATAAATATAAAATAAGTATATGAAATAAAAACTAATTTAAACTTCAAAATGAGTGTTAACTTTTTTGTTCTAAAATTAATGTGCTCCTCTAACTTTAACTTCATAAATTATGATAATGAGCTGTAACGATAAAAAGAAATTGAGTTGTTCGTAAAAGTTCTATATTGTTGTGTCTAGACAGAGATGAGCAAATTTCGGCGAAGTTATAAAAATAAAGCAAAAGTTTTACCACAATATTGTTCTCGAACAGTTTCAACCATCAAGGTATTGTTTCGTTTGATAAAGCGGGCAGGCTAAATAACAAAGGACTTTGCGACCGTATTTGATGGCAGATAGGCTAAATATATGGTTGCAAAGATAGGCGGTGAGATAGGGATAGAGGTCTTGTCTGCGGCGAAACGCCTTTTTATATACGTTTGAGCAATTTGTAGCATAAATTGCCAGTATATTGGTAGGAATAGCAAATATTTGAGTTCTATAATTTATTAAAAAAATTACAAATGCAACTGTCTGTTGTTGGTGGCGTAGCAAGTAAAATACAGATTTTTATTTTTTTATTTCTTTTAGAAGTTCTCGAATATAGATATATTGTGACAAACGTAACCAAACATTTTCGTACGAATCATCGTTTCGAAACATTACTAAACAGATTAACCGATATTGCGATTGGATTTTAATCGAGTGTGATATTCAAACTTGATGAAAACGTATGTAAAAGTTTGTAAGTTGATAAAGAGTGTTAAAAATATGTTTAAAAAATAACGCCTGTAATAAGGCACCTTTTTGTTTGAAATATCGCCAGTGATATTCTAAAGGACACATAACCTAAACTATAGTAAGTACCTAATAAAGAAAGTATAAGGGACAAAGGGTGACCGAGTCAATATTGTCGAAGCGTGTGTGTACATCCGACCCGCGTATTATCTAACCGTTTGGTGAGCCAATTTCATACTTCTGATGTATTTTGTAAGTAAAATGTGCTTGCAAGTTTACAATATCATTTAAAATACTTTAATCATCATCATTAACTGCTCATACATGTCCCCCACCTAGGGATTAATACTTTAATACGTAAGTAATAATCCTTAAGGAGTAATCCTTTCGAAACCTTTAAGCCCAAAAGTAATTTAGGATCGCGCGCCCATTGTGTGAGATGTGAGAGACTAGATATTACATTTTAAATGTTCTAAGTACAAATACTAAGTTTAATAATAATTTTCATAACAATATCTTCATATCATATCAAATGTCTTATTATTCCCATCAAAGAGCCTAAAAGCCTTGTCTCAAATTAATTTTCAGCATTAAATTCAATAACGTTGGCAAATTTTAATATCATTAGAAACTTAAGATGATTTCCCTGAATTCTTGATTCCATTTCTGTAAGCCAACAGCGATTCAACTTATTTTAATAGGCAAAGAGGCTATTACGGGAATGGCTGCGGTGCTAGAAGACTGGGGTGAATACGGTCTATTATTACAAACTACTCATTTAGTTGCATAATGCCGCAATTTTAGAACACGGATAGTTTTGAGCGTAGCTGAAGCCAAGTGCACATACTGTACGTAATATTTACAACATAGATACACTCGAAACTGCATAATAATTTTTTTGACAAAACCATAGTGGACAGTGTCACCTCTCCAGATTGCACTGATGCCTATGAACCACCGCTAGAAAGCCCCCTTTCAACCAAAAAATCGCATCCAAATCAGTGCACCCTTGGGCTATGGTGCTACATACAGGTTCATTTATTTTGTATCCTAATGGTGTCAATAAATAATATTAGTATTGTATTAAAAATATGTGAAAATCGGGAGAGTCTAAAATGTTATAAAACCTACCTATCTATCTGAGTACTTTAAATATTTGAACTATAGCAAAATTTTTCACTGTCACTGCTTGAAGTATAACTTTAGAAATTCAAAAAAATGTCTCAGATTTTTTTATGAAGCTTCTTTTCAATCAATATACCTAGACAAGTGATGACTGATGAATATTTGTTTTTTTTTCACTGTACGGTTTGCCTGTATTCATTGCATTGCGTTCGAATAGTTTTAAATTGAATGACACTGAATCCCTGCCCTGTCAAAAATCTGTAAACTTATCAAGATATTTATCTCGATAACTATTTACAAATAATAAAATAAAAAAGTCGTCTAGGTCTTTAGCACTCGTATTACATAAAACAAGCCGCAGAGCCCTCAAACTATCAATTGAACACGTCATTTGGTAATTACAAGATAATATTAATTTACACGTAATATGTACCTCCATTGTTCCCAAAACCACACGAAATTGAATTCACATCCAAACAAAGGTAGCTGATTAATGATGAATATAGTCATGATAATATTTTATCGGGAGATGAAACAAAATAAGTAAATATAGGTAAATAAATAAATATGCGAGGACATCTTAAACACGGTTATCTGACCCCTAACTAATGGCTAATCAACTAAATAATGGCGGTCAGACAGTTGATATACATACATATGATATAAATTAATAGTTTAAAAAACTCTAGAAAAACACGCTTAAGATGCTTACTTAAAGAGTTTCACTATCTAACTTTGGGATCCTTCATAAGACCCTTCATATTTAGACAAATTAAATGAGCCCAAATTTGGTGGGTTTACTAGCAGTCGTTGAAGAGTTCCACTATCCACCTTCATGCTCCAGCATCAGATCAGCTTGCTTGTGTCAAATTATTGTGTTGTCATTGGAATTACGTATATATTCCAAATTTCATTACGCTACGACCTTTGGAAGATGGTTAAATTAGTTACCTTACATTCCATTACATACAAAGTTACATACAAGTGAACCTAAAAAAGCGTGTTAATAAATATACAACATCCAGGCACAAGGCAAACACAAGTGCCCATCACTCGTTTCGACTCGGGATTCGAACAGCCCTACCTTGTGCTTCGAAGGTAGCCGTACTAGCAACAAGGCTACGGGGTCATCGATTTGGTGAATACTGATCCGTTTTATGTCACATCTTTTACTTATTAAACTTGTATCGAAAAATATGACAAGAAAGCTTTTATTTAAATAATTAATACTCTTATTATGTGGATGGTGAAGTTATATTCACTTTTTACACAAACTACTGAATAATACAGAAAAATTGTACAGCTATATAATACTACTAATTAATGAACGTACACAAAATGCTTGCTTAGTTTTTTAATAATTTAATACTTTTTCAAGTCCGGGACATACAGGCGCACTACCAATAATGCCACCGAATCTATTTACTCGTAGTTATATTTATCGCTCCGATTTAAATTTGAAAAGTGATCTATGTTCTATTTTACGCTATTTTATTTATTTATCATTTTATAAGGTGTTTTAAAACGTAATGATTTAGTAACTTTTCGTCAGAAATTCCCTTTACAATAAACCATATTATGTGACATAAATACCTAAGCAAACTTTACTGAGTTCAAAGATCTGTTCAATTCTCACAATAAAAGCCTGCACAAAGGACAGTCGGTTTCAGGACGCTATTTAACTAACTGCCTTGTTAATCTGAATCATGCGGGTCTTAACTCGGCTTAGAAATTAAACCCGGAAATGTGGTTAAAAGGATTATCGTCAGGCTATGAGTAATATACTCAGTAAGCTACAAATAATTGAAAAACATGTATCCGAGTATAACTTAGCCGCTTCATCAATTCCTAGTGTACTCGTTTAAGTACATTTAAATTGTGCCTACCTACACCTATAGTTAGTATAGTTTTTTTATTATTCTAGTTTTTTAAACAACGCTTAATCATAATACAATATACACTAATTATGGTGTTTGATAAAAATAAAGACGGTTTAAAATATAAGTGTCAATTTTTTAGGTTATAACAGCACAAATGTATAAAATTTTTATTTGTCAAAAATCTACATATTATTTTAATCAGCTCTACTTAATTTGTCAAAATCAATATTTGTTATTTCGCCAATTAGTCAATTGACTTACTTTAAAATCCATTAATTACGGCTTTTCCCTTCTCCCTGTTAAAAACTTAAAACCACAAATATCGCAATGCCTTGCCAAAAATTTCTGAACTGAGATACACTAAATGCACGAAGGAAGAAAAATTTTTACGCGCCCAGTCCTTCGTGGCTAAATGACTTTAGAAAGGACTTTAGGCAACATTGATCAAAGGACAGGTAAATTTGGGCTTGATTTTGAGTCAGGAGAATATTGATATCTCTGTCATGTGATGTGTGAGTGTCACATGATTATCATTAAAATTAACAATATTGATGCTCAGTAAGTACTTGCTATTTCGTGACGACTGTATCGCTCTATTTGCTCCCGAGCTCTTCACTGTGCCTAGAAAATGTAACAATTATTTACTTTCTTCAAACAAATTAATTATTCATTCATTCATTCTTATTTCTATGTTTTTTTATATGTCAATGTCCTCACATTGCAGTGTCTGGTTGAATTTACTTACGTTATAAATGATGACGTGAAGTATGTAGGTACCAGCGTATTTATTCAATCCATAACTATTCAATTCGTCATCAGTATTATTAGTATTCGTTATTTCCATACAAAAGTTTTGTAAAATGTAATTTGAAGTGAATTTCAAGTAACCTAAAAAACTAATTCCCATAGGTCTCCAGTTCGCGACTGCATCCAAATGCAATTAGAGATGGCTCTGGCGCCGTAAAAATTCAGCTCAGCGCTTTCAATATGAAACTTTATTATGAAGGATGGAAACTTTTAATAATCCCTAGCGACAAGAGACGAGTCTGTCCGACCAAATCGGGCTATCGTGGGTCGCACGGGGTGAATTTTTACATCATTATTTTTTAAGTCTTTCAAAAAGTCTTGCACCAAGACCGTAATAATAATCATACACATTATTTTAAGTCAGTCGGAAAGTCTTCCACCTAGAATTTAATTTTCATACGCAAAATAACAGTGTGTTCGGTATCGTTCGTTTGTTTGTCGTTAAAATCTCATGATGGTTCTACCAAAGGGCTCGAGCCTACCCTGTTCGGCATCGTTTAGCTTAAATTAATATCAAGCATCATAAGCCATTTTTAAGAGACCAATCTATGTTTCAAAGTTTTGTCATACATATTACGTCCTTACTGGTTACTTCTTTATGTGAATATGAGTCCTGCATTCAATAAGAAACTAAACACATACCAACTATCCTTCTCCGTTTCATCGTGGGTTTTGAGTTAGGTATACCATATAAGTAAAAAATAACGCAAGAATGATATGAATAACCAGTATTAACATTAAACAGCATCATCTCGAATAATTATCTGTTATGTATTAAAATATTGTGTTACTTTAGGGATGTTCAAGCCAGTGAGTAACTATATAACAATCATAGTTAATCAAAATAATAGGTCAATTCAGCATCATCAAATTAAAAAATTAAAATTTATCAATATCAAGAGTAAAATTACAAAATTAAAACAATACATAATATGAACAATAAAACAGCAAAAAAAATTATAGTCAGGAAATGACAGTTATAGTCAGACCCAAAATGTTTAAATTTATTTTATGCCACCGTAAAAATATTAATCATACCACTCCGTATGATAGCGCAGTTTAATAACATTCATTCAACTGACTGACGGACTTCTAGGTCGGTCAGTTAATAACTAGCTCGACTTACAAACTCCTCTTTTGCGAACTTCGCGTTGCGGTTTACTTCGTTTTCGCAAGAGAACGGAGAATCGGTTTATTTTGTATTTATTAAATCAGCAAAATTATTTGAAACATGATGGTGGGAAAAGGTGGAACAAGAGCTGATACTTAGTGAATATCTCTGATAATAATATCATAGATATAAGTAACAGTTTTATTTATTTATTTAGAAGTTTATTGTACACATAAACATACAAAGGACAATCATGCGAGGAGACAACAGCTTTAAAGCAAAAAACAATTGCTTACTACTCGGTATTCCCGGTATAGATTTTGATGCCCTTCAGCATAATAATTGATGACTAGTTGACTATATTTTACCCTTTCATTTGGCATGTAATTCTATGGTGGCTGCTGTCATGGTCCAACTCCTGAACATTTTTGCTAAATAAGGTTTCAGAAAGTAACATTGGGGTAATAGTTCGTCCATATAACATTAATATAATATTAAATTACTAGCCGTCTGCCCAGCCCACGCTTACGTTCGCCCACGTCGTCTTCACTATGTTTTTGTTACAAAACGTTCTAAAAATACAATACAATACAAAAATATTCTTATAATTTTTTAATTTAAATACTCTTTTAAACAAACAAAATAACTGCTCGGAAAGTTGTTTTATTGAAAAAGCATCTAATAGTTGCCTAAGGTCTTATTTAATTCATTGGTTCAAAATGAATCCTGTTTTCTATTTGATTATAAAATGCAGCCATGAGTAACCCCTATAACCCTAAATATTGTTAAGATGGCCGCACCTAAACAGCCAACAATCTCGTATGCTGCGGGTGGCAGAATATAACAAATATATTTTTACATCGGGATTTTAAATATATTTGGATGAAAAACATACAAATGAACCAAATACAGATGAAAGTTCTCAGTGCGAATTTTTTAACCGAGCAAATCGCGCTCGATGTTGAAAGCTATTTTGTACGAAATTAAACGTAGTACGCCATAAATTTACAGTTAGCTGAAACAAAATTTTTCAAACAATAACAACGTCGCTTATATCTAGCGGGATTCGCAAAAACCATAGATAAAAAGAGTTCTCTGTTATACTTGAATCAGACCTTCATAATATAAAATTTTAAATAAGTAGCAAAATTTATTTCATACTTTACAAATTTTTCAAAGAATAAATTTAAAAGAACAGAAAAGGGATCATCTAAATTCTTTCAATGGAGAAAAGCCAACAACGGTCCTCAAAGAAGAGACTGTCTTTTATTATTCCAAATAGGCATTTTGACCGCAATCTCACTTAATGGAAAACGACAATCGTCTTTCAAGCACCTCATTTAATTATCATAAATTAATTTTCTCTTTAAGTTTACTAAGAAAAAGCTCCTACAGCGTTGAATTTATTGTTTGCTCAACAATTAAGTGGTTTAGACGTAACAAAAGCAAAACGACAAGGTTTTCAACCATACCTTAAGCTTTAAAATACCTTATAGCCCTTTTATTCTACTTTGTGGGTTGTAAGGTAGACTATCATCGACTCACAAATACTTCTGCCTTAGTTATTAAGCCTCAAAGCTTCTTAAGCTTTTTACTTACCGTTTTCTATAATTTACGCTTGTGTCACAATATCCAGCTTGTTGTGCCAGACTCGTACTTACCGAGGCACGGATTATCTTATCGAATCACCTTGCGATTCCCATGCAATTTAAATCAACCAGAGAAAGTCTAGAGGTTACATTCAAAGGTTTATTCGAAGTAACTTTTTACAAAACCAATTTTCGACGTCAAACTCAAAGTTACATGAAATTTCATCTGACTAAAATCAAAATGTCCGTAACAAAGCGGGAACCTTAAATGTTTACAAAAACTATATTACATAATATGATGTATGTACAACCGAGTACATTAATATAGTAAACTAAGACGAATGAGCTAAAACTAATTGTTGTTATTATCAAGTCAAATTAAATCGGCTTATACATCACGAACTATTGAATAAGCACAGAACACACTTCCAACTGAAAGTGCCAAAGTTCACTATAAATAGGTCAGATACATTAAAGGATTTAGTCCACGAAGATAAACTTTACTCAAACTTGAAACCAAATGCTTTGAATAGACTTGGTTATTATGTTGTAGTTGTATGATAGTACAAAGTAGGTACACAAAAAGCAAATATTTAAGTCATGCAGAAGATTAAATGTTGTGGTTGGCATATAAGTAATAAGTTGGCCGAAATGTGACAGTTTAAGTTCAATAACTCATTGCAATCATCTCAACTCCGAATAACCAAATCAAGTATATCGATGCCATGATAAGTAATGATTAATATAGAAAGACAAACCACTGTTTTCTAATTTTTGACCATTTCAAGTCTTTCTATTAAAGAGATACGTAAAGCTTTTGAAGTTAAAGACTTTTTTGTACAAAGGATAGATGGCAAAGGCGTAAAATTTATATTTTTATACCTATCCATCGTTGCGTCGGCCATTTTGAATCGAATTCCAAAGTAATCTTCACATTATCTAAGTTTTCTTACGAGTACAAACTTCGTAACTTCAAATATTTATGAAGATAGATGGAGGGACAAGTTTTCTAAGGAAATCGTTAGTGTCAGTTTTTGCACCTCTTGAGAAAAGTCAAACAATTTGATCAAATTGGTTTTGTAAATGTTTGAAGTCGCTGTAAAAATATTTTTCATTGTTTCTTATTGGGTGAATTTGTTGTAAGATCGATCGACTGGCGAAAAAATATTTCAGAAGTTTAGTATAATTAAGGTACTTATTTATTTAGTCCTACTACTATCTTATTAAAAACTAGCTGTCTGCCCGCGGCTATGACCGCGTTGTTTTTCGACTTTTCTGTAGTAATTTTTAACTATCCTACGGGAACTCTTTAATTTTCCGCAATTAAAAGTATCCAAGATATTGACCGGGGTTATAAGGTACCAACCACCAAGCAACATTTTTATTCAATTCGGTCCCACAGTTTCGGAGATTATCGCGTACAAACAGACAAACAGAGAAACAACAAAAATCTAGATATGTTCTACATCGCTTTTTACATTCCCCTCAATCGTTTTTCAGCATCTTTTTTGCATGTACAGATTTACAATCTCTATAGTTATATTACACAAATTGAAATACAATTTATTTCAAGGGTATCTATAAACTAATATTAGGTATAAAGAGGAAAGATTTGTTTGTTACTTAGGCTAGGAATTATTTTTTAAATATTAGAAATCTACACGGTGTGGAGTTTCTTCTAGCTGTTCTTCTTCACAACAGAACGCCACTTTTGAGCGGCCAACCAGGGACAATTATTCTGATTTCAGGTGTTTATTTGCTTTGCATTTTGTTTTCTTGCACAACGCAGGACAATTTTGTTATTATTTCTTTAATTTAGCCTTTTTTGTTAGGAGCTAATCGCTATTGTTTTCGGAATTGAAAAGAAACTCTTTATATTAGAGTTAGCAGCTCCGTCTGACTAGCAATATCCGATTAATTTGTCTTATTAGTTTCTTTTCAGCTGCTTCTGACTTGCGGACCGTTTAGCCAAGACCAGGGAAGGATTCGGATTGTTTAGAAATATTTCAGTACACCAATAATACCAACAATCTGTATATCTGGGCAAAAAGGGTATATTAAGATTGCTTTTGCTAGAAATATACGAAAACAAAGTATTCGAATAAAATCTGACTTGTGAAGTTTCTTGTTAGACAGAAGACAAAAGTAATTTTTTAATATCTTGTGTTATTTATTACAATTATGTAATTTAATGGTGAATCAAAGTACATAACCGATAAAGCAGTGTTATATTTATTTTAGGTTCCAAATTAGTGCCTGTTCTTAGTTGCGAACAAAATAATTGGTAGAAGAAAGCGCTGGCTATATTATCGACGAAAAACTATTTTCTTTTTCTCGTATAACTTCGAAATACGTAATATACAGTGAAGCACTATTAATAAATATATTCCATTTCTTACATTACACATTACAGAATACATACTTGAATATTTACTCTTCTTTCTTGTTTACTGGCCCATAAAATTATGGAAATGATAATTATATCCATTTAATAAATATTAATTAACAAATATTCATCTAAAGTAAACAAAATTACTAAAACTAGAAGGTACCTAAAGCTACCTATCGTCACCCGGCTGAGAAAACCTCTTAAATGCTTTCAAAAAATCTTTTACAGGAGACACAAAAAACTACCAACTGAAAAAAAAGTATGATAGGTAAATAATAATTCTGTAGTTTTTTACTTATTATATGATTATCTTTAGAGCTTTAAAACAAATGCGTATATGGTGCAAATACAGCGCGTTTAAAAAAAAAAGGAATTTGACAAAAGCTGTCCTTTACGAGGTTTTCTCAGCGGGGTGACGCTATAGAGTTACAAATATCTTGAAACAGCGTTTGCGTTAACAAAATCAGGGTTTGGGTCCTTAAAATGTGAATATAACATGAAGTAACGTAAGATGTTTGAATGTAGACCTTTAATTTCTGAAGATACTTCAAATATACTTTCGGATTTGATGTCCTTAATTCAATGGAGTCTTCTTCTTCTGAAAATACAAAACAAAAAAAATAATTCAGTAAGAACACTTCAATTTAGACATGTTTTGATAATGGAAATTATAGATATATACAATATTTTGAGTAAAACTCTAGTTATTGCATTTGGAATAATTAAATTAATGTTGACTAACAATTTACTTTGTCAATCAGCAATTCTTTCAAGTCCAAAACAGTTACATAATTTATTTAAATACGCCGCGTAATGTTTTTTGTTATAACTACTACGTTTTTACAAGTAATTTAAAGTAGGTATTTTGTATAATTCGGGCATTTAATTTTACCAAAAGGTAAATACTGTATATTGTATAAACTTATGAGTTATAAGCTTTCGAAAGAGCTTTCATTTAAAAAAAGCGCTGGCTTGAAATTTTCTAAATTTGCTACTTGATACTCTTTTAGAAAACCTAATATAGTATATAAGTATCGTGAGGAAAGTCGTCATTCATGAAAACATACATCATAGCATAGGTCATTGCGGTTAACTTCGATACGTTACTTGTCTTAAGCTTATTCGATACGTTACTTGTCTTAACCACAAATTACGTAAGTATAGCGGCGGCGGCGCGCCGAGACAGATGGATGACCCACTCTGAACTAAGCGCCAAAATCTTACGCACACATTGATACCTTTTGGTACTTAATGTCTACTAAACCAAAATGACCGCTTTACCAAGATCATTGATAGCACACGTTTACAGGCTTGCTCGGAACAGCTCGGAACGCGTGCAGTAGGATCGTATCGAGTATTATGTACGTATTGTATGCAATGTGCTAAAAAAAAATGGATAAGCGTTCTTATTACTCTTGTAGTGCATTTGGCTGTTTAAACACAACACAAAATAGTGTTTTTACGTTTTTCAAGTTTCCAAATAATATTGAAAGGTATTTAAACTCTGTTTTCTCTTGTTTTTAGGTATACGTTTTGAAACTCAGCAGAAATGGGCTTTTAATTTTCCTCAACTTCTCGACCGCTGGTATAACACCAGTGTTTTAGTATTATGTGGTAGGTATATTTTCTTTTATGCTCTGTCTACCCATTTAGGAATGTATGTACGATAAGGTGAATGTGTAAACGAATTATGTATCGGTATAAATATAAAGCACCTAAACTGCTCTATTTCAGAATTTGTACAGTAGCAACCCTAGGCAGGTACAGTAGCAACCAAGTTTAGGTAGTTAATTTTGAGAGCGGCCGGGAGTGTACCTTCTGGAAACTTTTTATTTTGTGCTTAAACTGACAGGAAAATAACTAACAGTTCATCGACCCACAGCGGGATATTCTGTAAATTAATGTCATAAAAACTAAAAAACTAAAACTAATAATCTAGACAAACTTACAACAATCTATAGGCAGGATGCATTTTGATAAATTCTCGTGATACACAAAGCCTTCCTTACAATCGCAGCTGTTGTACCGGCATCCCGTGAGACAAGTTTTATTTACTTCCATGTGGTCGGAACATGTTCTGCCGCAGTGGTTTCCACAACCAGAAGTAGCATTTCTGTCACCCCCGCAACTTGCTGAAAAAGAACAAAATAAACATGCGATTCAGGTTTTTTTTGTTTGTAGCACCGGCGCGGCGCGGCGGCGTCGCGTGTCGCACATACAGTCATAGGCAGCAAGATAAGTGAAGCAAAAGACTGACGCGGATGATTGTATGCGCGACGCATGTCGTGTAATTATGTTACTAAGTCCATGCATTAAAGGCGCTAGTGTGGGAGTCTCGAAGTTTGTGCCAGTGTCAAGTTATAATGCGATTTAGCTCTTAAGCTTAGAGTATAAAAAAAAAGTTTATTTATACTCTAAGGTTTCAAGCTTTTTGCAATATAGAGAGGCTTCTTCTTACATAGAGAGGCCAAACAGAATGCCGCCATCGGCATAGTGGTTTTCTAACTACTTAACACGTTGTCTTTCATCTGGAAGGAGAGGCCTTGGCACATAGCAAATTATTTCCGATTTTCGAATTCATGTGTACATTTATTCGATGATTTTACGGTGAAGGAAAACATCATCGTGAGGTAAACTGCACACAATCACGAATAACCAATGGTTGTGTGTGAAGTTGTAAAACCCGCCGTGGTCGACCAAAGACCTATACATGAATCACTCTGTGGGGACGAAAATTAATTTACAAAAAAAAATGATATTATGCTTTTTTACCCATCATTGACTGTAGAATTAACTTAAATAACGAATACAAATAGGGTAAAATAAGATGGATAAGGAATATTGCTTGATAGTAATTTCTTTTAAGCACCCTTACGTACAAATTCTGTTACACGGCGTCACAAAGAGGTCTGGAGGGGACAATGAACGAATAACTATTTCTCACTGAATTGAACTCGTCGAATGATGGATTGAGGAAGTCGCTGACGTAAGCAGTGATTTGAATGCAAAGGTTGTGCAAAGGCCACCTACATCGACCCGTCGTTTGAGAAATGGTATGGCGGACTAAATCGATCCAAGTTATTTATGAAGTTTTTGGCAGAGAGGAATATTCTAGATTTGGTGTAGTCTCTACAACAGATAACTATGTCAATAAAGTAAGTAATGCGCATATTTGTGTATAGAAAAACTACACTTATGGTTTAGCTGACATCGTCGTTAACAGCTGATATGCTATAGAGCCTAATTTCTTTTGAGCAGTTGCTGCATATTATTCAAAATACTATACAGTATAATTACTGTATAGTATTTTGAACCAGTATCTTTAGGTAGACCTCACAATATACTCGTATTATTTGAAGTATATTTTTCAATTAATTAAATTATCATGTGGCGTAGGCCTGCAAATAACCTATTAAGTTTTGCGCATTTTGATAGTGTACAATTATGAGGTCCATAGATGAACCTTAAACCAAACTACAGAAGATGGTGAACCTGCAAAAATGCACATAAATTTACGCCTGTCTTCTATATTAATCAAAATATGGAGATCTGTTAATACGAGTACTTACGGCACTCCTTCTTAGCGATGCAGGTGCCGTTAGAATTCCGCACGTGGCCGTCGATGCAGACACATTCCGGGTTGCACACCCCTGTTCCGCCTTTGCAAGGCTTGGGGTGTCCGAGATCGTCGCATGTCTTTGGCCCGCAGTGGGAACATTCCACGTGCATCTCATTATCGGTGCATGCTACAGATCTTTTTACAACTGCAAGGCAAAAAGTAATACAGATGTGTTCCGGGGAAAATTGTATTCATACGAAACTTACTTTGTGTAAGTTAAGTGAAGATAATAAGCAGTACTTCAAGTTGTTACGATAATTTTTATTATGTTACATTTTCGTCATTTACAGATATGTACAAAGAAGTAGGAAAAGCGCACTTCGATGTGCATTTATTGAAAATTAATTAAATTTATAATATTTGTTTTGTTAAACATTTAATTTCGTAAAAATGTGCAGTAAAGCCTGACCATAGATATAAAAAAACCTGCTCTGGGGGCCACACATGAATATTTTTGTGTTTATGGCAACAATTTCCCTAATATAATTAGTTCCTTTGAAATCCCGCAATATGGCGAGGTTTTTTTATTTCTCTGATCGGGATTTACAATTTAAAACCTTGCGAGTGAAAAATCTATTATATTGGGAAGAAAATAACACTTAAGTATTTGAATATCAGTCTAACACAAATTTTAATAACTTTAATTTCATAGCTTACCTTCACTGTTGATAAACAGAATCCAAAAAGTTGAAATTAAAACGACAACCAGGTATTTGAACATTTTCACTGTTTTATTTTCTTAAACTTGGGCTGTAGACGTGTTGTTTATGCCTTAGCTGAATGCAACTAGCAGTCTCAGCCGATTCGCAACGTTAATAGGTACTTTTCCTCTTTCCTTCAAAATGTGTTAAGTGATTAGTTCAAGTTTTTCCTCTTAAGCGATGGAATAAGTAAATCACAAGGCGATGACGAATCGTTTGATTCTTAATTTAAAAAGTTAATTACTTAATTTCAGTTAACAAGCATGACTTTGACATAGATCGACCAGTTCATCTATTTTATTTTTTATTCTTCAATTATTCTTTAAGATACTCCTACTAAGCTTTTTCCATTTTTATTACGCAACATTGCACATCGAAGTGCAATGCACAATCTTGTTTTACAACTTATTTTACCTATATGGAAGGTTGAATTTCTTTTTGCGATTTTAAATTTAGGTTCTTACTACTTTATCGTTCTTTAAATCGAATGAAATCGGAGTCTGAGAGAAGTCACACAAATATTTTAATCCAGGAAACTAGCCATATTAAATTAACCTTCTGCATACTACAGAGAATTAACAACGGTACCTACGACGTGTTGGTGTTAATATTAGTTTTGATTTGTCATGGTTAGGAATGGAATAAATTTAGATAACATACAAAACGTAACGCCATTTACTCAATGACACTGATTTTAGAATTCTTGGTAAGTATAATGTCGTCGCACTAATTTTAATATATTATACCTACTTAGGTACCTAGTTTACATTGATTTTATACTTTTATTTGAAATAATTCCTGATAACTTTAAAACACCAACTAACTCAGTTGTACGCTACTCATTGAGGTCTTAGTCCGTCATCAAATGCCTAGCGCTTGGAAAATGACTGAATGACTTCTAATTTGCCGAATTACACAATTTGCCGATGGTATCTTTTTATTTGTAAAAATTGCATGAGTAATAAAATATCTAACAGTATTACGGATGGAAAGTGCCGTAAGTTGGTAGATACGTAACTTTATTATGAACAAAACTTCAACAGTTTAGCTTCCTCTACAGATTTGTCAAAATGAATTTTTCGGGCAATTTCACAAGCACAGTGAACAGGTGTCGGTCTTTTGAGATAGTATTAGGAGAAAATTGGATTTCTTATTTGGTTCCTCAGATCTTTTCAAAACAGGTGCGGTCGATGTTTACTGAAAATCCTAATAACCTTCGAACTTTATATTTTCAAACCGTATAGTAGTACTTATTAAAAAATATCTGTATTACGAGTAATATCGATGCTGCCGAAGAGATATCGTTTAGATTTGTTTTTCAATTAAAAGCACATATTTTATTAAAAAAAACACATTGTTTAAAATATAATATAAATAGTTTTTAATTTTCTTGTAATAAATAACGTCACACTAATAATTTTATTATTAATGCAAGCAATTCAATATAAAGTTCTACTTTTATCACATCATTAACTTATACACTTGACAATGTATAGAAAAAATACAAACTTATGAATAAGTTACATATGAATAATAACATATGAATAATAAACTTATGAATAATAACCATATTTTATAGCGTAGATTTATAATATTATATTAATAATAATAACTTTTTGAAAATTTTCCGATAAATGCGACGAGAACAATGGTTACTCTGTAACAAAAAATAGCAATTAGGTATAAATATTACGTCATAAGCAAGCATGTCTAGATAGGTAAAATAATAAACTTACGAGGAAGTGTTGTAACTTATTTTTCTGAACTGGATGCTGGAAAAACAGAATTATATTGCGTAAATGATAGGAGGAAGGTAAAATCATCGACAATACTCCAAGGATACAGAAAAAAATGGTTTATGGTTAAAGTATTGGTTTTTTTACAAAAAAGTATCACCTTAATGTATATTTTTTATTTCATTGCATTATATTTGTTTGAATTCATAAGCTGGAATGTATTACAATTGTAACTAAATAAATACTTATGTTGTTTAATCCCTATTTGGGCATAGAATTTAAATAAATCATTGTTTATCAACTTTAGGTTTGAAGGAACAGAGTTACTTTAGCCATATTAAGGATTAACATTGAATATGGTAATCTACAATAAAATTACAATTTTTAATAATTCTAAAATATTTGTGTCGTAAAGAATCTTGCACCCACTACCGATTGAAAAAATATATTAGAGTTTTGCTAATGTATTTTATAGAGTATTTTCAAAAGTAGAGTTAGGTATTACAGGTATATTGAAAGTTACTCACGGCATTCACATTCAGGTACGCAAGTACCGTTTTCATTTTTAAAGTGGCCATCGGCACAAACACATCGAGGTTGGCAGTAGTTTATCACGGCGTCACAATTACTTGCAGGGCGTCCAGCGTTGTCACAGGACTCGAGGAGGCAGGGTGAAGGGCATACGCACCAAACTTCATTTTTTCTGGTGCAGTTTACTGGCGCTACAATAATTTCACCATAGTATAGTAGGAAAGTAACACGTGTTTCAGCAACAGCATCCTACTAATATTATAAACGAAAAGTTTCTGAGGATGAATGTATGTATGGATGGATAGATTTTGTTTTTTGTTTTTGTTTGGATTAGGTTTTGTTTTGTTTTTTGTTTTTTTTTTGTTTTTTTCTTTCACACATAAACTACTGAATAGATTTGAATGAAACTTTACAGTAATATAGCTTATGTATCAGAATAATACATAGGTTACCTTTTACCGCGGGAAAATACTTCATTCCCACTGGTAAAACTGTGCATGCTGGCGGAGCCGCAGGAAAAAAGCTAGTAAACTATACATACATTGCAGTACACAGGGTAGGAAACAATAATCATTTGAAAATATGTTTTCACCTTTCGGGTGAACTTCTGCCTGGGCCCTTTGTAATAAATACTGCAACTCACATGGGTCATTAATATCATAGATTTAAGATTATCTTATACTGGTTTTGTTAAACTTGTGTATGTGCAACTTTTATGCAATCAATTTGTATCTATCTTTTATCAGTATCTAATCTATTAGCATATTTTTTACCACTCACTGAATAACAAGATGGTAATTTCCATTCATTATGTTTAAAAATTAGCACAGTGATGAAATTTAGGTTACGTATTACTTACGGCAGTCTGTCACCGGAATGCAAGTTGGATCTTCATAGCTTTTCAACTTGTAATTCAATTCGCAGATACACCCTCCTGGGCAGGGGTAGGGCGGATCGCATGCAATCAAGTATTCATTCTCGTTTGTTGGACAATAATCAGTGGGACAACCTGCTTTGCATCTTACATATCTTTCGTTGGCTTTACATTGTTCTAAAAAAGATTGATAATTATTATCGAAGAGTTTATTGAGTAAGGCACCTATTTCACTGGCGACGAAGACAAAAAACGAAAGGGACGCAATTTTGCGTTAGAATGAGATACACAGATACACCGCGCTCACTCTTGCGCATAACTGCGTCCCTTTCGTCTTTTGTCGCTGTCGCCAGTGAAATACCTGCCTAAGTAAAAAAACCTATTTACAACCTTTGATAGATTTGCATGTATACTTACGACATTCTGATTTTGAAACACAAATGTCGGAATCATTTCTATAGAATCCTTTCTTGCAAACGCACTTAGGTTGGCAGTTATGGACAAGTTCATTACACACTCCAGTTGAAGGAGTATCAGCGTCTGCACAAGACTCAGCAAGGCACGAAGGGCAAGGACTCCATTCTTCGTTTGGTCTAGTAGTACAGGATTGTGCAGCTAAAAGGCGAAAAGAGATTTTAAAAGGCTCATGATAAAAAAACATAGGAGAAAAATACTGCATTTTTTAACATGTTATGTAACGAAGTGCAGATACAGGATAGGTGATCAGGATCACTGATCATAGATTTGCTTTATGGATCTAATCCACTCTAAAGCTTTGTCATTCAGTGTGTACTGCGTCAATGGGCACTTTAATAAATGTGGTAGGTAAATACTCCTCAGCTCTACAGGCCCAAGTGGACTCGCCTACACAGGTACCTGACTGCGACTTCGCCTACCTGTGTAGGCGAGTCCACTTAGCCGCAACGATACTTGAACAGAAGGCAACGACCATGGCCAGTTGGCCATGGTCGTTGCCAATATTGCCAAAGATTCCTTACGGAAGATCAAACCCTTCTATTTGGAACCTAGGACAATCTATGAGCCAAACGGTCACCTCCATGAATGCAACTACGCTCTCACCCAAAGTTAACAGTGTGTTCTTAGCTTAAGAGCAAAACGGTAGTCAGTGTCTTCAGATATCTGAACTCAATATTATGGAGTTGAATTTAGTTCTTTAAAAACTGGAGATATTTAACGACTTGGTTACTTACGGCAATCTTCAGCAAGTATGCATGTTAAATCTTTGGGGCTCTTATATTTGTAGCCAAATTTACATCCGCACCCACTGGGGCAGTCGCGAGGTGGTTTGCAAGCATACTTTACACCTCCATCTCCAACTGGACAAATGTGGTGTGGACACTTGAATGTGCAATCAACAATCGTTTCATTTGCACCGCATTGTTCTCCAACTGAAATGAGACAGCCCTTAAACATTTTACATCAAATAAGTACAAAGGGTCGAAAGTGTAACTAGAACCCAATAAATGCCTATTCTCTCTTATTTTGAATACTTCAAAGTTTTAGGAGCTTTCTATTTAATAATTCCTCCTAACAGAATATAAAATAATGAAGTAGGGAGAATTTGACAGCTATATTTTAATGATGACTCACCTGGACCAGGAGTTGTTGTTGTAGTGATAGGAGCTGAAATGCAGTAAACATTTTCGTAGAAATATAACACCGATTTACTTAATGATAAAAAAATAGGCATAAAATGTTCTATTTACAAACGTGTTTGACCATGGCTTAGTTAAACTTTTCCAGATAGGTAAATTAAATTTGTAATTGCCTTATTTTATTTAAATTTTGTTCACAATGGAAAATAAAGACAAGAGTATCAAAGAAAACGACATGTTACTAAGTTTGTCTACTTACGACACTCAGCCTCTGGAATGCAAGTAGGGTCATCGTAGCTTTTCAGTTTATAATTCGCTTCGCAGACACATCCTCCTTGGCACGGGTAAGGGGGGTCGCAACCAACAAGTTGATCGTCAATAGGACAATAATCAGCGGGACAGGTAAATTTGCACGGTACATATCTTTCATTCGCTTTACATTGTTCTAAAACAAAGTAATACTCATAAGGATTACGCCTATTTAAAGCACTTGAATGTGAACCATTAATAAATTTGATTACTTACGACATTCTGATTTTGGAACACAAATGTCGGATGCATTCCTATAGAAACCTTTCTTGCAAACGCAGTTAGGTTGGCAGTTATGGACAAGTTCATTACATACTCCAGTTGAAGGGGTATCGGCATCTGCACAAGACTCAGCAAGGCAGGAGGGACACGGATGCCATTCTTCGTTTGGTCTTGTAGTACATGGTTGTGGAGCTAAAGAAAAAATAATAATTTTAATATGCCTACATTTAGTAGTTACTCTAAACCGCCAAATTTTCCCGTCATGGCTGTTTCAAAAACTGAAATCCACGTTCATTTAGTCCTTTTCTTTAAATGTAATAAATATGAGCTAATTCATATATCATATTATAATGATACAAAATTCGTTTTATTCAAATTAAAACCCTCGAGTCTTCTTAATATATTTTTTTATTATATACTTACGGCAATCTTCAGCTAGGATGCAAGTAAAATCATCGTAGCTCTTATATCTGTACCCAAGTTTGCACCCGCAACCGCTGGGACAGTCACGAGGAGGTTTACAAGCATACACGACGTCTCCATCTCCATCCGGACAAAAGTGGTATGGGCACTTGAAAGTGCATTCTACTTCAGTCTCGTTTACACCACACTGGACTGAAAAGTGACAAAATAAAATATTTGGATCCTTAGAGTTCAGTTTTATCTAATGGAATGTGATAAAATATGGATAAAGTCGAGGTAGTAACAAAATTACCCTGAGATGTCTATAGATTCTTGCTTTGCGACGATTGCAACCTAATGTTAAACGGTCACAGAAATATTGATGCAGGGAGACCATTAAAATTATTAGCCACAGGCAGACGAAGACAGACGCGAAGAGCTTAATTCGATATATGTAGTAAGAAATAATTTTTTATTTTTGAATAACTTACCAGGACTAGGCGTTGTTGTTGTTGTTGTTGTAGTAATAGGAGCTGAAATTTAATTAATTTATTGAAGGTTAGGAGAAATAAAGACACTACATTACATAAAAAATTAAAATTGTGTAATTTTTACAACAAATAAATGACTTTTCGTGAGTTTTTAAATTAAGTATAACAATTAATTCTAATATTATAAGTATTTATATCAGACTCACGGCATTCACAAGCAGGAACACATATTCCTGATGCATTTCTATAAAATCCTTTTTCACAAATACATCTTGGTTGGCAATACTTTCTCTTTTCAAAGCAAATACTATCCGGTTTGTTAGCATCTTCGCAATATTCAGCCAAACAAGAAGACGGACAGGAGTGCCATATTTCATTAGGCTTCGAACATTTTACTGGAGCTAAAATTTAAAGAACGTCAAAAACACTTACGGCAGTCATCAACTGGGATGCAGGTGCGATTATTAACACTTCTAAAAGTGTAATGCGATTTGCACATACAACCCCCAGGACATGGGTTTGGTATAGGACATGGAACGATTCCTCGATTGTCAGTAGCGCAATAAAAGTTTGAACACCCTATATTGGCACATTCCTGGTAGACTTCATTATCATCACAAATATTCGGTACTGAAAAAAATATTAAATATACTCACGACATTCTTCAATAGGTATGCAAGTCCTGTCTTTTCGACTTCTTCTTCTAAAATTGTTTATGCAAGCACATCCAGGTGGACAAGGGTATGGTGGTGAGCAAGCAATAAGTACAGAGTATTCATTTTCTGGGCAGAATATGGTAGGACAATCGAACTGACATTGAACGTATGTTTCATTTGCACAGCATTGCGGTCCAACTAAAATAATTAGGATTGTGTAATAAATAATCTATAGAATTAACCTTTCAATAGTTGTTTGGAACCTTTCAATAGGAAAATAAAAAAAAACAAAATAAAGAATGTTTTACAGACCAGTGGATTCAGTTGTAGTCGTAGGTGGTTCAATAGGTGGACAATGTGGCGTTGTTGGTGGCTTAGTTGGGGGCTTCGTTGGTGGCCCAGTCGGTGGCTTAGTTGGTGGTCCAGTTGGTGGCTTAGTTGGTGGTCCAGTTGGTGGCTTAGTTGGTGGCCCACTTGGTGGTTTGATTGGTGGCCCAGTTGGTGGTTTAGTTGGTGGCCCAGTTGGTGGTTTAGTTGGTGGCCCAGTTGGTGGCTTAGTTGGTGGCCCAGTTGGTGGTTTAGTTGGTGGCCCAGTTGGTGGTTTGGTTGGTGGTCCCGTTGGTGGCTTAGTTGGTGACCCAGTTGGTGGTTTAGTTGGTGGCCCAGTTGGTGGTTTGGTTGGTGGTCCCGTTGGTGGCTTAGTTGGTGGCCCAGTTGGTGGTTTGGTTGGTGGCCCAGTTGGTGGCTTAGTTGGTGGTCCAGTTGGTGGCTTAGTTGGTGGTCCAGTTGGTGGCTTAGTTGGTGGCCCAGTTGGTGGTTTGATTGGTGGCCCAGTTGGTGGTTTAGTTGGTGGCCCAGTTGGTGGTTTTGTTGGTGGCCCAGTTGGTGGCTTAGTTGGTGGCCCAGTTGGTGGTTTAGTTGGTGGCCCAGTTGGTGGTTTGGTTGGTGGTCCCGTTGGTGGCTTAGTTGGTGACCCAGTTGGTGGTTTAGTTGGTGGCCCAGTTGGTGGTTTGGGTGGTGGTCCCGTTGGTGGCTTAGTTGGTGGCCCAGTTGGTGGCTTAGTAGGCGGCCCAGTTGGTGGCCCTGTTGGTGGTCCTATTGGTGGCCCAGTTGGTGGTCCTATACAAAAAGCATATTTTAGAAATTATTAGAAATTAGAAATAAGAAGTTCATTTCTTCCGTCACAAGACGGGACTGACTCTAGGAAGAAGTAGCGAGTAGGTAATCGAAAATTAACATACCAGGTTCCGTTGGTGGCCCAGGAATCCAAGGAGCTTTAAAAATAATTCAAAATTAGTTCACGTTAAAATTTCCTATTATTTAAGAAAGTGTTAAATGAAATCAGTTTACCTGGAGGACATTCACTCTTCAAGACGCACCTTTTTTCTTTGTTTCTTAAGAATCCATCTTTACAGTTGCACCCTGGTTCACATGGTATAGGAACAGGAGTATTGCATTCATATATAACATACTGTGTACTACAATCCTGTCCCGGACAGATATTCCTACACTTCGCTTGAGTTTCGTTTACACCACAGTGAAAGTTTAATGGAGCTGAAATTTAAAAACTTCTTTTTATTATGTTTATATTTATAGTAAAAACAGATACACTTTTTTACCATTGTTGTACTTATAAGTTCCTAGTTTTCGAAATTTGTTTATTCCACTTTTTAGTGTCAAATGTTTAGATGGTCAAAGCGTTTGTTAAGTAGTTAGATCAGAAAGATTTATTAAACAGCAACATGACTTTTTATTATTTTAGGAAAATACTTTAATATTTCCAAAGCTAAAATGCCTTAATTGTAAATACTTTTTTCAACAGTTTAAACAAAAAAGAACTTCCTAAAGTGAAGTGAAGATAATTATTATTCATAAAATGATTCAAAGTCAAAATAGCCACTTGTCAGTTCTTTACATTAAGAATACGTACACACCATTATGGAAAAATAAGCATTTTTCAAAACAAATAGTTCTGAAACTATGTACACAGCTGTTTTCAACTCGTGAATGTGACACTTACGTGGAATTTCTTCTTTCAGGACACAATTCCCTTCATCATTTCGTTCATAATTCGGTTTACATTGACATGGTTCACAATTTGGGACATAAGCAGCGCACAAGCGACCAGGAGGACAAGTATTAGGCTCACACGCGACATAAGTTTCATTGGGATGTTTGCAAATTGGTTCTGGTTCTGGGTCAATAATCCAGGGTGCTGTGAAATTACAACAACGGTGATTTAAACCTTACATTTATATAACTAAGCGTATAATGATTTAAACAGGATATTTGCCGTAGTATTTGTTTTGTGTGCGTGCCCGATATAACTAATAATACAACCGTGAAACCTTAAATTATATTTCTAAAAGTAACTTGATAATAATTTATTTCCAGGTGATTTCCAGTAAAACGAATGAATAAATAACATCCGATGAAAATTTTGGAAAAGTGCACCAAGATTAGAAGCGGATTTCGAATTTTTGTGAATATTTTTTTACCAGATACATATCTAAGTTCATATCATTATGTCGATTGTAATCCTAAAACCATATAACTAATTATGATTGACTTACGTGGAGGGCAATTTTTAGTAGGAATACACGTGCCATTAGAATTTCTAAGATGATCTTCTTTGCACATACAACCAGGATTGCATACAGATGGATCTAGTTGAGCACACAAATAATTGAGATACAATGCTTCGCAGACTTGTGGCGGACAAGTTCTTACGCAAGGTACTAGCTCTTCATTTTTGTCACACTCTTCTGGAAATTAAAGATACAACATTTATTTTTACCTATTACTAAAAGTCTGAATTATTTAGTTTGACCTGATCTTTTTTTAATTTACCTATGCCAGAGTCAAAAAAGTGCGACGAGTCAAGCTTCACCGGACTTGACAGACCAGCCCCCGTAACATGCATTGCTATGACAAAAGTATGTCGCACATTTAACTGTCAAAAAACCCGCCATATTGAAATATTCTCCAATATGCCTGTCACGCGTGGACCGGGCATGTTAGAGGAGCTGATCTATCCTATAACATTTTAATTTTTCATCTTTATTGGCATTATAAATCCTTAAGATGAGGTTGGATATCGTAAAAACCATTACAATATACTACATACCGCAGTAAAATACCTCACTTCTTAATATAAGTAGTAATCTAGACAAAGAAAAAGCTATAAAAAAAGTCATCACTAAAAAAACCGAATAACATAATAAAAATAAGAAAAAAATCATACTTGTAGGTTCAGTGGTTGGTTCCTCAATCACCGGTGCTGTAAAATTAAAATAAAGGTGGTTATTACACCAATAAATCCTTCTGGACCGAATGTTTAATATAAAACAAGTTATACTTAATGGCGGCTTTACATAATTTAACTGAAAGAATATGCTCATTCAAAAGTTTAAGCAAAAAAAGGACACTCTGCTTCTTTAGCCTCTTCTCCCGCCCAAAGTTTGCCTAAAAGAAATTGCTTAAAGCGACAAGGCTATTAGACTATTGCCCTTTTTAACCTACGTATCGCAAATTATCGCGTAAAAGACCCGTAAAAATACGTAATAATAAATACTTACGTCCTTCACATTTGTCGCTTGGCACGCAAAAGTTGCTAGAGTTCCTGAAATGGTCTTTGATGCAGTCACAGCCAGGTTCACAAGTATTTTGGCTTTCTTCTGTGCAAAGGTACGAAGTGTAGGGTAAGTTGCAGCTCTGTGGCGGGCAAATAGTTCTACATGGAACATATTCTTCGTTATATCCACATGGTTTCGGTCGATTTACTTGAAAAAATGAAATTGAGGTATTTTTTGAGGATGATAAAAAATATGATCCAGACCGCTCTGCCGTCCAAATTAAAAACGCAGCACGGCTTTTTTTTGTCTTAAATTGCACACTTTAGTTAAGAGATCTAGGTACCAGAAAAAAATCTTACTTGCTTATCTGCTTCAGATTGACAAATTTCGTTTCTAGTAGATCTTTTTGCTAAACTATACAATATTCAATTAAAAAATTAAAAAAAGAAGCCGACCTGTGTTTTTAATTTCGACGGCAGCGCTTTTAACGTTATTCTCGATAAATATATAAAAAAATCACGCAACATCATCATCATTATTATAATTTCAGCCGAAAGACGTCCATCGCTTGACAAAGCCCCACCTCCCAAAAGTTCTCTACAGCGATCAGTCCTAGCGGCTTCCCGTAACCCTCAGATCGTCGGTTCACCTTGTCGGGGGCTGCCCACGCTAAATCTTCCGGCGTGCGGTCGCCATTCGAGAACCTTTTTGCCCCAATGGCCGATGGTACTACGCGCAATGTGCCCAGCCCACTGCCACTTAAGTTTAGCGATTCTTCGGCCTATGTCGGTGACTCTAGTTCGCCTTTGCAATGTGATACTATAACTATAATTGTAAACTTACAGCAATGTCTTTGGGGAATACACTTTTTGGTATTAAGGTCTCTCAGATATCCATCTTTACATCTACATGACGGAGGAGAACAAGTTGGCGGCGGGCACTTGATTTTACTCCACAATCGTGAACAATATTCAGTAGGGCAATCAATCGGACATTTTTCCAAGTACTCGTTAGCGGGACATTTTGCTGGAATTTTAAAACAGGCACAAAGGTCTTATTTATTTAGCAATTTCCAAGTGATTTAATATAGCTTGACAAAAAAGATACAGGATGGCATTTTATTAATTCATTACATTTTATTTATTTGAAAACAATTTCGAATGTTTGAGCAAAGCCTTAACTTTTGACCTCGATAGATGTTTTTGGATAACCTGTAACGAATCATCGTCATTATTGGCCTTTAAGTTAAGAATATTTGTATTTGTATTTTGTATTTGTAAGTTTAAGAAAAACCTTTCAATTAGTATGTGAGAGTGTCATAAATAAAAAATATATTTTCTGAACGTCTCTGAGGCTTACCGTTGGGTCGCTGAGCCTCTTAACTATAGTAAGTAACTACTTTTCTTAGATTTTCATTACCGTTTGATAGTTGTCTTATAAAAATTAATTAAAACCATGATTGTGCTTTGGAGTGCCCGCCTGTAGTATTGCGTCATCTCATCAGGCGATCACTCACTCTAGGGCTCGCACTTAAACTTTCAGTGATTATGTACCAGCCACAAAAAAGAAAAAATAATTAAATTTAGAATTTAATTATGCTCTATAAACATTTTATATTTTACGATGTAAATATTACCTGGTGAAAGGTTTACAGAATTAACCAAAAAAAATTATTTACTTTTATACTGTAGCGAGCCTTAAAACTTAATGAATACTAATCCAACTAAGCCTTAAAAACATTTAACAAGTAGACTGATAAAAATATATTTTACCATATATAATTGTGTATTGTCTTAACGGAAACCTTGAAAATCATTCTGACTGTAAGTATAATAATGTGTTTAATTTATTTTATTCACAAATAACTCTGATCCTCAGTTTAACAGCGACAGGACGCATTTGTTTTATACATTTCCTAATACAAGTTTGGAATTTTATACTATTCTCAGGAATTGTATACATTTCCTAGGAAATGTGTGTATTAATTAAAAGCTTTTATTTAACTTGCAATGTATGTATGTATGTAAGTTTGTTCGGGTGGAATCTTTGAACTCAATTTTGAAGTAGATATCTTCAACCGATTGAGCTGAAATTTTGTATACACGTTTAAAAAATAAAAAATAAAAAGTTATTTATTTCCAAATCAACTCTTACAATAATTTGTGTTGAGTCTTCCCAGTAAGTAATCAAGAGATACTTGTAGTGGGAATGGCTCGCTACTTCCCTACATTAAACATGTTTTAATTTAGAAATAAACATAGATAAGATACAATTTTGAAGATATACAAATTATCAAGGAATACATTTATACTTAGTGAATTACCAGATCCAATAAAATTAAACTAGATTAAATCAATTACAATTCTAGTGTGATTACAATTCCAGTGTGAAATGTGAAAAAACGTTTAGTTTGGATGACAATGCACGATATGGTATGTAACGTCACTCTAAATCCAATATGGCAGGCTATCCAAGATGGCGGAGTAGTTATTTTTAATGCACTTCTACAATATGGGCATCAAATGAAAGGGCTCGTTAAGAGAAACTTGAAAAATAATGTAACGTGCGATAGCTAAAAAGTAAAAAATAAATTAAACGCAAAAAAACTTTTTTAAAAGAAGCTTTTATTTCAATGCTCTAAAAAGAAGAAAATAATTTTATCCTTAAAAATTTTAACAATCAACTTATAACCTCATTTTATATACAATTCATATGATCATAAAAGCTTGTCGCGAGGTTTAGTTACCTACCAATATTTAGTAAATTGTAATTGAAAATAAAATAAACTTAGGTAAGTACTATTTTATTTACAAATCCACTTTTTAGTCTCAAATGCTTATGGTCAAAGCGTTTGTTAAGTAGTTCGATCAGAAAGATTAAACAGCAACATAACTTTTTATTATTTTAGGAAAATATTTTTGGTTGCGCGTGTTATAGTTTTTCGCACTATTTTGTAAATAGCATTGGTTTGTGGATAAATGCATCCCTTTCCTTCCAACACTCTCTCCCTCCCGCACAATGCCTGCCCAAGATGTGCAACTGTGCAAAAGCCTTCTCGCTCTCGCGCATTGGAAGATTGGAAGATTCTCGACGCGAGCAACACAAATCAGTCGCTCTATGGCTTCGCTTCGACCACACGCCTTTCATATCGTATCGACTCGTCTCGGCGCTCCGCAACCGCGAGTGTCTAGTAAAATACCTAATTGTCGTTTATAATAACTGTGAATATATTAGTGAAAACATTTGGTGCCAAAAAAACTTTGTGCCAGTGCAACCTCCAGGACAGTGCAACACGCTTGGAGCGATAGCGTCGCCTAGCGAGATCACTCTGCAGCTTCCAGGTATGTGCTTCCTTATAACGAGCTGAATACCAAACCTCAGCTCCTAAACAGCTCGTCATCCTTTCGCATAAATTCGCAAACCAAATTATATCGTGTCGTATTCTTTTCGATTCATTTTGTAGCAACTTAGCCGTTGGTCGCCATCTTTCCCTCGCGTTTTCGTAAATTCTCAAATACAGTCCACTGCCCCACCATTATTTATGGTCCTAGCGAGCCGGATGATATGTACCATTTTTATGGTCCTAGCGATCCGGATATGTAACTATTTATAGCAATTATCAACCGGATTTCGAATTAGTATCGCAATTAGTAGCTATTATTCCATAGGGAATAACGCATCTCGCCCTAAATACCTAGGTTTTATTTGTAGTTTCGTTCGCGCCCTAGGTACTTAGGTATTTGCTCCTCGGCTTAGGATTCCTATCTAGTGTATAGGCACGAAGTAGGAACCTAACGCATACTACAGTTTGATATTGTCGCTTCGCTCCGCTCGCTTTGTAACTAGGTACTTAGGTATTTACTTCTCGGCTTAGGATTCCTATCTAGTGTATAGGCACGAAGTAGGAACCTAACGCATAGGTACCTACTTATAGTTTGATATTGTCGCTTCGCTCCGCGCGCTTTGTAACTAGGTAACTACGTAGGTAGACATTGCGCCCCATTCAATTTTCGTTCGTTCATTTGTCGCAGTTACTAGGCATAAGAAATACCTTATTTCTTATTTCGTTTCGTTTTCACCCTAGTAACTAACTGTACAACTTATTTTTCGTATTTGTCTCGTTTTGCTGTCGTTTGCTCGGCCTACATAGGTAGATTTAGGTACACAGGTACTCAATTAGCTCGTCGCTCGATCTTGTTTGTTTAATTTTCTCGCTACGTGTCGTCGCGCCGCAACTAGCTAGCTAGCAAATAATAAATAGTGGATTTACATTAGTAACAACCTAATAAATGCTAGTTCAGCTTTATTTAGTGACTGTCGCATCTTATGTATAGTACTAGTAGTGGACAGAGACCCTCGTTAGATATTTATTACTGTGTTTTTTCGTTTCGTTGTCGAACTACATTACTTACATAGGTACGTAATTAGTTATCCCCGCACCACAGTAATAGGTAAGTACTTACGTAGCTTGGTTTCTGTTCTCCATCGCTTCGCTCGTAGGTAGATAATAAATACATAAGGTCACGTCTAGTCACGGAAGGGTAGGCAAGTTACTACGGTAATCTTACCTATTTATTTACTATTCTTTATCGTTTCGTATATTAGTATATTTGTCGTAATAATGGCTCCTACCAAAGGAAGGGAAATTCAAGTCAAACGTGTCTCGGCTAAAAAAGATATGTTGTACTCTCGTATGCAAGAATTGTATGAACAATCTCTGTCGCTAAACCAATTAGATATTGTCGCGCGCGATTCTTTTCTTAGTGACATAGAATCTTTAGATACTTTGCGTCAAGATTATGAAGAATGTCTTGATCAATTCAATACGCTACAATTAGAAATGGATTCGGATTTTAAGGTCGATTACGCACCTTTAAAATCATTCGATACGTGGTATAGCCGCATTAAGCGCGCCGCGAAATTGCTGACGTCAGATAATAATAGCAACTCGAACTCGCATAGAAGTGATCGCCCTAAATTGCCGCCAATTCAGATTCCACTGTTTAACGGGGATATTAAAAATTGGCCTTTATTTTTCTCTAGTTTCGAAAATATAATACACAACAATAAGTGTTTAACCGATCACGAAAAATTGTACTACCTACTCGACAAATTGAGTGGTAAAGCCAAGGCCGTCTGCGCAGGCATTACGCCTTGTGCCGAAAATTATTATTTGATTTTAAATACTTTGAAGTCAAAGTATCAAGACGTAAGATTAGTAGCAACCGCCTACTTGGATCAAATATTTAATTTGAAAAATATTTCGTCCGGTAATGAACAAAATTTAGAAATGTTTCTCGATGTTCTCGCTTCATCTGTTCGCGCATTGAAAAACCTTAAGCTCGACAACTTAAGTGATTTTTTGTTCTTGTATCTCGCACTTAAAAAACTCGATCCCGAAACTGTCCGTTTATTCGAAATGGACAACCGCAACGATTCCGATATACCTAGTTTCGATGATTTGGAATCATTCGTTCGCGGACACATTAAAATCTTACAACGTACGTCGCAAGAAGCTCCTAGGAAGTCGACTAGTACTACACCGACCGAGCGCCGAATGGAAGTGGCATCGAGACCACATAAGTCTACACATTCGTATGTTAATATCGCATCAGCTTCTTCTTGCCCGTTGTGTAAGATTCAACACGACAACATTACTCAACATCTGTACAGGTGTTCGGGTTTTCAAAAGCTCACTCCTAGCGAGCGTCATAAATTTGTTCGATCCAACAATTTATGTATAAATTGTTTTAGTGAAAAACATCGCGTTTCGAATTGTACTTCGAATTCTAGCTGTCGTAAATGCTCAAACCAACATCATACCATGTTGCATTTTGAGAACAATAGTGCCGCGTCTAGTGTTTGCACATCTGTGGTAAATAGCAGACCGGCAGCAGCGCCCCCGCTGCAACGGGCTCTGCCGACCTCCGCCGCGCCGCCGCCGCCGCCGCCGGCGCAATTGCAGCCCTCGCAATCGTACATTGCTTCGGATCGCTCTCGCGCGCCCTCTGGCCGCGATTCGGAGCGCGCAAGCGATGTTACACTCTGCTCGCTTACTTCTTCATTATCGCCTAGTACAGTTCTACTGGCCACCGCTCGCGTCGTTGTTTTCGATTCTCGCGGCAATAAACATATTGTCCGCGCCTTATTAGATAGTGCGTCGCAAAGTAATTTTATTACTCGCGAATGCTGTGAACGTCTCGGTCGCCCAAGCAACCGTTCGGGTTGTTCTGTAGTTAGGGGGATCGGAGGTTCTACAAAAGCCGTTCAAGGCTCTCTAAAAATTGAATTTTGCTCTCGTTTCGATTCGAATATTTGCTTCGATATGGATTGTTTGGTTGTAGATAAAGTCACCGAACGTTTACCTACAGTTTCGGTCGATACTGCCGCGTTGTCGAATTTCGATAATTTGCCATTGGCCGACGATACCTACGCCGATCCAGGGGATATTGAGATGCTAGTTGGAGCGTCAATTTTCCCGCACCTCTTGCTATCGCGTAAGGTTCAAGGTCACCCCTCGCTCGCCGCCTCCGCCGGCCCGCTCGCATTGGAGACAGTTCTTGGTTTCGTTATAGTTGGTTCTGCTCCCACGCGCGTAGATGACTACGCTTCTGTCTCTTATTGCTGCTCAGTCGATCCTTCGGAGTCAGCAGTCCGTAAATTTGGGGAAATTGAGGAGGTCAACGTCCCTCCAATTCTTAGCCCAGACGATAAAGTCTGTGAAGAAATTTATTGTCGTACGACTACTCGTGACGTCGATAGTCGTTATGTCGTCGCTCCCCCTTTTAAGGGTGATATTCGCTCGCTTGGTGATTCGCGCCAAAGGGCCGAATCTCGCTTTCTTTGTCTCGAACGCAAAACGCAAGCTTCTCCGAATATGAAGAACGCTTACGATAATATTGTATCGGAAAACCTGGATAAAGGTTATATTTCGCCCGCGCCCCTCGAGTCTGAGGAGTCTTCGTCTCCTTCGTACATCATTCCTCATCACGGAGTGGTTCCTGAGGATACATTTGTCGCTAATAGAGTGGCTAAAATTCAGGCTGAATTGTCGCCTCAGAATTTATGCCACGTCGCTGGTACTGACAATCCCGCTGATTGTCTTTCTCGTGGTCGTAGCATCCGCTCTACGAAGTGGAAGCGTTGGAGAGCGGATTATTTGCACACATTGCAATCACGCCAAAAATGGAATACCCCTACGAATCCTATTACTGTCGGTACGGTGGTGATTCTTCTCACCGAGAACGCGCCTCCTCTTCATTGGCCCCTTGGCATCGTTGAGGAAGTCTTTCCTGGGTCGAATGGGGTAACTCGTATAGTGCGGGTAAAAACTGCGACTGGTTCCTACATGCGTCCAGTTGTACGTCTCTGCCCACTGCCTAATCAATAGTTTAGTTTCGTGTTCCTCATTAGGTAGTCTTAGGTTTAGGTTTAGTTAGCTTAGTTTTTCTCTTTTGAAGGTAACCCTTCAAGCCGGGGGGGAAATGGTTGCGCGTGTTATAGTTTTTCGCACTATTTTGTAAATAGCATTGGTTTGTGGATAAATGCATCCCTTTCCTTCCAACACTCTCTCCCTCCCGCACAATGCCTGCCCAAGATGTGCAACTGTGCAAAAGCCTTCTCGCTCTCGCGCATTGGAAGATTGGAAGATTCTCGACGCGAGCAACACAAATCAGTCGCTCTATGGCTTCGCTTCGACCACACGCCTTTCATATCGTATCGACTCGTCTCGGCGCTCCGCAACCGCGAGTGTCTAGTAAAATACCTAATTGTCGTTTATAATAACTGTGAATATATTAGTGAAAACATTTGGTGCCAAAAAACTTTGTGCCAGTGCAACCTCCAGGACAGTGCAACACGCTTGGAGCGATAGCGTCGCCTAGCGAGATCACTCTGCAGCTTCCAGGTATGTGCTTCCTTATAACGAGCTGAATACCAAACCTCAGCTCCTAAACAGCTCGTCATCCTTTCGCATAAATTCGCAAACCAAATTATATCGTGTCGTATTCTTTTCGATTCATTTTGTAGCAACTTAGCCGTTGGTCGCCATCTTTCCCTCGCGTTTTCGTAAATTCTCAAATACAGTCCACTGCCCCACCAATTTTAATATTTCCAAAGCTAAAATGCCTTAATTGTAAATACTTTTTTCAACAGTTTAAACAAAACAGAATTTTCTAAAGTTTAACTCATAAAATGATTCAATGTCGAAATAGCCACTTGCCAGTTCTTTACATTAACAATACATACACACCATTATAGAAAAATAAGCATTTTTCAAAACAAATAGTTCTGAAACTATGTATACAGCTGTTTCAACTCGTGAATGTGATACTTACGTGGAATCTCATCTTTCAAGACACAATTCCCTTCATCATTTCGTTCATAATTCGGTTTACATTGACATGGTTCACAATTTGGAACATAAGCAGCACACAAGCGACCAGGAGGACAAATATAAGGCTCACACGCGACATAAGTTTCATTGGGATGTTTGCAAATTGGTTCTGGTTCTGGGTCAATAATCCAGGGTGCTGTGAAATTACAACAACGGTGATTTAAACCTTACATTTATATAACAAAGAGTATTTTTAAAGGGTTCGTCCCCGAGCTTACCGTTCCCCGAGCTTACCGTCCCGGAGCTTACCGATTTTGATAAAATTGATTACATTTTATTTGTTTTTTTTTTCTACTATTTCCAACTTGTACAACAGACATCAAAAGTGTTTTAAAGTATGAAATGTGTTTGTTTGGTTACTGCAGGCAGAATTATGTGAACTTAATGATGAAAGTTATAGTTTATTGTTTTAGTTTTGTAATTGTTTTTATTGTTGATTATTTGTAATGCTAAATTGACCATCTTTATTAATAAAAAAAACAAATTATTGTGATGATTAAAACCTGTGATAATTACACCAGCAGATTAATAAACGTGATTATTTAACCGCGATCTAGAACTTATTATTTATTCCTATAAAGTATAAAATTCGACTTTGTAATTTTGCTGCTAATAGTACTATTGACATTTTAATCGACTTTTTATATTAATTACAAATCGGTAAGCTCCGGGACGGTAAGCTCGGGGAACGGTAAGCTCGGGGACGAACCCTTTTTTAAACAGGATATTTGCCGTAGTATTTGTTTTGTGCGAGTGCCCGGTATTAGTTATGAATACAACCTTGAAATCTTAAATTATATTTCCAAAAGTAACTGCGCTAATAATTTATTTCCAGTAAAACAAACGAATAAATAACTATAGAAGTAGATTTTTTTTTTGCAATAACAGCCTATGAATTTTTAACTCTGGGATTTCAAATACAACGGATGAATACAGTCCGATGGTCATTTCAGAAAAGTGTACCAAGAATACAAGCAAATTTTGAATTTTCGATTTGCTCCTAGAAAGAAATAATTGTCGCAGATATATGTCGGGTGTAATAAAAACAATTTTTTAACAATATATCAGACTAACTGTCCGCCCGCGGCCTCCTCCTGTTGTTTTTTGACTTTTCCGTACAGTTTCCCGTAAAAATAAGATGTTTTCCCGCGGTAAGATGTTGACTGAGAATATAAGGTACCACCATGCAAAATTTTATTCAAATCCTTTCAAAGTTTCGGAAATTAGCCCGTACAAACAAAAAATTTGAAATAATCTGAATGCCCCCGCAACATGCAGTGCTATGACAAAAGTTTGTCGCACATTTAACTGTCAAAAAGTTGCGAGAAACCCGCCATATTGAAATATCCTCCACTAGGATAAGAGAATACGCACTACAAAATTATATCTGTCACGCGTGGACCGGGCATGTTAGAGGGGCAGTTCTATTTCACTTGTGACTCGGGTTTTAGCTTTTTTTTCTATGTACAGATTTTCAACCTCTACAGTTTTATTATATAGATTATGATCAACTTACGTGGAGGGCACTCATCCCTAGGTATACAAGTGCCATTAGAATTTTTAAGATAACCTTCTTTGCACATACAACCGGGATTGCATACATCTGGTGGTGGAGCGCATGAATAATCGAAATACATTGCATCGCAGACTTGTGGCGGACAAGTTCTTTCGCATGGAACTAGCTCTTCATTTTTGCCACACTCTTCTGGAATTAAAAATACGGCTTTTATTTTTTACCAATTAGGTACTAAAAGTCTGTTTGATTTATATCATTTGACATGATCTATCGTATCACATTTTAAATTTTTATCTTCATCTTAAATCCTTTCCACAGCAGCTTGACGGCCGGCGACTTCCGCCCGTCACGCACAGTTAAGCTGCTGTGCGTGACTTGGTAATATATAGACTTTAAATACTGTATTACAAGATTAAATTTCGTTTAAAAGTTGTAAAATTCGTTTCGATCCGATGCCGTGCCGGCCGGTAGATGTGGTTGCACCATTAGCGAGGTTGGACATAGTTAAAATCATCACAATATGCTACGTAAAATACCTCATTTCTAAAATATAAGTAGTAACCTAGACGAAGTTTTGGAATAGAAAGTTATCAAAAATAAAAAATACGTCATCACTAGAAAAAACCTGAATAGCATAATATCAACTAATCATCACAACTATGAATAATAAGAAAAGATTCATACCTGTAGGTTCAGTTGGTTCCACAATAACCGGTGCTGTGAAATTAAAAAAGGTGGTTATAATATAACTACCTCAGGACCGAATGCTTAATCTATATCACTAAATTAAAAAAAAAACTCCCGACACAAAATCGTTACTTGATCCTTTCAACAACCAGAAAAGAGCTGATAAACTCTTCAAATAGCTGAAGATATTTTCTTGGATCATAATTAAGAACACTCTCGATTGTGACACCTTGTAAACAAAAAAAACTAGATCAAAATCGGCGCTTCCGTTTAGGACCTACGGCCTACTATGCCACAGACAGACAGACAAACAGACAGACATACAGGTAGACAGACAGACAGACACATTATATTTTTACGCTTAGTAGATACACATTATTACGTATCGCAAATTATCGCGTAAAAACCCCGTGAAAATATGAAATAATAAATACTTACGTCCTTCACATTCGTTGCTTGGCACGCAAAAGTTGCTAGAGTTCCTGAAATGGTCTTTGATGCAGTCACAGCCAGGTTCACAAGTATTTTGGCTTTCTTCTGTGCAAAGGTACGAAGTGTAGGGTAAGTTACAGCTCTGTGGCGGGCAAATAGTTCTACATGGAACATATTCTTCGTTATATCCACATGGTTCCGGTCGATTCACTTGAAAAATTAAAATTTAGATACTTTTGTTGAGGATAATAAAAAATATATGATCTAGACCGCTCTGCCGTCCAAATCAAAAACGCAGTACAGCTTTTTTTATTTTAAATTGTACAGTTTCGTTAAGAGATCTACGAGAAACAAAAAACCTTTACTTGCTAATCTGCTTCAGATTGACAAATAAGAGATTTCGTTTCTGGTAGATCTTTTTAATAAACTATACAATATTTAATAAAAAAAAGAAGCCGAACTGTGTTTTTAATTTCGACGGCAGCACTTTTAACACTATTCTACACAAATATAAAAATATTCACGCTTTTTGATCACTAATAAAAAATTACAAAGTACTACATTTCGTGCTCTTGGAACTCCATTTTTTCTACAAAACTTGTTTTTTAGTTAACTATAATACTATACTATACATCATCATCATCATTGTCATAGTTTCAGCCGAAAGACGTCCATCGATTGACAAAGTACTACGCGCAATGTGCCCAGTTTAGCAATTCTTCGGCCTATATCGATGACTCTAGTTCGCCTTTGCAATGTGATACTATAACTATGATAATTGTAAACTTACAGCAATGTCTTTGGGGAATACACTTTTTGGTATTAAGGTCTCTCAGATATCCATCTTTACATCTACATGACGGAGGAGAACAAGTTGGCGGCGGGCACTTGATTTTACTCCACAATCGTGAACAATATTCAGTAGGGCAATCAATCGGACATTTTTCCAAGTACTCGTTAGCGGGACATTTTGCTGGAATTTTAAAACAGGCACAAAGGTCTTATTTATTTAGCAATTTCCAAGTGATTTAATATAGCTTGACAAAAAAGATACAGGATGGCATTTTATGAATTCATTACATTTTATTTATTTGAAAACAATTTCGAATGTTTGAGCAAAGCCTTAACTTTTGACCTCGATAGATGTTTTTGGATAACCTGTAATAAATCGCCGTCTCGTCATTATTGGCCTTCAATTAGTATGTGAGAGTGTCATAAATAAAAAATAAATAATTAGGACTCGCGTTGGGTCGCTGAGCCACTTAATTAACTATAGTAAGTAGGTAAGTAATTTCGAAGTCGATTTTTTTGTTTTTAGCTTATACTCTTATGTGGCACCAAAATTTGTATTCTAACATTTTTTGTCAAAACTAGTATTATCACAGAATGTATACCTAATGATAGTATTAATTACAATTTTACATACCTGGGGCAGGTGTAGGTGGACAAACTGGATGTTTATTAGGACTCGTGGCCCCAGCTGTTACAATAAATAACAAGACTGTCCACATCGTAGATTCAAAACGCAGTGAACAAAATGTTACAAGCGCCACATTATTATACGAATCAGGTTGTTAAACACATAATTAATCATAAAATAATAACAATAGTTGTTTTTCTCTGCAAGAAAGAAGCCAGTTGATCAAACTTAAATGGAACTAAGGTAAAAAAATAAAAATAAATAATTAAGTATTACTCATTTAACAAATTGGTACTCGTACCCTTGTTTGTTTCAGTCCACACTGAATATTAATTAAGCAAATAAAGTGTTGCTATTAATTACATATTTTGTAACTTAAACTGTCGACTTAAGGTTACTAAATTTAAAAAATAATAATGATTATATTTATCAAATCGATAAAATATATAAATCTATATAAAAATTAATTTGAGAAACATAATGTTCCCGTACCTATCACTTCAGAACGGTTGCACTAAATAGGACATCATATCTTTATTTTCTGTTTTTTATAGCGGAAACATGACTGTCTAAATACTAAGTCACATAATCAATGCAATACATACATAAAGTCACACTGCTGTCCCAATCCTATGAGTATACTTGTAGTAAATAGAGTTCAGTATTAGCCTACTGCTGCACATAGGCCTCTCCTAATGCACGCCACTGAACACTTTTTTGTCTCTTAGTATAATATTATTTTTTTATAGTAATATGTTTTTACTGAGTAATTAAAAATCCTTGTAAGGCAATCAGGAGTGCTAATAGAGATATCATCATCATCATCATTTCAGCCGAAAGACGTCCAGTAGAGATATATTCGCTCTAAATAAATAAATGAAAACGCGATGAAATAATACCTTGTAAATTTTAGTGGACCCAAAAAGAGAGCCTGCAACTAAAAGGTGCTAAAAGGTTCCGCTATAGTCGAGTATAAATACCGTTTATCTTTGTACAGACTTGCAATAAGTTAAAATTCACATTTTAAATAAAAAGATCGCGAAGCCAACAGTAAATTCGCAAGAATTTTCAAATCCCTTCGAACGAACGACAACGAATGGAACTGAAAAGTGGATATAAATCCGGGGTTTCGGAAGAAAATGCAAAGGCTTAGCTGAAATCCGCGAGAAACAGGTTCCGTTTGCTATGACGTACCTTACGTGGACGTTACCGACTTACCAACTTCTAAACACAAACACAAAGATATGAGAAATGTGTGAGAAACTGTTTATTTCAAATGGAATTAATTATATTTGACGCAATTGATCCGTACATTGTATGTAGTTTTTTTACTACAATCGAGGAAAATATCTGATTTCCAAGGGCAAGGGTAGGGTAATCGTATATTTTCCCCGAGGTAAAGAGTAACCTATATCACTCCTCGGCCCTCAACCTATCTCTGTGCATAAAATCATGTCATTTTGTTGCTTACTTTCAGTGTGAAATAAGCATTTTCCAAAGGTAAAGTTCCAGTTGGTAGGGTGTTGAGTTTGTGTAATGTGCCTTCACCAGTCAGGTACTGGCTGAAAATTAATGTCGTGAATATTCGACCTGGCTGGAGTACTCACGACAAATGCTGAGTCCAGCTACCATTTTATTTCTCGTAATGTTACATTACACGTAATATAACGTGTGGTAAATAAATATTTTTCGAAATATTCAAGAAATTCGAAAGTGGGTTTGTTCATCCCTTTTCACTGAAAGTAGGCGGTAGTATTATTAGTATGGATAAAAGTACTCAGCGCTGACAGAAAAGGACAAATGTGAATTAAATGTTCGGGCGTCCACTCGTTAATTATTAGCAACGGTTGGGTTCCCTAACACCGTATTTGGACATCGCAAGGGTCCTTTAGATAAACCTTTTACAAGGTATAGGACGAAAGGTCCCGTGGGTATTTGGTACGGTCAAGAGCTGGTCGAGGTGAACAATGTTTATTTTATTTTCATGTTCAATGAACATGCCGCGTCGTGATTAATAGGAGTATTAATAGAAAATAATATACTTTATTGCACACAAAATACATATAGCGAAATTATTATAATAATTTATTACAAGTGTAGTTACAAAAAGGCGGCCTCATTGCTAGGGTAGCACTTTCTAGCAGGCTTAGTAATAAATATGTGGAGATATATCTCACGCACACGGCCTAAACCAGGCAGGGCCTGTACTTCTTTCTTTCTTTGGCTTATAGGTTCCGAAGTTAACCTACCTCACAAACCCTGGTATCAGAATCATTGAGCTCATGTAACGACTACATCCGTAGATAGTAACTGGGACCAACGGCTTTACGGGACTCAGGTGACCTGAAATGTCTTAACCAAACTGGGGAAAGGCTCACAAAGTGATATTTGTCTGACGAATCCTCACCCTCCCCAACCTCCGTAACGTCAGGCGAGCTTTTGACCACTACGGATGCAGTTCCTGAGGACCTAAAGGTATCAAAGAACAGTATTCACACAGTACACATACATAGTATCAGAAAATATAATATCCGGACAAAAAAACAAATACAAGTGCTCATCACACGAAATATTAACCCCGAGTAAGGTTTAAACTTGTAACCCTGAGCTTTGAAGTGTGCATTCCAATTTGGTTACGGAGTGTACTACTTTGTTCAATGTGCATACAATTCCTTTCTTGATGTCTTTTAGAAACGATGATGTATGGAATGATGTGCTCTAGACTGTAATTATTCATTGGATGATCTTTTACACTTAGATTTTAGTCGTTGAATTTTTTATTCCTTACCTTATTTACCAGTAAACACTGAATTTTCTTCGGTTGAATATATTAAATATTTAACACGTTATACTCGTATGTCCGTCACAGAAGATAGGCACAACTCTTTGGATTATGAATGAAATCATACTTGTGCGAGCCCGAAGTAATCTTGTTGGCGCATGGCGTTGGAAAGGGAAATTACCCTTTGCGTTGGTCACGTGGATATTTTATAATGCGTGTTTTTTTAAATAAGTATTCGCTTCAAATTACGATGGCTTTGAGAAAAATTGACAATAAGTAAAAAAACACAGGTAGGCGTTCATGAATACTAACCACTATGTTGCGGATAAACAACAAGTCAAATAACAATATCTTAGTTAACCAAACATCTAAAATTATTTCCCGTTGCTAAATGTTTCTATAGTAGGTATTAGAGAATTCCTTGAACCAAAAGATTTTAAATTTTTAGTCTTTGTATGCCTTTAGCTATCTGCAAAAGTTACTTTGTTGGGTTTGTATTGTTCTGTTGCATATTATATTAATGTGGTTATAATATTGTTATTATAGTAAGTAATATTTAATACTGCGCAGCACTCTCTCGCTATATTGCTTTGCTCTTTCAGAGTGTCACTACTGTCTGTACTATATTATTGTTAAGATCTATATGTAACCAACTTTGACTAGCAATAAATACTTTGAATTTATAGGTGAATTAAAATTTAACGGTGTAAACAGCTTAGCAAATTTTAATACTTTAAAAGGACATGAGCAGTCAAATTATTTTGAGAAACTTTCCCAAAAAATCTTTTCTCGGAATCGATATCTTTTTTGACTACTCCATACAAACTGTCTGAAAAAAATATGGTCCTAATAAGGTCACACTGGACAAATAAAGAAAGATTAATAATAAAAATTAATTTATTTCAAAAATTATATTAACAATCTATTTCACAAAATTATAATAATAATATAATACAATCAGTATGTTCTGTTTAAAATACTTTTTTACAAAAAATATCCTAAGGCATTCTGATTTTCCAGGTAATATGTTTTTGTCCCTAGCCGATAAAAAGATGATATTATTATATACTTTATTTCATAAATTTTGGCACAAATTTATATTGTATTGCGAACCAGAACCATAAATTATTTATAATAAAATGAGCATTTTTAGTTATCTTTCTGGTTTAGTAAATAACATAGAATACAAAATGAAATTATAAGACCATACATGCGATTTAAATTCATTCACATTCTGCAAAATTGCTTATTATTATTAATGAAAATAAACGAACTACATTTCCTACATTGGTAGGCATATTATACGTATTAAGTATATTTAACTGGCACAAAATTCGTAAAAAAAATATTAAAAAAGTAATAAGAATTTTCGTGAGATTCGTAAAATATTTTAAGGCAAGTTCATGGGTTTGGTAAAAACAAAATAGTTTAAGGTTTATTAAAACAATATTCTTGAAACATTCATTCAAATAAAAACACATCATCAAATGGCACAGTATCGGCCACATCAATTACTTTATCATTCTTTGGTCACTCTGAAAAAAAGATATAAAAACTTCTCTGAAAATACTTTTGAATTAAAAAATATTCTCAAACAGTTTTCAGAGCAACATTACATTACAAAATAGAGATGTTGTTCCTGCAATTACACATCAGGTACCTAGAAATATAATAACATCATCGCAATAATGCCACATTATTTACACTTAGCAATAAAAATAAAATTATTATCATTTTATTATGCACAATTTGTTCAACATAAGAGACTAGCCTTCGCTAAGTAAGTACAAATATTTACGTACAAAAACTATCTAAAAATTCGTTATTCACATAAGATACTAGATTTTTGAAGTATATTCAGTCGTAATGTAGGTATTGCTTATAATAAATATCTTTCGTTGAACACAAATCGTGTTATACTATGCATTTTTTAATCTCACAGTTTAGTGAATAGCCCTGGGTTTCAGTACAAGTTAATCAGGAAACAGGGCAATAATTCATACAATGTTTGGACGGATTATTATCACTTTATGACAACGCTTTCACAATCTCACTATTCACTTCAAAACGTTCTAATATTTTTATATTCAGTCTGCAACTGTAGCATATTATTATCGTCGTTGTGGCGGAAAGTCGAACTCATCAACAAAAATTTTGCATTGTTGTAACATGCCGCTGTGTTATATTCGTAATTGTGTACATGTGTACACTAAGATGTTTTAACAGTCTCCAAATAAGAGATTTTGCATATACCTTCATGATTAGATATGTCTTATTTTCTCTCAGATAGTCACATAAGAGGTTTTAAACCTGCAACGACGATATTGTATAGTTCCGTGACTATAGTTCAGTAGTAGTCTCAACTGGCGACTGATCGTAATAACCTGTGAAGTTTCTTTTACCAAACGTTACGTTGTCGTTGTCCGACGCTCTGAAAAAGAGAAACAAGACGTAAGAATATAAAAAACAAACCATTCTAACTAAATAGCCACCATTTTGTGGCTATTGAATGACTATTACAACGCTGCTTTTACAGTGTCAATGAATATGTTAGTAGGATTGACATTTAATGTGTATTTAACAAGGTATTTGACTAATGGATATGTATTGAAATTGACAATTAATTTAGATTTATAATAATGTAATCTGACTTCACTATAATTTTAATTTGATGTAAATTTTTGAAATGTATTATTAATTTTGTGAATATGCCTGTAAAGGTACAATTTAGAGACCATTTATTATATTAGCGATAACATCTGCAATGTAACCTAAATTGAAATTCGCAATAAAATTTATGATTTATGATTTATGATTTAATCGTCAAAGTATACCTACCTAAACTTGCTTGGTGGTCCTTTCATTTGTTTCGTGTTTATAATATAGTATAAAAAAAAAAGACTTGGTTTTTTTATATATACAACTCCTTTGAAATGAAAATCTTATCTTTGAATATTGAACCAAATGATCAAATTAGACTACTGTATACTATATAGTACAGGTACGGAGCACGAAATTAATGCATGAAAAAACTATCACGAAAATCTCCGAACTCTACTCACCTTTGTAATCCAGGTATGTCATCATACGCCATTATGGGTTGAGTTGCTTTCTTCTTATGATTATTCCCTCCGTTTATTTTCCTACCAAGCGTTGTCGCTATACCACCCACTCCGTTGTTGTTCACTCTCGGTAACGTGCCGAGCGCGTTGTTCAATGCGTGGTTATTTTGAACTCGCCTATTGAGGGTTTGAGTATTGCGAGCAAGGGTCGCGTTGTTCGCGATTTGGTCGAACATTTGGCTGTTGTTTAGCGTTCCATTGTCGTTCACGCTTGACGCACGAGCGGTCGTAGCCGTCTCAGATAATGTTGGGCTGCGATCGACTGAAAGGGAAAATGTTTTGATATTTTCATAATAATATAAGGGAAATGTCTGCTTGTAATATTAAGTATGAATGGCATGAACATTAATTTGTTTGTTACAAAAGAACGTATATTAAGTATTTCTGTTGTGTTTATTAATGGAATATAAAATGCAATAGGTATAGGTACGAAGGACTTCCTTCGGCCTAGGAATTCCCTTAAACATTTATTTACTGTTGAATTAAAATTCCTCAAAGCAAAACAAAATAAAAAAAGTATACAGATAAAATAAATGTTTAAAACTTTTATATAGGTATTACTGTTACTTCTTGGGCCAACTTGGCTTGACAGCCTCGTAGTCTAGTTGGTAGTACATCTGCCTACGAAGCACAAGGTCGCGGGTTCGAATCCCGCCCAGGGCAAACATTTGTGTGATGAGCACTTGTGTTTGCCTTGTGTCTGGATGTTGTACTCATATTTATATATGTATGTATATCAGTTGTCTGACACCCATAGTACAGGCTTTGCCTAGTTTGGGGTCAGATGGCCATGTGTGAGATGTCCTACATATTTATTTATTTATTTACTTCATAGTTAACTTTAAATAAACTTACTGTTTTCCTTAGACAAATACTGGACACTGTGTATATTGAAGGCGTGGTTGTTGGAGCTGAAGTCTAACTGGAGGTCTGCATCTTCCACGGCCATGTTGAGGACTTGTGTCTCGTACCTCGGAGCTGGCTCGTCCTCACTCGACTCGTAGCCAGAAGGAGGTCTCGGCGGGGGCATACTCATGCTAAGAGTCCCATATTGCTGTACCGCTTGCTCTTTGTGCTTCTTGTAACTGAAGAACAGAGAAGTCGTTTAAACATAATAATATTATACAGTAATCCTATATCGAATAAAGATATACAGTAGGTAATCCTACAATAATATAGCTAATATAATTAGGGATGTGTTGTAGATATTAGAAGTACAAAGTACATGCAAAGCTACTAAGTTTTGAAAAGTGATTATACTGTGATTGTACTAATATTGTTTACATGTACTTATTAATTCAGTAGGTCTAACACAAGGTCAAAGTATACTACTACATTGAAGAGTAAACTAATATCTCAGATAATACTATTATACTCTGTATACCTGCCTACATAATATTATTGATGCTATCAGATGTATAATAGAAAGACAAGCTTAAAAAAGGTTACGCTACGGGACTAATATGAATGAATGTATGAATGACAGTTTATTCGACTTCAACATTATACATAGGTATTAAGCCGAAAGGGTTCCAGCTCAGCATAGTGTCACCACCTGAGTAATGACGCTGGTTTTCAGCAGAAACCCGATATAAAAGTACGGCGAACAAATTTGGACATAAAATAGTATTCTCAGCCCATTTACGGTTAAAAAAAAAAAGAAAACAGTTCAGCGAAATTGAAAAACAAAAAAAAACAAAGCATTTACCGATTCCAAGATGCACAAATATAGATGGTAGCAGCGCTAGCAGCGACTAAGACCAGCGCTGCTAAAGCTAGTAGAGCAGCCGGAAGTGCTGTGGCTAACGGCGCAGACGCCACTTGTGTTCTTCTGGGGGGCTCGGCTGGCGTCAAGGGTGGTTTTACCTCGCTGACAGGAGATTGGAGACGTTCTGCCACCGCTTTACTTATGCCACTTTCTACAGCCCTGGAAGAAGGTATAACATGCTCTTTAAAAATGATTTACTTTATTTATTACTTATTATTATTTTTATTAATAATTATTAATTAATCTATTTATTTATTCATTAAATAAGTTTGAACAGCAATTACAGTCAGAGCCAATGCGCTGATAAACTTAAGATATTTACAAAACAGAATAAGAAAAACTTAAACCTATTAGGTTAGGAGATCATAATTATTTATTTATATGCGTATATTTAAAAAAAATCCGACTTAGGTTGGACCAATGATCGGCAAACAAGTCGCAGTCTGGCTCTACGGCGAGAAAACTGCATGTTCATTAATTACTTTACGTTACGTATCTGATACATCGTAAAGTAATTAATAAAGTAAGTAGTAACATGTTTACTTTTTCGGATCTAATATAAATAATAAAACATTACTGTAATTCGCGCCAGAAATAACAAGAAAGATAGTTCACAACAATAAACGTGTACAAATGGGCGGCCTTATTGTAAAGGTAGCAATTTTACTACCAGACCACCAATATAATGAGTGGCAGAGCTACAAAATGGCATCTGAAAAGTTTTGGGTGACAGAGCTATTTGCATCTATCTGCCCCTATAACATGCCCGGTCCACGTGTAACAGACATAATTTTTTCGTGCGTATTCTCTTATCCTATTAAGAGGATATTATTATTTCAATATGGCGGGTATTGCGCAACTTTTTGACAGTTAAATGTGTGACAATTTTTTGTCATAGCACTGCATGTTACGGGGGCTGATATGGAAACACTCCATGTGGCCAACAAGGTTATATGAAAAAAAAAATTAATTGCGTGCTATATTTTTGACATAAGTAATAAACATGAATGACAACTTACTTTTTAACGGGCTGCGAATCCCTCGTCATAATTTTCCCACTGCTGGGATCAATCAAGTACAACCAGACATCAGTCCCTCTTGGATCACTTTCCAATGTACCATTTTCCCCCAAATAATGTCTTGTTGTTAATTTTTCTAAGCCAGCAACGAATCCGGTCTTCTCCTCAATGGCCGAAAGCAAACTTCTGGAGCGACGACGCATCGCATCAGGATTCAAATCCGGTACAGCTATTATTAGTTGGTTGTCTTTCTGGAGTAGATTAACCTAGAAAAATAATACAATTACAGCTTCTCAGAGTATTGGAATACAACACTATCAAATTTTACTACACTGCTTGCAGAAAGAAATAGTAACTAGGAGAAACCTTCCTAACAGAACTAAACTTCTCGACGATTATGAAATCAATGCCATTCTTATCTATCACATAGAATAATTACATCGTATGATACTAATTACTCGAACGATCAAACTAGCTCCTAACTAGCTGGGTTTGATGACTACATTTTTATCATTTAATAATGATTCAACTAAAAAGAAAGCATTCCAAATGTACCAAATATAATTTAACTTTGCCAGTCCATAGACTCGTAACAAGTTTAATAGCAAGTTGAAGATAATTTTATGACACATTTTACAACAGTCTTCAATTACGAAATAGTAAAACATAATAATATTTTTTTTTTAAAACTCCTGCCACAATAGTGTTACTTGATCTTTTCAACAACTAGAAAAGAGCTGATAATCTTCAAATGGCTAAAGATATTTTCTTGGATCATAGCTAGAAAACTCTCGGTTATGACACCTTGCAAACAAAAAAAACTAGATTAAAATCGGTGCATCCGTTTAGGAGCTACGATGACACAGACAGACAGACACTCACGTCAAACTTTTAACACCCCTCTTTTTTGTCAGGGGTTAAAAATCGGTTTTTATTGGTTTAAATATGTACAAATCTAACTTACCACAACGGAAGCCCGAGCATTATTATAATCTTGTGGCGAGTTGGGGTTATCTCTGGCCGTGACACTAAATTTAAAGGGTAAGGCGTCTTGAGGAACGTTCTCGAATGTCTTAATGTTACTTATGACTCCAGTGTCGGTGTCCAGACTGAAGTAATCTTCGGTAGCTTTAGTCCATGAGTTTTTCTGGTACTCGAGTTTACCGTAGTTTCCGCTGTCCTTGTCTTTGGCCTGAAAATATTACGATGTCATTTGATTTACAATATTAAATTTTGTATGATTACTTCAAAACTTCATCGTAAAGTCCATATCACATAACATTATCATTTTGAGTCTATGTTATTTCATATCATTACCTTTTCTAGCATTTAATACCTACATTAGCCTTAACATTTTTTTCTAATCTATTTATTATGTAAATTTATTAGAAGACATTTCAAGACATCATTATCACAGCTTACCTTTACTTGCACTACATTCGTTCCTAGGAGCATATCTTTAGTAACTATGGCATAGTATTTCCCTTTTGCTCCAGCAATAGTGGACTGTTCAGGGAATACGAATATCGGAGCATTATCATTAGCATCTGTAACATGGACTTTGATTTTTGCTTTACTGCTCTCAGGGTTGATCAACCCTTGAATGGATTCCAATTGGACTTCTAAAGAATATTCAGATAATGTTTCGTAATCTAAGGAACTAGTGTTGAGATATATGGCACAGTCACGTTCCTCTGTTAGTTTCACATAGAATACCCCTGGAAGAGAAAAAATGTAACAATATGTATATAAGCATCATATTTTTTGTAAAATTAAATATCTTTCCGTTTGGTAATAGCAAAAACTACAACATAAAACCGTACCTTTTTGCGAAGAATCAGTGAGTTTGCATTTCAACGGCGTGTTTGGAGAGTGTTCTCTTTTATTTAAAAGAGGTAAAATTCTTATTAAAGTACCGTTAGAAGAGTTTTCCGCTACGTGTTCGGTATATAATGTATCTGCGAAACCTAGGCCAACCTGAAAAATAAATTATATAACAACTAAGCGTAAGAGCTTAATAGTAATTGTAACTAGTAGTATTAATAGTAAATACTAAATCATTGATAAAAAATTAGTTTAGTCTTGGTTAAATAAATATATACTTACATCAGGCGGAACTGTTGCTGAATGGCTGACATAGACCGTAATACTCGTTACGGATGACATCACAGGATCTCCTTGATCATAGGCTTGGACATCCACCTGAAAATTTTAATTTATACACAATGTTACTGTGTATTAAAAACTACGAGTATACACTTCTACTTACAGACAGTATGAATTTCAACGTCTCCTATTGTTGAAAACTTAAAAGACCTTCGGAAGCGGTTTGATGCACCATAGCAAACTTACATAAATAAGTCAAGAATTTAATAAATTGAACTTTTTGAATGATAATGAAACCAATTTTTTTTGCATCTTAGAAAATAGCATATTATAGGTAGACATTTTGTTTTTAGTAACTGTATAAATAAAAATATATTCCTTACCGTATATTCACTATCAGTCTCCTTCCTCAGATCGTCTCTGACTCTCACTGCGCCGGTGTCCGGTTCCACATGGAAGTACTTCGACGCCTTTCCTCTGCCAACCAGCTTGTACCGCACTCGGTTGTTAGGTGCCGTTGCGTCTGAGTCTACGGCTGTCACGGTGTGAACTGAAAATCCTATTGGCGAAGAATCCTCAATGGTAACTGGACGAACTACTGAGGTGAATATTGGCGCGTTGTCATTTTTGTCCTGGAATGGTAATAACATAAACATTAGTATTGTAATTTTAATGATAGAGGAAGTGTGTTAATCAAAGTATACGTTATAATTTAATCTATTTATCAGTCTTTCCCGTGGTAATAAGGGGTTTTCCCGCGATAAAGGGTGGCCTGTAAGTTGTTCTGATGTATAATCTATATTAATGTAATTTTAATTAAAATCTATTCAGTAATTTTTGCGTGAAAGAGTAATAAACACCCAACATCCATACATCCATCTTTCCTCATAAACTTTCGCGTTTATAATATTTTAGTAGAAATCTAATCTGCTGATTGGTTATTTGTTATTGAATAGTTTGTAGATTGATTTTCTCTACGATCGACCTATATCCACCGGCCTTAGAGCAACGCCGGCGTACGGAAGGCCCGCGTTGCTCTAAGCTACCGGCAAACTACCGAATTTAATTGACTTACTTCAACAAATACTTCCACTGTAGTTGTAGCTCCGTCATTGTCATCTCGATTTTCCTCGGTACCTACTATAAGTTCATGTCTTGCTGTCATTTCTCTATCCAATGGCTTTAAAGTTCTAATTGCACCAGATTTGCGATCTATAGAGAACAATTCCGTATCGCCCATGAGAATGGTGTATGTGATTTCTGGAGTCGTGTCTGGATCTTCAGCCTAGAACAACAAATCATTCATAGTAAGCACTTCGGAAATATAACATCTTCCGGTATTTAGTCTATGAGACATCTTGAGAATGTGTCTTTAATTAATAGTAAGTACTTAAGTAATTCAGTCTATTAGTTATTTCCCACCTATTTGTAGAGTTTTTTTTTTATCTTAATCAAAAACTACAAATGTCAGGGCATCAAGATGTTGAAGCCATTACGCAAAAATTTGGTAAGAGTGAAACAAAGTTGATGATAAAACTTAGTACCTATACATGTAATACTTACTTGAACCTTAGCAACAGGATAATTTGGCACGTTTTCGGGAATATGAACGGAATACAAGCTTTGAGGGAAGATAGGCGCTTCATCAGGAATGTCTTGGACTTGAACCGTAACTGATGCAGTTCCAAACCTCTTGTCTATGGCACCATCAGTCGCTGTTACCACGAATGCGTATTCCTGGAAATAGCAATAATAAAAATGATAATATAAATACCGGGTGACTGAGCTGACTTTGGCAAACTTAGTCCAGTACTATTCCAGTTTTGCTTACCATGGTAAATGAAATGAAATGGTATATGAATATTTTTGGATTGCAATAAATCTGTAAGTATCTAATAAGTAGGTATATAATCAGGACTCTCTTTACGACAATATAAGATTGTTTTCTATGTGTATTTTAACTATCTTGACTATAACACCACCTATGATCTCTACGTTGTTTATTTTTTTCTCCTTATCGCATTGATTGGTGTAAAATCTTTGAGGACCGGAACTCTAACAAGATATTTAGCGGATTTGATGGCAACTTTTTATTCATTAAAACTTAACCTAAATACTCGTATTGATAACATCAGTTTTAAAACCTTGTTTCGTAAACAATACCTACTTTTGTATTTTCATAGTCCAGCTTTCTATTAGTACTGATCAGTCCCGATGTATTGTCGATGCTGAATGGAAGCTGCGAAGGGATGCTGTAGCTGACCATTGCATTGATTCCTTCATCAGCGTCTGTTGCACGAACGTAGCCAACGAATTCTCCTGTTGCTCCTGGAAACGACAGATGATTTAATTAAATCATTGTTTTATTTATGTTTTGATACGTGTGGTTAATGATTGTTATATACACCGTGCTTTTTTAACCGTCTTACAAACGAAGCCCAATGTATATGCCCGTGATATAGAATATATTGGCAATGTTATTTATTTTTTATCAATAAAATAATAAAACCGTGAAATAAAATAAAATAATGCAAAATAATTTTGAATCAACCTGTACATAATATTTACAATTTAGTAACAATTTGCTCATGCGTGAGAATCGTAAATAATGGGAAAACAAAAGAAAAATATGAGATAAACACATTTTTCGATCTCTCGATCGATTATTTTATTAAACAAATCCTAGATTTTTTTTCTTAAAAAAAAAAATAACATTGCCAAGATATTCTATATCACGGGCATATACATTGGGCTTCGTTTGTAAGACGGTTAAAAAAGCACGGTGTATAGCTTCACTTGTGACAATAATATAGCTAAGTTTAATGTTAAGTCTAAAAAATAACATAATTAAGATTTTTTGTTTGGTTTTAAGGGTCATCTACTTGTTTATTTCCTGCATTATTTTTTATTTTTATTGTTTTATTCTTTGTTTATATCATGTTTATTCGAGAGGGGATAATAATTACCTTCATTTACGCGGAATACATAGGAGTCTTCATCAAACTTGGGATTGTTGTCGTTGATGTCGGTAACTTTGATGTTCACCGTGGCTGTGCTTGACAGTTTGCCTGGATCCTCTGCTTTGACCATCTGGAATTAATTAAAGTTCGTATTTAGGTTCGTGAAGAACTTTTTTTTTTTTTTGCTTCAACTACCAACTTTCTACGTTTTTCGACGTATTATGATTACTTTGATTTGCATTAAGTTTGACAATATTAGTTAATTGTATGTTTTACCTAATAAGCTTCGACTTGGGCATCAGTAAAATTCAAATCTAAGTGTAAAAATATTAATACATTTTTATTACTTTCTCAAGTCAATTATCTTACTGAAGTAATTACCAAGTACTATAATTATAAACTTACCAGTTGATATCTTGTTAGAACTTCTCTATCTAGGCTTCTGATGACAGTGATGATACCGGTTGTAGATCCAATCGCGAACTGTCGCAGATCATTGCCTGATACGATGGAGTATGTTACTGGTTCATTCTCCGGATCTTTTGCCTACAGAAAAGAAAATAACATAGTTTACAGGTTATTTTATTTTGGTCATAATAAGTATAAGATAAATAAGGAACAATTTGGTTTGATATTGAATATTTATGAAATTCTAAGTAAAGGTACAGAAATTCTTAAGTAGGTACTTTTGTAAATAAGTTGGACTACTGATGAGCTAGACAACCAACTGGTACAATATCTACTTATTTCATTATCAGTTGTTCATTTTTTGTCATCGATGAAAAGTGTAATAGTCGTGTATTACTCGCAATAAAGGTTTTTAAACGGTACTTACAGTTACAGTGGTAACAGTAGAATTAATAGCAGCTCCTTCAGAAACCGGTGCAAAGTAATCCCTTGAAGAGAACTGAGGTGGTCTGGTGTTAGGACCCGGTGCAACGTTCAGTTCTATGATGCCTTGTGAGCTGAGACCTTTAGAATCCATTGCTTGAACGGTAAGACTGTACTGCTCCCCAGCTTGAAGACGACCCGTGCTAGCTGGAGTATTATACAAAGTATGTTGCTTAGATTTTTCATATTTTAAAGTCCTGTATAGCTAAGTCCAAAGGATGATTTAATTCAAAACCGATGTTGTTATTTGTAATACAATCATCATCATTGTGTTTGAAGGGATAAATGCATAGGTGGACAAATCAAACTCACGTGCATAAAAAATTAAATTGAGTTAGATAAACAAACACGGTGAACTACGTACTTAAACAAGACACACAAAAACAAAATCACACGATAGTAAACGTAATAATATTATATTAGTATTTTATGATACCAGGTCAAATCGTCAAAATCATGCTTAAACTGCATGCAAATGGGAATATAGTAACTTAAAAAACTTCTTTAAGTCTAAAACAACAGTCAGATACACAGAAATTAAACAAAAAGTCTTACTTCAGGATTAAATAACGAATTCGGGTTAATGTAAAACACGTGCAACTTACATATAACGCCAGTGTTAGGGTCAATAGTGAATTTGTTGCCACCGTTGTTAGAAACGTGATAAATGCTGTATTTTATTCGTGCATTCTCACCCTCGTCGATGTCTTTTGCCTCCACCTAAAACAAAATTATGGTAAAAAGCAGCGAAAGAGAGATTAATGCATTATTTTGAAAACAAAAAATGTACAAAAACAGATAATTATTGTAACTAAAAGTTTTGGTTGTTTTTACCATATCGTGGAACGTCGTGTCCATAAGAGAACTTTTTATTATGATTATTATATTATTGTGTACCTTGTAAACAGGGGCAGGTTCCAAAGTTGCAGGAACATTAATGGGCTGAGTCTTCGGAATGATTGGCGCGTTGTCATTCTGGTCTATTAGATTTACTGCTAAGGATAGCGGTGCTGATGCTGCTCCACCGTTGGCTTCTCTTACTACAACCTGGAAGAGTACGATAAATTCATATTAAAATTTTAGAAAAAAAAAACTGCATAGCCGTGGTCTATGAGATTATGAAATACAAGATCGGACAGGGCGCATTAGTGTTCACATGAAGTAATTTTCTTTGATTATTTCTTTTTTGTTTCACATTAATGGCGTTAATGCTTACAAATGGCAAATAAATAATCATGAAACTTATGAACGATGTAAGATTTCATCTCAACTATCAAAAAAGATTTGCATTTTATAAAACAAACTGATATGTTGCATAATTGTCACGAAGCTTACCTGAAATCTAAATTTTCCGGAGTTAGGAGGGTCCCGATCTAAGTTTTCATTGGCTACTATTAAGTTACCATTTTCGTCTATATCGAAGTATTCAGTTGTAAGTTCAAAGATATAGTGTGGTCTTGGATCGTCAGGGCCCTGATAAAAAAAAAACTTTACGTGATGTAACATTCAATAACAATAATAAAACATTACAAAACAAGATTTGGTACAATTCTTACCAGATCAGGATCTGAAACAGATAATTGTATAGGATCTCCCTCTTCATCTACAACGTTTGTGCCTATCGGAGAATTTTCTTCTACTTGCCCTTCTTCTGAAGTAGCCTCTATTATAGGCGGGCTGGCATCTACGGGCCTTACAGTGATTGTAAGTTTAGCTGTTGTATATCTCTTAGCTTCTGATACTTCTTCAGCCTAAAATTAAAATAACAATTTAAAAAATATGGTCTAGTAAAAAACACATTTTATACTTCTTTGCCATAATAAAATTTAGAAATGTTGAAACCACCACCGTCATTGATTGTGCCATTTTTTGAAACCTTACCCGTATAGTCAGCTCGAATTTCTTTGCAATCGTGGTATCAACTGGTTTCAGCTGCCTAACTGCTCCACTTACAGGATCTATTTCGAAGTATTCGTCCCAAATGGCAGGTTCTCCATTATCTATGCTATATTTTATTGTAGCATCAAGTGTATCCATGTCTACTGCTTGGATTTTTTCCGGTTCAATGCGCAGAATACCTGCTATAACTCCGCTATTTACCTAAATTAGAAGACTTTATCTTAAAAGATATAAAGCATACGCGGAGATATAGTCAGAATTTATTATGATGTATATTAGACCGGTCTTACACATGGTTTAAGTACGTTTCACGAAGTATCTTACCAACATATGATTTAGTTGTCACAAAGTATTAAGCAGTAATTTAAAATGTTTTTTTTTTATCTTAAAGCTAGAGAAAATACTGTTTGGCATTATTGCATTGCATTGCATTATCTATATTTGAGATAATATAAGTCTGATACTAATACAAGAAAAATTGTAATGTACTTACATAGCTAGAATATTCAGGATGAAAGCAAGCCCCCTCATGAAGGGTACAACCTTTGTAAATGAAAGATGGATCCTGGTCATCATCATCTTTTACATTAACTGTAAGGGTTGTAGTGCTTGACAATCTACTCTTTATATTACGTGCACGATCCTGTAACAATTTTAAACCGTGTTATTACCACCTCCGCCTTTCTATAGACCCAGCAAATAATTTCACTTTTATGAATCTTAAATACTGTTCACAATCAAATAAACTTGCTCCTGTCTATAGCATATCAGCCCAAGGAATTACAGTCCAGTAAAATTACCATAACATTTTACTTCTCATGAATTATAAATAGACTCGATAGACAACAAGTTTAACCGTTTTCATTTGATAAATTAAACTATTTTCAACTTTCGATTCTCAAGTAATAAATAGAATAGAAGTAATAGTGTATAATAGAAAATATGATCGTCGGTAAGTTGAGGAGGCTTTTTAAAAAAAATACATTCTATGGAATTAATAGTAGGAAGTTTTTATAATGTGACTAGCTAAAAAGTAAATATATATTATATTTTTTACACTTACAGAAGCGACAATAGTGACTAGATACTTCTGCGTGCGTTCATAGTCTAAACTTCTATTTACCGCCACCTGCCCTTGGTGCGGTAATGGTATCGAGAAGTACATGTAACCATCGACAGCGTTTTCTGCTTCTAATGTTTCATTATCTCCTGGTATCACAAAATATTCGGCTAGACCATTAACGCCAGCGTCAATGTCCTTCGCTTTGATGCCGTCGAATATCGTGGTTCCAATTGGTACTAGCTGAAATTTTAATATAAACGATATATTAGATTGTGCATCATTTATCATTGTAGAAGTCAATGTTGAGTTTAAAAAGAGACATAATTCACTTTACGATAGGTTTGCAAGTCAAACTAATCTTCTAATTTATACTTGACAAAGTAATGAAATTATATTTTACAAAATTAAATACTTTGTCAATTCAATACGTACCTCAGATACACTAGTTTCGTAGGGCGTATTCTGGAAAACCGGTGCGTTGTCGTTGATATCAGACACTCTGACAATCACTGGTATCGTTCTCCGTTTCTTCGTCGCTTTCACTTGACACACCAGCTGCAAACCCATCAATATGCTTAATTACTTGTGCTATGAATTGCCCTGGGGCAATTTGAAATCAAGTGACTGGATCCTTTATCGTTTTTGAATACAACTAATGAATCTTTACTATAATAATATGATTCTTCTTCAGCCTTCATTTATAATTTGATAGCTAAATTGATCTTCATCTCTTTTATTCATTAGTCATTTAGATCGATAATTTATACTTAAATTTTACTTTTTTAAGTATTATTAATATTTCATATGTATGATAGTCTGTAAAGTATTTATGATATGTGCCTCTGTTTACATATTTAACATCTATATGTAAATATTGCCTGAAATAAATGAATTTATTATTATTATTACCTGAAACACCATATGAGATAAATTATCCGCGTCCCTATCCAAAGGTTGAAGTAGCTGTAATCGTTTTCCATCGAGCTCGAATAGCGTAGGTCCCTTAGGAAACACTGTTGTTAGAATGACATCTTCTTCTGGATTGCCCACTATTGGTAGAACTGGTGGTGTTGTGCTTTGGTTGACTTCTGTAACGTTTACAAAATATGGATAAATCAGTAAAAGTGTGACTGGCTGTAGTGAAATGTTTTGCAGACTATTGACGTGAATAAATTATACTTTCAATATTGTTTTTGTTTATCATAAAAGTGAATCTATATTTATAGACAGTTTATCATTGTATCTTCCACCACGTCAGGTAAAGCTGAAAGGTCGATTTTAGGACATAGTAGGTCAATAAAAAATGTTTCTTCTGTAGTAGCGGTTCAAACTTGAGAAACCGAATATATTCAAGTATTATGTGTTGTTTAAGTGATACTTTTCGAATATGGTACAGTAGCCAGCACATGCAGCTGGACATGTCGACCTTGAGAGCGCCCGTATTCCATAGCGGTAGGGGTAAATTTCGTACTACGATTGTCCAGCCGCGTGTGCATTGTATTATACTAAAATACACCGTGCTTTTTTAACCGTCTTACAAACGAAGCCCAATGTATATGCCCGTGATATAGAATATCTTGGCAATGTTTTTTTTTTTTTTTTAAGAAAAAAAATCTAGGATTTTTTCAATAAAATAATCGATCGAGAGATCGAAAAATGTGTTTATCTCATATTTTTCTTTTGTTTTCCCATTATTTACGATTCTCACGCATGCGCAAATTGTTACTAAATTGTAAATATTATGTACAGGTTGATTCAAAAATATTTTGCATTATTTTATTTTACTTCACGGTTTTATTATTTAATTGATAAAAAAAAAATAACATTGCCAATATATTCTATATCACGGGCATATACATTGGGCTTCGTTTGTAAGACGGTTAAAAAAGCACGGTGTATTGTCTTAAGTTTAGATTAGTTGTGCTAAGTGATACTGTTGATATTTTTGATGATACCTTGTATAACTTTAAATGTAAAGTATTTTTTAAACTTAATTCTGCTTAGTTGTGCTAAGTAGATTAAGTATTTTTTCTTTATCTATTTAAAAGTGTCCATAATCTTTTGTATAATGCATGCTGTGGCTCTACCCCCTACCTGTAGGTAGGGGGCCGTCCATTAATCACGTGATCTTTTTTTTAGCATTTTTTAACCCCCCCTCCCCCTTGGTGATACGTGGTGAGGTTTAAGACCCCCCTACTCAACATCACGTGTATTTTTAGTACCTGCAAAGAATCTTAAAATTTTTAGAAGATTATCTTTAAATACAGGTAGTAGCAGTATAAAGTATAACCTCATTTTATTCTAAAATTAAGGACTGTGATAAAAATGCCTAGACAGAAAGGTTGCAGGTTGTTTTTGATTGGAAAAAATAAATACACGTGATATCTTACCACACCCCCCCTCCCCCCTTGTGATATTTCGTGATTTTTGTCAAACCCCTCCCACCCCTTTCCCCTTTCAAGCCTCACGTGATTAATGGACGGCCCCTAGGGCAATTATGTCATTTATATAGTGTTTTCCTATAACAATTGTAATTTTTATTGTTCTACCACAGGTTGTCCTAATAAATAAATAAATTAATACTTACGGTTTCCTCTGCTTTCTTCTATATCGACAATAATACTGGACTGCCCTGTTTCCACTTCACATGGACCTAAAAGACAAAAATAAATCAAATTAAATATCGACGTAGAAGAAACGACGAAGTCATATAAAAGTAGAAAGCTTCTTTGTCGGCATAAACCTACTGACAGAAGAACCACCTAAGAAGTAATCCAGTACAAAACTTTGCTTTATGAAAATAATCCACTTGAATGTGACTTATATTATAATGCCACATTAATTTATGGTGTATTTTAGGAGACAATAAATATTAATCTAATAAATAGAGTCAAGAAAGTGGAAATTTTTACGAGTGGGTTACTAAAACCATAAATAATAAATCATATTTATGCGATTTCTCCACAATCTTATTAAGAAAACAACAAGAAAGGCGACAGCTTATTAGAGATAAATTTACCTTTATTGGGTTGAAAATTTGGTTGTGAATATGTTTGATGATAACAATGAATATATTACCAACAAAATAGGCAAATGTGTATTCAATCGACTACATTTTAAAATCAAATCAGTAGAATTAAAAACTGTTAGCATCGTAGGGACTACTATTTGGTATTCTGTGGCATCGGTCTAAAATTGAACAGTGTAAATAACCCTGGGAAACACTTCATTAAGACGTTATTTGCTAATTAAGAAGTATGATTACAGAACAAGATTTTCATTTTCAACACATTCTAGTTAATTAGTACAATATGTGCAATCAATAAGCTCATAAAATTCAGTGTGCTTCCGCTAAAGGCATTGGTCAGTATTTAACTATCCTTTTAAGTGTCTGTCCAAATTAGAAAGCAAGGTTTAAGGCTTGATTCGGTGACAACATACATTTACAGTACTGAATTGTAGTGCATAGCTAGATCATTAGTTTTACATTCTGTAATTAATCTGATCAGTAGCATTTCTTTCCTTTTTCGTTTGTAGTAACTGTCATTCAATTTGTAACTGATACTCTCAAGATTACTCAGTTAAAAATTACTGGCTTCTGCTTCTTTATTACTGAACCTTAAAATGGAACTAACTAACTGCGATATAATAATAATATGTGGGAACATCTCACACACGGTCATAATATGACCTCAAACTAGGGGCAGAGCCTGAACTATGGGTGTTATAATTATATAATTTTTTCACTGGTCGGCATTTGAACCCGCGTCTCTGCGCTTTTAAGCCAGGCGTAGTGCCAAAATATCAAAGAATTGGTCATTGGCGAATGTCGACACAGTAATACAAATAAAGTACGTCTGTACTATGTTTTTACAGGGTTCTGAGGATTACTGTGTTTAGATTTTTTGTGGTATTACGAAAATATTGGATCCTTCATTTTACTAGGTTCCGCGATTTTACTTTTTTGCTACATAACCACACATACTAATATATAGGTCAGATTGTCAGATTTGTTAAGCTTGGAGTATCACCTATTGTATTAATGATATTTATTATTGCTAGTAGTGTATCAATATACAGAAGTAGGTCACAGTTAACAAACTTTCACTCAAATACAACAAAACAAATAATATTCATTGTTCTGTATACAATTTGTATGAATAAATAATCTATTGTCATGTTTGATTTTCTAAACAAACTGTTCGATGAATGCCAATGCATAGTGCATTCATTTATGGAATCCTAACTGCGACAGACAGATTCTACGCACGCCTTCTGAAACTGACATTGAAATAACTTTGTGACAGTGGTTATTTAAAATAATATATTTTTTTACTATCGAATTTCGAAGTAGAAACAATTAAATTTGATTCCTAATAATCACCGTAAGCAGGAAGTACCTTAAAAATAGTCTCATTATATTTATGAAACTATACAATATAAAATGTTTAATTTATTTAACGTAAGGTATAAAGGTACGTGTTTACTGAATGAATAGACCCCACGATATTAAACTTTATTCTTCATAATCCTAATAATAAAAATCATGTTTGTCCATCCAAATATCGTAAAGGGGGACACTGATGCTGACGCAGTTTAGATTGAATTACGTCAAAAGAAAACTAAAATAAAATAATTTTTGAAAGTTAGCATTTTGTTAACAAAGTAAACGTACCAGGTGTCGCCGCAGTAGAATGTAGTAGGTATAGCAAAAGAAGCCAAATCGGATGCCCATGCTGAATGAGCGCGCTCCACCGCGCCATTTCACTGCAACAAATATTAAGAAACATAAGAAAGGAGAGTTTATGGCTTAGGTACCATTCAATGAAAAATGTGAGAAATTCAAATTTTGTGTATTTGGATAAAAAGATCTACAAGGTTACATTTTATTCAACACAACATAATAAATTACATTGCAATATTTAAATTACATAATCATTGCATTACATATTACACACAATACTTTTGAAATAACGTAGAAAAATAATTTGCTTAAATAGCTCTAAAACAGAATACCATTAATTGACGAAAAATAAAATACAGAAATAAATCCACTGCGTATTGACACAACGACTTTAATAGGCTTACACTTAGATTAGAGAGAAACCGATCTTTTAGTTAATCCTAACAATCCAATCACTGTAAATGACAACGGAATATACGTCACCGACAAATCAGTGGCTGTTAATTTAATTTACCCTGCTGAAATCGTACAAGCTGCTTGTGTTGCAGGAAAGTAAATATGACAGAGGCATAAATTTTGTGAAACAGATTATTACAGCAACTTTCTTAAGGCTTCTCAAGAGACACAGGCTTTGGATTATGAAGGATTTACGCAATTATTCACCTAATATGGGTTAAGAAGATAAATCAACACCTTAAGGTATAAATATTACACAGTGTGCTAAAAATTTGTACTAAGTAGCAAAAAGCAGTGCAATAGAAGCTGATTTGCAACAAACAAGCTCAGGTCGACCGTTAAGTAAATTGGAGAAAAACAATTTTCTGTAAACACGTTTGTCTGTTAGATATTTAGGTTAAGTTTTTTTCAAGTGAAGTTGGCAAGTTGATGCCAGACTCAGACCCGTTGAAACCGCACAACTTAGTTGAATTAGCTATCGATATCATCTAGACTGAGTAAATCATAAAGAAAACGTTCCCTGCAGATAGAACTTCAAACACTGAGTGGGAGGGGTCGTCAATAAATAAGATAAAGCGACATGACGATACAGAACGCTAACGAGTGGACAAGTTAGACCAGACAAGCGTTGGTATAAACCAGGTCTGTGCCGATTAAGGTTTAGGATTTATGCTTAGTAATGACAGGGCCGCATACTGTACTAATAGGTACGTCATGCGTCGAATTTGCATTTGGAAGAGTAAGAACTATAGTAAATCTGGTGCGATTGTCCTTTCAAAAATGTATAAACGTTCAAACCAATTCAACAGATAATTCTATATCGAGGGCATCATTCCATAGGGGCGTACATACGGATTTTCGAAAATTTTTTTATTATGCCATTGGATTCTGTTTGAAATGGCGCACCAGATGCAAAAACACTCATTTCAGCACCTTAAATATTACTCCCAATATTGCTTAAAGTTTTATAGGCGTAACCTAATAACAAATTATAAATATCGAACCAGATAGACGTATACTAGGCGTAACCACCCAATTTTTAATATTTTGTCAAGCCAAACAGTAGTACGAACGTGTATGCCTTTTTGGTCCGTTACAAAATATAATAAAAAGGCGCGAGGGCGGAGGTGACCTAAACTGTACGCCGTGTACGCCCCTGTAATAGCTCGTTGCTTTGTACAAAAAGGCCACATAGCGAAAGGTTCACTTTCTACAGGAGAATTACGAATAATTTTTACTTATTTTTTACTTTGTATACTTTAACTGATACCTTTAATACTTACTGTGTCGGTTCTATGCGCAATGTGCTCCACCGGTCGGTGGCTATGGTTTTCCAGTTTTCTCATCAATCCTGATACGATCGCACAGGGAACCTCCGAGCATAACCCTCTTCATCGCTTTTTGAGTGACTTTGAGCCTTCTTATGAGGCCCGTCATCGTAAGCGACCACGTCTCAGATCCGTAAGTCACCACTGGCAACACACATTGGTCAACGACTTTTAACACTGCGGTTTTTGGGACGAAAAGATTTTGCACAACTTCCCAAACGCTCCCAGCCGAGTTGGATTCGACGATTAACCTCATTTTCGAAGTCAGATATACCTAACTGGACTCTTCGTCCCAGATAGACGTAATGGTCTATAACTTCAAGAGCAGAGTCCCCAACTTTTATTGGAATCCTAGGTACTTCAGAAGCATTCGACATTACTTTTTGTCTTCTTCATGTCCATATTCAGACCCACTTGTTGGGAGACTTTTGAGGTCATCGAGCATTGCGCTGAGGTCCTACAAAAACGGTTAAAGCCATGACTACAATATCGTCGGAAACCTAAGGTACGTAATGTACATATTCATCATCTTCTTCTTATCGAGTGGATTTCGAGGTAAACCTACCTCAGTAAAAATATAATTGATACCATGTCCTTCCCAGTCCAGAAGCAAAGACATCCTCCAGTGCAGCGGTGAACAACATCGGAGAGAAAAAATTTCCTTGTCGCGCACCCCGCTGCAGCTGGATTTAACTAGAGTTCTGAGCCTGGAGTCAGACTTAGATGGTAGGATGGTTGCGTTCTGTTACAAACACTTAGCACCTCGATATATTGGTAGTCGATTTATCACCTCTGAAGAGACCGCACTGCCCAAATCTCGATCGAATCGAAGGCTTAAGGAACGCTAAGCATAGTGGCTGGTTATACTCTACGATCTTGTATATAAGCCTTTTCGGAAACCGGCTCGTTCCGGAGTCTAGAAGTCGTTGAATCTGTGCGCGAGATTAGTAACTGTCGAAAACGAGATGGGTCTCTAATTCTTTAAAAGAGTGTTATCATTATCACCCTTTTCGAAGAGGACCACCACACATCTGAGCAACCTGCGGCGTTGCTCCTTCGAGGATGACGGAATTAAAGTTTCTGAAGGGCTTTTAAGACCGGTATACTAGCTGCCTTCAGAAGTTCAGCAGTTATTCCGTCATCACCCGGTGCTTTGTTGTTTTTTAACTGTTAGATCGCCATCCTTATCTTGTCCGGGGTCCGGGATTTCTTATACACAAGACAGTCTGCTGCAGCTTGCTGCTTGGCTATACAGAAGACAGACTTCTGCAGCTTGACTGACAGGTGTCTGCGTTGTTGTGTACAACAGCTGTCCATAGAACTCCTCGATTTCCTTTAGTAGCTCAAGGTTAGATGTTACAGTTCCTACCGTCCGCAGTCTTCAGCTTCGTCAATTGACTTTGCCCAATAGACAAATTTCTTGCGAACACTTTGATGCTTTTGTTACGCCTAATGGCCTCTACAATCCGTATTAAATTGGCAAACCTCGCGAGTAAGATTTTGAGATCAGCCTGTTGAGCCGCCGTCAATCGGACTGCAGAACCATCCTTCGTCTTTTTTCCTCCTTCTTTTTAGTTTTAGTATTTTGGACCCCGCTGTATGGACAGCTTCCACGAACCTGTCATTGTATTCGTCCACTCCCTGGCATAGTTTGGCATTCAAATCGGTTTTTCAGTTCGAAACAAACAATTTCTTTCTTTTGAGGGTATTCTTATTTATTTATTTTCATTAATAGTACGTTAAATACCGTTGTGTTTGGCGACGCGCCACGCTTTCGCCATATGCCACCGCCACGTTACTTCGGTATAACTGATGCCTTTGAGGCTGTATCTTTTTGGGTTAGTTGTATCATCGTTTAATTGAGTTAATGATCTTTTATTTTACGAAGATTTTGTGAGTATGTGTTGTACGCCCTTGTTTTATTTTGATAGTTACTGAATTCAAGTTTGTGCCATATGGGCGTATAAACAAAGAAACTGATTAGTTATCAAGTGTTTGGTGATTATTTAATAATATTATTAAAAGGCTATCAAAGAATTCCGTAATTAATTCAACAATAACAGTAAATATAATGCTTTTAATTTTTACGCCCTTTTAATATATGAAAATAGAGTAACAGATATTTGCCATAGATGTCGGACCAAATAGACGTATGTGCAATGTTTCCTAAAATACATTTTGAATCCAATTTCTATTCCTACCCAACGAACACACATGAAATAATATCTCCCTACTAAAAAAATCATTTTGATAGACTAATTTTTCACTGAAATATTAAGTTTTTTGTCTCTCCTGTAAAATTTTGTTTTTGCGCATACGCCCCTATGGAATGATGCCCTCGATATGCATAATATACTGACATAAATTGTTTGTCTATACATGTCTTGAAACCTGTTCTTATAACCTTCTTTTTACGAATAATTGAGTGAGAATTAATGATCAATTAACACAGTCATGGCATCATTTTTATAAATCGATCTTACTTAGATGTTTGGAACAGTACCAATTATCTTTATTTTTAAAATAACATCACCAGTGCATCTGAAAATGTACTTATTCCAGCAATGCTAAATACAATTTTTAAATTAAGTGATACAATAATCATAAAATTGTGAACGTAAAAAGTCAAGGCACTAGCGATATTTAATAGCTTCTTTTAAGTAATAGTTTATTGCTTGTTCGGACAACGTTTTTACATATTTAACGAGCAATGCAACAGAAATCGAATCCCATCAAGCGGCCGAGTTCATTTTTTATGAAGGGCCCGGGGCCGACTTAAAGAAGTAATCTGCATAAATGAACGCATTTGGTTAAAGGCTTAAGTTTAATGTTTTATTTTTAAGCAGATTAAGGTAGACAGTAAGGTAGGAAATTAAATTGTTTATGCTGTAAAAATGTTTCAAACTAAAAATAACTGCTCTTCCCCAGATTACCACAGAACAATGAACATTGTCCATCTAAAAATAGTTTCGACTAAACTCTAAAATGAACTTACTAGAATTACTATAGAATAGAGTCATATAGTCACATAATAAATACATCACACTTCTAGTAGTTTTATTTGCACTTTTATTAGAAATAGTCACATCTACAGAAATAAGCGTCAAAGGTGTAATGTGCTTATTTAGGTATTTATGTTTCTAAGTTCTATCGACTGACAATTCTCGAGAGAATAAACTGTGATGAAAAACGTTATAATTTTGTCTTACGTGACTCAGGCAACCTGTGTAGTCATACCACAGATTAACAAATAGTTACTATCGTCATACTGCAATCTAGTCAACCTCCGACCGACCCCTAAATTAAAACTAAGCTAAAATATTTTGATTACATTTAAAGATTTCATTGAGCTTGTAATCCACAAAATACGGTAAGTACCTATATCAGTAATATGAATAAATCAAATATGATTAAATTCCTAATTCAAAGGTTAAAATTTAGTCCACATCAAACAAACTGTTCAGAAGTATTTAACCAACAGGTTATTACAACAGGATTTCACTCCTTAAAAACACCTGTATCCCGTTTAAGATTATCAGCAATCTGAAGACGGGCTATTTTGCCGATCTAATGCTATAGGTGTAACCGCCAGGTGTGGATAACTATAATTTCTCTACAGTTTGCTCGGAATTTGTATTGTAATACCAAAGCAATCCCTTCGGTCCATTGTTTAAGGCGGCACCTGGAAAATTTTAGTGTTCTTTGACTCGTCAGTACTCGTAATCTATAAGAGTAAGTTAGTTAATTTTTAGATATACATTATTTGATCATATTATCTCAAGACTCTATTCACTGAAAACACGTTTACTGAAAATTTTATCGATAGAACATTAAGCCAAAGTTGCACCTTCTATTATCTTTTTTTGCTTTGTATAGGTAAACGGCAATGAATTGGATGCTGAAACGTGGTCATAAGTATGGGTTTCAACTTTATTAATGTCTCATATCGAAACATTTTTATTATGTGCATTACTTTTTGTATAAATGGACACCAAAGAATTTGGCACTTACGCTGTTTAGTTCTAGCGCGCAACAGCATACCTTTCTCTGTTATACACGTACGGCACTGCTTAGCGTCATCACTTTCCCGCACTGCGATCAGTCGTCCGCTTACCTTTGCCGACGACGGACCTGCGCTAGGCGATCGCAAATTGCACCGGCGAAATCGAAAATAATTTATTACTAAGATGGGAAACAAACGCCGTCCAAAAAATAAAAAAAAGGCAGATTTGGCAAGAAAACGGAGACTTATGCTTGAAATAAGAAAAAAAACTAAGTACATGCTTTTTTTAAATTAACATGGTCATCTGCATAATATTGCACCACTGAAGGGTTAACTTTCTCTATATAGACCTTGAACTTTCCTGAGACATGCGCAAAACAGTACGTTATAATGCCATATCACATTACTCATTACTTTCGAAAAGGTGATATCACCCCGTACCATTACACATCACCCAAAACATTACCCGAAATGTTCTATGAAAATCACTTTGTTTATAAGGCAGAGTATTACGATGTGCGTGTTCAGTTTCAATGGCTAGACGGCTCTTGACTGTAGGTAATGAGTCTCGAACCCGCACTTACCTACGAACCACTATGCCACTGACGACGCTCCATCTAATCGATACGTTTGAATAATGTAATTGCGTGAAATAAAATAAACTACAACGAAATAATATACAATACAATACGTAAAGACACGCTCTTTTCCCTAACGGGGTGAGCAGAGTTTTAGTAATCATAGGGAGCCCTAACTAATATAAAATTCTCGTGTCACAGTGTTCGATTCCATACTCCTCCGAAACGGCTGGACCGATTCTCATGAAATTTTGTGAGCGTATTCAGTAGGTCTGAGAATCGGAAAACATCTATTTCTCATACAAGTCAAAGTCGAAGACAAAGTCAAAGTCGAAGTCAAGAGCGTATTCAGTAGGTCTGAGAATCGGCCAACATCTACTTTTCATACAAGTCGAAGTCGAAGTCGAAGTCGCAGTCGAAGTCGAAGTCGAAGTCAAAGTCAAAGTCAAAGTCAAAGTCAAAGTCAAAGTCAAAGTCAAAGTCAAAGTCAAAGTCGAAGTCGAAGTCGAAGTCGAAGTCGAAGTCGAAGTCGAAGTCGAAGTCAAAGAAAGTCAAAGTCAAAGTCAAAGTCGAAGTCGAAGTCGAAGTCGCAGTCGAAGTCAAAGTCGAAGTCGAAGTCGAAGTCAAAGTCGAAGTCAAAGTCAAAGTCAAAGTCAAAGTCAAAGTCAAAGTCAAAGTCAAAGTCAAAGTCAAAGTCAAAGTCAAAGTCAAAGTCAAAGTCAAAGTCAAAGTCAAAGTCAAAGTCAAAGTCAAAGTCAAAGTCAAAGTCAAAGTCAAAGTCAAAGTCAAAGTCAAAGTCAAAGTCAAAGTCAAAGTCAAAGTCAAAGTCAAAGTCAAAGTCAGTCAAAGTCAAAGTCAAAGTCAAAGTCAAAGTCAAAGTCGAAGTCGAAGTCGAAGTCGAAGTCGAAGCCAAGTCAAAGTCAAAGTCAAAGTCAAAGTCAAAGCCAAGTCAAATTCAAAGTAAAAGTAAAAGTCAATGTCAAAGTAAAAGTCAATGTCGAAAGTCGAAAGTCGAAAGTCAAAGTCAAAGTCAAAGTCACAACAACAACAACAACAAAAATAAACTCAATAGAAATAAACTCAAAATAAAAAGATAATATACAATCAAATAAAATCTATATTATAATAAAACTGTAGAGGTCAAATGTTTGTACATAGAAAAAATAATTTTGATTCGTATAAGGGTAAATGGAAAGGAATAAACAAATATAGCAGTTTATCGTACTATCTCTTTATTAGGATACACAGTATACAGTATTTACTAAGACAAATACTACAATTATAGTATAAATTCTAGCTCTGCTCTGTTCCAACAAAGCGTGGCTAAGTTAAGCGCGCGGTATTTTAAACTGACGGACCCGGCGGCTCCCCGAGCCCCGCGGGGGGTGCGCCCCGCGTCGCACGTCTAGACCACGCCTCCAATGCGATTTTATTTTTTCGAGGTGCGGCCTTAACGGACTTGCGGTTATCCACCTCTGCTCACGTAGCTGAGATCAATAATAATTACTCAATGTAACACAGATGTCGATATTTTAGAATCTCCGAGCGAATAGGATCACAAACAAGTACCAAAACAAACAATGAATAATGAATCACTCTAAGATCATCCAACTAAACCAAGAAGAGGAAACATACATAGATGCAAATTGAAAAACATCTATTTCGAGTGCTTGTGTCCTTAAAAAATGTAATTAGTCCGTCTTTTAGATTATTAAAAAATAAGGGACACGTATTTTTTTATTTGTAAATCGGACCAAAAATTACAAAGATATAGCCCATTAAAGTAACGTGACTTTAACACGTAACTTTAATGGGCTATATCTGGGCTATTTTTTTGTTTAATCGAAAAATAAAAAATACGTGTCCAATATTTTTTTATAATCTAAAATACGGACTAAATAGAATGTAATTATTTTGACCCTGGACACAAGCCTAAACTTTTTATTTTCAACCATTATTATTAAGCACAACAAGCTCACTTTATAATATTATCGTCTTAAATATTTTTAATAATAATAATAATAATAATAATAATTTTTATTTCGGATCAAAGTACAAATCAAGCACAATCCATAGTGTTACTAATAAAACAATAAAACAATCAAGGAATTAATTAATAAAATTTAAAATTATCATTCTGACATACATGTAGGGATGACCAATGCCTCAGTATTGGACCGTCCACTCTGTCCGCGATGACCCTCAGGAGCTTGTTGGTGCTACGATTAATTCGAGACCATAGGGAGGCCACTCGCTTACGCAGAATGGCCTGGAAGCCATCTGTACTGTGGTCCACAAACATCCCGGACGCACTGCAGCGCCAGTGTAGCCCCAACAAACCCCTGAAAGCATTATTGTATTGGACACGCAGAGCATTGTAGGCTTTTTTGGTATATTTGCTCCACAGGCTGCACGTGTACAATGGTTGGCAATAGCTTTTAAAAAGTGTGATTTTCACATCACGTGAGTGTTTTTATCACCGGTATCAAATCTTAATATTCCATTGAAAGGTTTCTAAATAAGTTCATAACTTTAACCGTCTCCAGCTTGTTCACGTCTTGCATCCACGTTATCGCGCACTGTTCCATCCATTTCCGCACCCACCCCTCGATTTACTTTGCTAAAGGCGGCGATTGTTGCTCTGTGCACAGAAAAATGATTGATGTTTTATTGTACTACTAATATCCCACACGCACCGAATCCATTGGGTTGCATTATCTTACGGGCTTTACAATGCGAGAAACAAAATTTATTTCCTTAACTTCTTTATATTAAAATATTGCTTTCAATTCTGTAACCTTTAATACAAATTTGAATTTAAATAATTTTAATCAAAAGTATTGAGTCCTAAATGTTGGTGTCCAGATAGTAAATATTTATTATGTCAGCATCGCTATAAAATGTTATTAACGCAGTCTAGACTGTAATTGCTAGTGTTAATGGTGCTGGAACTGCTAAGACAAGTTTGCAAAAAGTTGAAGTTTTTAATAAAGTCGTGATATTGGAAATCGAAACTACGAAGGAATCGAGTCTCGTGTTACGTGGCATTTAGCTTTATCTCGACAATCTAATTAACCCGGCTAAGAAATGCTTTAAGTACAGCTCGCTTAAAGGTACTTGCGTCCTTTTTGTTTTAAAGATACTCATGCGTCAGATTAAAGTTCCTTGCTTGATCCTTCACAAGCGACAGGTGTAAAACACGCTTTAGTTACTTCATTACATTGCAGACTTAACTGCTCGTGTATATAGAGTTTACAATAGGTCGATAACGTTTTGACATGATTTAGTTAGGTTCCCTTTTATTAACAAACTCCCGTGCAATTTCGTCACAACCTCGCGTTTACCTGGAGGTAACCACATTTAGAGTGTATTATATTATTGTAATAAAAAAATGTAATTTTACAGTTTAATCTGGATTTCCTGTACGATATGGTATCTAATAGAAAGGCCACCCAGTGTCCACGAATTATTTACGACATGTTACTAACTACCTATTTCATAAAGTCAGGTTATCTAATGCTTGTTTCTATCGAACAATCTTAGACCAACTGTCTTTAGATTGTATCATCACGAAAGACAAACTGCATAGATAGTTGACATGTACAAGGACATTTCTACGGGAAGAGGCGAATCAGCTACTGTATCGAAAAAAGGACCTCTAACAGCTCATTACGCTATCGAAAAAAAACTCTTATATTTACAGGACTATTGGCCTGATGGAGAGCATATTTGGAAGATCGGGAAGTTTTAAACGGCGCCAAAAAAAAATTTCAAAGTTCAAAAACGGGCAGAATTTGGCTTAAAATGGCGTGTCCGGTTTCCAGAATTGACTCTTCATTGCTTCATAACTTTTTAAATAATAACTAGTTCATTATGATTCCAATGTTCACATAGCATGAGATAAACAACAAAGCTGTATAAGTAATAATATTTATTGTAAATCATTGGAGTTTGACACAATAACACATTTAAATTTTGTCTGAAGCTTCTGCCTCAATCCCGTGCCAAATAGTTTTATTTACTTATATCACTAACTTCGCGAAGTACGAATGCCACTAGTTGGTTCCCGCAATCTACCAGATGAGCCCGAGCATCTGAGCAGTATGAACTTGAGAATAGCTGCATTGAGGAGCATTTTTCAAGGGTTCAAAATTCTTCCGAGAATTTGGGGTCGGGTAATTTCTGAAAACTGTGGACGAAATTCATTTTGTTTGTGAAGTCTTATATTAAATTTGAGCTAAATCTATTGAATATTTAAGTGATATCTATCAGTACGTTTTGAAACAAATACTTTAATTTGTAACATTTACAAGTTATTTGATGAAATGTGTTATTTTCTCAATTTCGTGGATCTCAATTACCTGTAAAATAGAGCACCGAATTCAGAAATCTTACACTAAATTCAGAAATTTTCAATAATGTTATGAATTGTGCTCTACGTATGTATTATTGTGGCCCCGTAGCCTAGTCAGTAGTGCACCTGCCTTCAAAACTAAGGGTCGCGGGTTCGAACCCAGCCCAGGGTAAACATATGTGTGGTCAGCACTAGTGTTTGCCTTGTATCTGGGAGTTTGTATATATATTTCATCAACATCATCATTAGGCGCGCCATTTGGCCCGATCTTCGGCTGTACGTATCCACCTGCTGCCAGCCACTTTTTGCAGATCGTCACTCAATTTAGCGGAGGTGCGTCCCTCATTTCGTTTTCCTAGACGTGATCTTCACTGCAGATGCCGGTTACTCCAGCGATTATCGGCTCTGCGATAAACCTGACCAGCCCACTGCCACTTCAGTTTGCTTATTCAAGTGGCTATGCCGGTTACATTGATTCTTCGACGGATTTCCTTGTTCCGGATTTTATCCATTAGAGAGACTCCGAGCTTATTCTTCTTCATAGCTCGCTGAAATTTGTGAACTAGTCCCACAGTCAGTGTCCACGTTTTAGCACCACCACAGGTAGGATAGGACGTACCTGGTCAAAGACTTTCGTCTTTAGGCTCTGCGGTATGGGCACCGTGAAAACGTGACGCAGCCTCCGGAAAGCTGCACTATGCTTAACGTTAGTGGAATGAGAAAGCCTACGATTTGATTGAGACTTGGGCAGTGCTGCAGTCTCTTCAGAGGTGCCAAATTGACTACCGGTATATCGAGGCGCTGAAGTGTTTGTACGAGAAAGCCACTATGTCAGCCCGACTCCAGAATCAGAACTCCAGATCAATCCAGCTGCAGCGAGGTGTGAGACGGGGAGACGTTCTTTTTTTCAAAACTGTTCACCACTGTACTGACGGATATCTTTAAGCTTCTGGACTGGAAAGGACATGACATCAATATCAATGGCGAGTAAATCACTCACATACGGTTTGCCGACGATATCGTAGTGATTTCTGAGACCTTGGAAGACCTCGGCACAATACGTCCTCAATAGAGTTTCCTAACAAGTAGGTCTGATGATGAACATGGAGAAAGCAAAAGTATTTTCGAACGCCCATGTAGTACCCACTCCAATAAAAGTTAGGGACTCTGTTCTCGAAGTTGTAGACCATTACGTCTACCTGGGACAAACAGTCGAGTTAGGTAGATCTAACTTCGAGAACGAGGTCAATCATCGAATCCAACTCGGCTGGGCAGCGTTCTGAAAGCTGCGCAATTTGGGAATCTTTTTGTCCCAAATACGGCAGTATCTTAAGTCTAAAGTCTTTGACCAATGTGTGTTGCCAGTGATGACTTACGGATCTGAGACCTGGTCGCTTACGATGGGTCTCATAAGGAGGCTCAGAGTCACCCAAAGAGCGATGGAGAGGGCTATGCTTGGAGTTCATTTGCGTGATCGAATCAGGAAGGATGAGATCCGCTGGCGAACCAGAGTCACCTACATACTACATAGCCCGAAGAATCGCGAAACTTAAGTGGCAGTGGGCGGGGCACATTGCACGTAGAACCGATGGCGATTGGGGAAAAAAGGTTCTTGAATGGCGGCCACGCGCCACAAAGGTCAGACGCTGCCAAACTTAAGTGCGACTGACCCGGACACGTTTTCTGCGTGCCACAAGACCAATGAGCAAAATAAATTACGTTTTGGCACCCACCGATCAACAGACGTAGAGGTGAACGGCCGCGCAGGAGATGGTGGGATGAACTGGACAGCTCCTTGGGGGACTGGCCAGAATTCACTCAGGATAGGAAACAGTGGAAGAAAAAGAGAGAGACCTTTGCCCAGCACTAGGACAGTGTAGGCTAAGTAAGATAAGATAACATTTACAAATTTGGTCGTTCATTTTCTATATTCCCTAAGCCGTTTCTGAATTCAGTGACTAGTTTTCTGAATTCGGTGCTGTCTCAATTCGGTGACTGACTTTTAACACAAACCACTTCACAATATCTGGTGCTAAATGTCGTCATTAGACTCAAGATGGAATAAACTTCAATCTTTGTTATCAAACTATTGATGAAACCCAAATATGAATTTACCCACCGAATTGTGAAAATATGGACCCTTTTGTAGAACTGCTCACAAGCTATAAGAGGACCTTTTAAGGAAGATTCTAAGAATGTTACGTGTGTTGTGTTGTCTTCATCGAAGTTTTCCTCATTATTTGAATTCTGATAAATGCCTATCGTTAGTCTTCTTTTTGTATTTATTATCTCTTAGTGTTTTGTAATAAAGTGGTACCACTGCGATTGTAGCATAATTTTTCGAAATTTATACAAAACTGTCTCAGCCAGTTTTTATTCAGATCATTTAAATTTATATATTCTTTATTGTGCTAGGAGGCAATTCGTGAATACCACCATTTATATTTCGTATTCTCTAAGAGTTATGCATTATGTATAGGTTTCTATTTGCAACGTTATGATCCTCGTCTATTAGTTTAGTGTTAGCTAGAAAGCGTTTATGTAAAGTCGGCATTAAGAGCGCATCCTCCTCGCCATTTGCAAGCGTTTACGCAACAACTTCATCTGCTAGTCAAAGGTCAATGCAGTCGTGAGCTTACCTTACAAATTTTACTACAATGACTTAAATATAAAATAAACTTTGGCTTTTCGACGACCCGATCATTAACAACATGTTAAGTGCCAATTTGGGTATAAATTACGTATCAAATAATTACTCATGTCATTAATTAATGTTTAGCAAGTAGTTCTACTATTAGTGAAACAACTTCATTTAATTGCCGACATACTTTTCAGTTGCGTGTTTATTGCCAATATACGTTTAATGCATACATTAAAAATTACATAAAGATTTGTCTATCAACTTGTTATGAGTGTACATTAATGTAAATAAAAGAGAACATAACTTCTATAAATACAACAAGCAAGTTTCATACGAATACAAGCATGAAACTCAATGAGTCAGAAACTCAGAAGGCGACAAGGTCCTCATTATAACCTGCAACGAGTCCCAAGATGCGATCGGCACGCGAGAAAGATGCGATCTAGATGCTATCTTCAACTTCGCCACTGAGACCCTGGATAATTTAAAAGGACTGCTTTTGTCTGACCATTAGTACCTGCCTACGTACTGCTTAAAATTCAAACCGGAGGATCTAGCTAGAATAACATTTGTTTTGCACTTTGATTATAACGGAATTTTTGTAAAGTTATATTTTCACATAGCAACGTAAACAAAATACAAATATCTACATAAATATCTATGCGAAAGCCAATCTGTCTGGCTTTAACAGGTAATCTACTGAACTGATTGTGATGTTCGGAGAAACAGTTATAGGTATGCCCACCGTGGAACCTATTACTCTAGTTAAATATATTTGAGTTGAGAGATTTTGTTCAGTTACGTCCAATATTTTGATTGAAATTCAAATCCACAACTAGTTTTTTGCGACTGAATGTACCATTTAGAGAAATATTCAGATATAAATTAGAAGACAAAATCAACACAAAATCCTCACAAATAAAACGGTTTCCCATACTCGTGATCCAGTTAAGGAAATAATCCATTAACATTTTACCCGTAACTACATATTCAGTGCAATCCGCAATTCTGATACGATTAGAGCGCTTTAATTCCAACTTGAACGTGTATTTACTCGACAAGGTATGGAGAAATTTCCTACTCGAGTCTTAAGAGATCATTTCAATGCAGTTCCGTATTGTACCTATAGTAACATGGCAAAGAATTTACACAAGACAATGTTGATAATTTGTTATAACTATATATGGTAATATTCAATGTCGCTGTTGTTCATGAATATTTGCAATATCTTTTGTTGTTAGTTTTAAAATATAATATACTTGAAGAGTGTAGTTTCCAAATTGATTTATTCTATAATAACTCAAAAACAAATTATGGACGACTTAAATACTTATTTTTTAAATTAATTACTGAAATCACTTATTCTAACATTAACATCGGTAGAATACTTCCCTTCATTTGCAAATAGACGGAAACGTTTAGTGGAAATAATATCCATTGACGACAAGGTGGATTTTCTAAATACATTCACCTAACTATGTTGTGCAAGGCATTCCGCAGTGCAAAGCTCCTGTTAGTTCAGTCATTATCCCGAGAACAGGTAGCTAGACGATACACCATTATTGCAGACCATAGGACTATCTTGTAATTTTGTTCTAGCACTTAGAAGAATGCAGCTCCACTGACTGTCGTGGTTAGTGAGAATGAGGAAAGAGTAGATAAGGGTACTAAAAACTGTTCGGTGGCGGTTAATAGTAGGGCTGATAAACCAATGGTAGTAGTAGTGCTAGTATTGCTACTGTCTACAACATTGTAGGTAAGGAATTGGCAATTCTCTTTCTGTATTTGGAATGCCATCCTTGTAGCAATCAGATTCATTCGAAATGTTTCATTATTTTGAACGAAACGTAAATGTGATATAATTAAGAATCTGCAAAGCAGTGGCAAATAGGATTATGATAGTAAAAATTATAAAAAGAACTTTACTTTAGATAGATTTAGAAATTGAAATTTATAGCCAAAATTATGATTTATCATACCAACAACTAACAAAGGAAATAACCTACCTCGCCTAAAGCCAAAGGAAACATAACAATTTAGATCTAAAAATTTGCTTGACTCTTTTTTCTAGATTATTCAACAAAAACTTTTTCAGTTTCGTAGGTTTTTTTTATAAAAGTCGATATTATACCAAAATTAAATATATGTACCTAACTTGAACATTAAAGCATTTTCCACATAATCTTATAAATACAATTTAGTATTATTAAGCACAACATTATTTAAAATTAATGCAGCACAAAGATAGGAAGCTTTTATTAATGTTGTAACATTCTTAAGAAACCAGATGTTTGAGAGTTGTCATAAATATTAATAAGGCCCCATATAGGTTTCTGTTTGTCAAACAAATTAGATATATGCGCCAATATATCTTTGTATCCGGTCATTTATAATATCATGTAGCCATTCAACGAGCTTGTATAATAGATCATATAAGACTTTTTATTTCTTATAATTACATGTTAATCAAAGTCAGAAACTCGTGACGAAATCGCACTGCATATGTGTGTAATCATTACAAAGTACTTAAATTGCACTTGACGGGCAAAATCAAAGGCTCCTCAAGTCATCTTTGCAAGTACTAAAACAAGCTTATTCATCAAACAACTATTACAACCAGACCGCACGTCAAAATTATCAATAATCTTGTGCCTACTCAATGGGCAATTTATTGTACCACTAGTCGAATGCGGCCTACGCGACTGCAAACCTTTTAAATAAGTCTACTTGACGATGTTATCGACTAACCATCCCTGGGAATTTATTTGCATTGAGCATTCATTCCTTTTAAACCCCTCAGATAGTGATAACATGAGAACATCGTTGGCAAAATAGAAATATAGATATATTTTTTAATGTGACATGTTATTAAAATTTAACTTAAAATTGAGAATCGAGTATTGCAAATTGATATTAAATCGATAAGTTTTTTTTTGGTATAGAAGCGCACAGTATAAAGATAGGTTCGCTAGTTACGCAACATATTGATCAAAAATCCAATCTCCGATCTCTATGTACCCAGTCGTTTTACAAGCGCAACTATCTTGACAGATGATTGAAAGTTCAGTATCTATTTGCTCAAAGAATTGCACTGTATATTATTTTCCTTACTTGTTGAATACAACTGCTGCTGTAACTACGTACTGATTAAACGTAGAAATAAAACAAACAAACCGACTATTATTCATACTTTTAAATATTAGTAACATGCTATTTAATACATAGTAAAAAATATGAAATGTAATTTGTTTGCTAATTAAAACAATTAGCTGTTTTTTTTATTTACTAGTGCAAGGCAATAAAGCAATGCGCTTTCGCTTAGTGAATTTTAAAAGCAAAGGTTATTAACAATTCGCCATTTCTGTCATTGCTTTTCATACTTCTAATCTTCATCGAAGCAATTCATATCACTTGTGAAGTCATTAATATCACCATTGGCAGTGATAGTAATCTTGTCGTCTTAAATAAATGATAGCTTATTGTTCTTGACGTATCGTTAATTCGTATAGATGGCTTCATTAGTGTAAGTTTCACTGAGAATGTTTATTTAAGCTTTCTACAGGAAGAGGTGTGTAATAGTGCTAACTCAATTGACCTCGATGCGTAAAGAACATCGAATTCGGACAGCAATACGCGTGTGAAGTGTAAAGGATGACACATTTGACCTGCATATTTATATTATAAGTATGTATATGCTTATGTTGCTCTCAGTCTTGAGAACACTTAAGTTTAGACACTGTAGAAATTTGTATCTCCGCCGAATGCAAACTGACTAGAACAAATATGGCTTTATTAATTCTAAAGCAATATTTACTAGATACTTGTTTTACTAACGGGGGATTTAGCGACGTTACAGTAAGCTCAAAGGGAGGCCAAACGAAACCCTAAGTATTTTTATTTGGGTTAAGATTCGGAGTGCTTCGAAAATAAGATACACAATTTTTTTCCTTTTATTCATTAATTCCTAAGATATAGGTAAATAATAATAATAATAATAATAACTTTTATTCATCTCAACAAAGGGTGGTTGTTTAACATTACAACTGGGACTTCCTAGTAAGCATAGAACAGCCTGTGTCAGGAAGCCTGTGTGGTAAATGCTTACCTAGTTTAGGAATAACTTTGTTTACTTAGCAAATTCTTCATTAGGTATATTGCAAAGGCATATTTTTAGATAAGTACTTTTAATTATTTGTGAATTTATTTTGTATAGTACATAAGAAACTTATACAAATTGTATATTACACTAAGATTTTAATTGAATAAAATGTTATCTTTCTTATCTTTGTTTCTTAGAGCACCTAGTGACAGGTTGCCAGCTGTCTTTTACACGGCAACTACACGTAATATTTACAAACATCAACTTTTCTTATCTAAATAATTTTGAATGTCTCTAGCGAAAAAATAATACTATAAATTTTATTTTAATATCTCAATCACACTGGATTTTCGCAAAGGAAATAGTTTTAATCAGGAAACGGCAGCATATCATCTGTTCAAGGCAGTTAATTGCCAAGCAACGAGTTCTGGAAGATATATAGTGAGCACTGACGACTAGACGTGATTACTAGCTAACTGCGCTTAAGGTTAATAAATAATAATCTTCTTTTCCAATAACAGGCTTACTATTTATTACATAGCTAACTATTGCCTTTAAGACTTTTCATTTTAATTTACAATTACATACCTTAGTATTTAATTACATCTAGATGTAGCTAAATACTAAGGTTAATAAGCATTATGCATTTAAATGGACAATTTTAAACTTTTTAAGCCAGAGATTTTATTGTTGGGACCTAATTAGTATTTTACTAAATTTGTAAGAATTTTGTCAAATCATAGGTACTAATATTATAAAGAGGAAAGATTTGTATTTTTGTGTGTGTGTATGTTTGTAATGAATAAACTCAAAAACTACTGAAAAGATTTCAAAAATTCTTTTACAACTAATTGAAGAAGAAAGGAGAAGCTACATTCACACTGAGTAACATAGGCAGCCTTTTACCTCGGGAAAATGCCTCATTCCCACGGGAAAAACTGTGAACGCGGACGGAGCCGCGGCGGAAAGCTAGACAGTTTTCAAAATTCATTATCAAAATACTGTCATATCATTATTATGCATTGATTGTTGCAGCAGTTCTGCTTTACGGCATCTCGTCTGCCTTTTGTACAAGATTTGCCAAAGAATCTTAATAAACCACATTTTTCTATTTACCGTGAGAAAGCCCCTATCCAAGATTACGGCGACCTCGGCACGCAACCGCCTAACAAGACTAAAGGCCATTTTTTTATCTCAACACGTCCATTTGAATACAATAATATTATTAAAAATGTTCCCATAGAGTCCTTTATTTCACCACCAGTGTTTTATTAGCATTTTGTAAGCTGTATAATTAGCAGGTGCGTGCGATGTCGGTTAAGTAATTTGTAAGAAGATTTCAAGTTTTGTTTTCTTGTAAGTTTTTGGAAGCATTCTGTTATGTCTGGTTTATTACCTGGTTCCTAAAGACAATTCTGTTATTTCGCAAGTCGTTAGTGATTTCTGTGAATTTTATGGTCCTCTAAATATATAAAAACTTCCTACGCTGAGTGGATTATACTTCTATGAAGTTTTAAAAGAGATAATATTAGATTTTCAACTCTTCGGTTAATTTAAGAATCTGAATTGAGAATTATCGGAAACCAGGTGTCCAACCAAAACTTTATAAAAACAAACATAAAATGTGTCAACAACTATTAAACATCATTTGCATAAACGAGCAAACAAAACGAGTTATAAAAATAGCAGTACTTTATTTAAAGTATACCTACTCAATATGTTGAGATTCAAAAACTATAACTATTTAAGAAATATAAAAGAGTTTAAGTATTAAAATCAAATAAACTACACTATACATATAACTGTTCGTGTAATTTAATTCCTACTCTTATTTTTTCATTTACACATTGTATTTCAATTAGACTTGTTTTCAGTGAAATAGCACCCATTGAAGATAGAAACTTAGGTTTTTTTGGGTGCACTTTTGCAGGTCTTTCGGGCATAGTTTCATTTAAGTCGAACAAGACATAAACGTGACGAAACAAAAAATTGTGGTGAGTGAAAGTAGAAAGACTGCCCAATGATGCTGTGCTATATTTTTTATAGAGAATTGCTGCAATAAAATTACCATAAAGGTATTGAAATACCATAATAACTCAATGTAGACCGCATGTAACTATCACATTAAATGTTAAAAAAAAAAGACTGGCGACGTGATGGGTAACCACATTTACAATTTGTTATTTTTTCGTTTTGACTCATTTGGTCTGCAACAAAAATATCAATTCGTAAAATTAAAACAAAATCTACTTATCTCTTCTCTTGAACTAATCATTCAACACACAAGTAGAACAAAATAGTTCAGATTTTTATTTAGAAAATATTCAAAATATTTACGGGCTTATAAACTAAACAACAATAAATTACAATCAAACTGTCAACGAAAAAGGAAAAGATTGTTGAAATAAATGATCAAGAAACGAAATTAAAATGGAAACCACCTGTCAATGCAAACGACAATGCAAATTTTCTAACAGCAGTTCGGAACACAAAGTTTAAGCGAACATTTATCTCTATCATAACAACAGTTAGGAAGGTATTCAAGTACGTGCATTCAGATACAAGGAATGTGGCTTGAGTTAGTGTGACGAAACGGAAAGCCGTGCCAGGCCTCTCACTACCCTTTAATAAGGACTTAATGTAATTGGAAATACTTACAATTTACAAAAGTCGGATCAGTAAGGCTTAGGTAAGTTTAATTTCGGGTGTTAATTTGGTTTAATGACCATGAAATTACATTAAAATGTCCAGGCTGGTATTAGCATAATTTTAGATTGTCTAAGATCAAAAGATCCGTTTATTAAAGTACTAAAATACTACTAAATGGTTGTTTTATTTTTCGTCGTCAATGTTTATAAAAGAGGTTTTGTTGCCGAGAACGCCACCCGTCGCGTCTCATCCCACCTACGGCAAGACAGGTGTGTTACCTTTGAAGGACCGCCTAGTTCAGCAATAAACTCCATTCTTGTTTGCTTTTACCATTTAAGAAATTTTATTTGGAGTTGGTAACAAATTTGTCTTGAGTTCATTATGTTCCAGCGCTAATTAAAAAGGCGTGGCACTATCAGTACTGTCTTACTTGACTAGCTGCTTCAAAACTGAATGAATATTCAACGAAACTTTGTCCAGCAAATCGTTCTGATCTTAATTACAATATTTCAATACGCAATTTTGTCAGTGAGTTTATTCGCAGAAGGTGCAATCTATTTATATATAAGTGCTTACTTTGTCAGATACGAGATCGTATTAATTTTTAATTTAAAACCTTGTCATGCACTTTCACTTGCAAAACAGTGGTTCGTTTGTTTGTTTTTTCTTTACATAACCTACCACTATCTCGCATCTAAGTATAATAAAATTGATCAATGCATTGAATGAGGTTTCAAAAATTATGAGTACTAAATTTATAGTTTCATATTATATTGATTAACAATGTATGTTGGTACTTACGCAAGAATAGTAACACCGGGGTTTTCTCATTCCTCAAAATTATCTATTGTTATGGTCCATCTGAAACAAAAAAAATACAGGTCAGATATGTAATTCATTAATTACGAAAATTAATAACACTTAACACGTGGTTTTTACAAGACCCAACCGTAGGTTAGATACAAAACTGTAGATTTTAAATTTCTTTAAATGTCTTTTTGTTTCATATCTCCACTTTTGCATATTTTGACTAAATAAAAAAAAAGAACTTGAATGAAAATAGTAAATCCAGAATTGATAAACAAAGAGAAGATAAACCATTAGATCTTAAACAATGCGACGAAGGGCAAGCAGTGCTTCCGAAGCAGCGATTCCCACCTCCGATTCCAGTCACCGTTCCGAGAAAGATGCGATCTCTTCCTGAATGGAAGCATAAAAAGACTTGCTTCACTGCCCCCCTAAGGTCAACCCACGACTCCCAACATTGTTTAGCAACAAAAGACGATTGTGCGAAAGAATCGCCAACAAACAATGGCTGAAACTCAGTAATTAGAAATGGCAATTAAATATTTTGCTGCACGGTACCGTATTGTTTTCCAATTAAATTAGAATAAACAAGTGAAATGAATGCTCCGCTAAATTAAAATCTAATACTTTCATTAAAACAGGTTATAAAGTTACTTTAGGAAAAAAAATCAAATACCTACGAAAGAATGGAGTTAGTGAATTTTCTAAGTAAACATTATAGTAACAATGAAAAGATAATATTTTTTCTATTTATACTCTAAGATAATGGTCTTGATTTATGTAGTTTTTAATGTCATCAAAAAAAGTTAAGTTATAATGGTAATCAATCATACTCGCGTCTTTTTTTTTTCATGGTGTAGTATAAACGCCACTCAAGATATCGTGTAGACACTGTAGACTCCATGGTCGGGTGGTAAAACTCCCGCTTTTGGTTCCGGGTTCGAATACCGGGTCCGGCCATTAGGGCCCCATTCCGGTACGCCCCCGGCCGTGACGCCACTAAAAAACCGGCGGCTTGCCAACCAACAGATTTTTTGATGAAGAGAAATATGATTATGTTCTTCAGAAGGAACTTAAAGCCTTTGGTCCCGGCTACTATCTACGGATGTAGTCGTTACACGTGCTATGTCAGAAGCCTTGGGCGGCTCAATAATTTTGACAAAAGGGTTTGTGAGGCAGGAACCCACACGAATACGATAAACAAGCAACGCCACCAACAGTTAAAATATGAACAAGCACCCCTTTTTAATGTCCCCGTTGACCAGTATTGAAGGTGCGTGGGCGCAATGGGCGTGGGAACCGGTCTCTTACGTGACTCACTTGTAAGTGGTTTTGGTGATCAAAAACTGCATGAGTTGTCAAAAACAAATATAATGAAAAACTTGTCATATCCATTTTTCATTATTCTCCTTATTTATATTTTTGTTATGTAAAATCGAGTTTAAGTATTTTACAGTATCAATATTTGAACTTCTCAATTAATTCCCACTTCCAACTAACCTTAAAAAGGGTTCTAAGAAATCACCTACATGACAAATACATTTGCTGAATCGTTTTGCAAAACGAATTAATTGTAATTTAATACTCATGAGAACTGACTTTTATGAGAACCAATGCTCGTATTATGTAATTACAGTACTTAATGCACATTCATTAGGTACCTATAAACAAAAAATCATGAAAGTACGCAGTAAAATCTTTCATATGAATACTGTCCGACTTTCGCCACGTGCGTAGGATGTGGGAGGGACTGAGACTGAGACCAAATCAGTCGAACAAACATGAACAGGTTGAATAAGTATGATAAATACAACGCATTCATAACGGTAACAGTTGTGTAGCCTATAGATGGGCGGTTTTGCATATTAGACTAAGTAAGCAAACAAATTCCAATATGTTGTTCGAGTCCCATACATGATTTCGAAAATAATTTTGCCGCAGAACGATAAATTCTAATAGGGTATCTAAATTATAATTTGGCATTTTTTCCAAATATATTTTTCAAAATAACCCAAAAAGTTCAATAAAAAAATCACAATCCTAAGACTAAAAACCTGTGTTTTCTATTTAATTTAAAGTAAATTTTTGGAGATCCTTTTATTACTGTTAACTAGGTAAGAGACACACTGCAATATTTCAAAAGTCCCTGAATTTTTAAATTCAAATCACAAAACACTCAGGAGTTACTTTTTCTATTGTAATCAAACACCTCAATGACGTTAGTAAGAGTTCATCCAAAAGTTTCAACAGAGCAAAAGACAGGTACTTAGCAACTAAATGTTAATTGGAAAACAGTTGCGTGTCCTCTTATTTACATCAACGCAGAGTGACAATCGTCAAGCCATAAAACGAACATGACACGAATATCGACGGTATTGTTCTTCGAACTGTCGCCAAATAATGTTTTATTACTGTATGGCGAAACGAAATGACCCACTTCGGTGACTGAACAAAGACAAGTGAGAACTTTATTTGCATTTTACAAGACGTTTTTATTGTTCAACTACGTAATATTTACTATTTAGAGCTAGGTCACATCTTACCTATATTTCGTTATAAAATCAACTTTATGGCTTACACTCAATAAATGAATAAAAAAAAATCTAAGAACAAATGAACACATTTTTGCAATTCACGTACTACAAGCTACAAAATAAGCAGTATTAAAATGTATTTAGGTATCAGCATTTGACTACCTACGTATGAATTAAGTTATCAATGATAACTTAATTCATACGAATTTTATAATAGGAAATTATAAAATTCTTCTGTAATATATTGCCTTCAAATTGCGCTTTTAAATTCTTTGATAATCATGGTTTGATTACAACACAGCGTGTGTAAAATTATTACAACCATTATTACGAACTATAAAGAAGAATATATTTATGGCACAAATAATCAAAGGATTCACAATCACATGAACAGGACGTGTGATTAACGCAATCACTATGAAAAGAAAACCTATTAAGAGCTTCGAACATAAAATCATTCGTACAATTCCTGAAGCAAAAATATCGTAGATCAAATGAGCCGTTAAAAACAGGTAACAAGTATCGAATAGAGATTGCGTAAAATGTTGTAAAATGACCATTCGACTGGTAAAACAAAAAATCTACATGAATAAATACAGCAAGAAACCTGATCAGCTCGTGTCCACTCACTTTTTGCCTATAAATGTGCTCCACTCACTTGGCGCCCTTCTGATTGGCGTATGAACGAGTAGGTATGACGTGGTGTTACTTAGACGAGACAGCAACGTGATATGCTTAATTAGTTCGCTTCCATTATGGTACAAAAATAAATAACTAAATATGTGGGACATCTCACACACGGCCATCTGACCCCAAGCTAGGCAGAGCCTGTACTATGGGTGTCAGATGGCTGATATACATACATAATATTTAAATATACAACATCCAGACACAAGGTAAACCCAAGTGCTCATCACACAAATGTATGCCCTGTGCGGGATTCGAACCCGCGTCCTTGTGCTTCGTAGGTAGACCTATTACCAACTAGGCTACGGGGCCGTTAAAGATTTGGTACTTATATATTTGTAACAAGACCCTTTTGAAACTAATTTGTTGAAATGAATATTAGTTACGCCCTATTTAAATGTGAAATATATATTTTTTTAAATAAGGTATTATTTTTACATAAACTCAATGCTTAATCTTTTAAGTTATTGTGATTATGTGCATTGGGTAGTCACATATTCACTCAACACGAATCAATTTTGATAAGAAAAAGTACTTAATTAATAGGAAATTCATGTAACTCAACAATACTGTATCTACATTACAAAAAGAAAGAACAGTAATATTCGTTGGAAACGTATTACAGTTAAACAACAACCAGAAAAATAATTTAACAATTTTGTATTTGAACATTTTGAACTAAGTAAAGTTCATGTACGAGTAATAAGATTAGTTGCTGTTGCAAATCTTTGTACATTTTGTATTGACATTTAATGCAGATCTGAGACAGGCGTACCTGGTAATGAATTTATGTCTTTGAAAAACATTGGCGGCATACCGAACTTGAACACCAGAACAAAATTCCGATCCAGCCTGTTTAATGTAAATGAATTCAAGTATTCGTTACAGAACAAACCGTTAATACTCATTACTTTTAATGGGTTAACGGTCATGGTACATTGTTCTATTGCTGTTGTCGGTGTCATTTCAGTGTTTCCATACTAGGTAGTGCAATATTCATATACGTTTATTTGGGTCAGTAGTATTAGCATCTCGATCTGAAAGGTCTATAGGAGAGGAGACTCGTGACATTTAAATACACAAGTAGACGATAATGAGATGCATATTAATATATGCATCAGAGGTATACATGGAAATGTAAGTAGGAATGATTTTATCAAGAATACGAGGCAAACCATAGGCGAGTAGTAAAACGCTCGTCCTACATTAGGGAGGTTTCGGGTTTGATTTCCACTGGGGCACTCGTAGACCATGTCACTTTGTCACGCCTGCGGCCCACGAGCACCTAGGAAAGCCGACAGGAGCGGCTGAAGATTTGAGGTTTCCTTAGGCACTAGTAATAAAATACACGAGGACTGACTGGCACTGGTTTATTTACATGGAAAAGTACTCGGCAGTATAAAGAAGCTTATACTTTACAAAATTACACACATTTCAAAAAATATGGCCGTCAAAGCTGGAAGTCAAGAGGAAAACTCAAGAAAAATGGACGAGGATATGAATGACGAATGAATTTCAAATTTGAATGTTTGAATATTAGACGAGAAAGAAATGTAAAATGAGGTGGCAAAGCACCTCGATACATACAACTTTGTGATACTTTCCCCAGTTTTGTCATAAGGTTAGGATATTACAAGCTCTGATTGTTCGAAAAAGAAAATGAAAATGAAAAATGTTTTATTCGAAGTAAGATTTTACAAATCACTTTTCGACGTCGAAAACAAAGATTCCGTGCTTCGGAAGGCATGTAAAACCGATTCCGGCTACTGTCTACGAATGTATTCGTTAAACGCGCCATATCAGAAGCCTTAGGCGGCTTAAGTTTTCTGACACTAGGGTTTTTGAGGTAGATTAAACTCAAAACCCACACGACAAGCAAGCATGATGTAACCGAGGATAAAATTAGAGGTAACTACCACATAGCTTGCGTTACCACAATTTACAATAAACGTGATTGTAGGTAAAATGTGAATCTCCCACGTCTCGACCCTAGCTACTCGCAAGTGACATTTGAAAGGCACAATCGGCTAGGAATTTGCGCCACCACCACCAGCGTAGGAACACCATAAATTCCTATGAATTGTATAATCGAGCGAAGATGAAAATAAAGATAAAAGAATTTACGATTAGTAAAACATTCTACAAGGAAATGAAATTTTATTCACGAACATCTACGTTGGTCACAGCTATCCGTAAACGATAACATGTTTGCTTTATTGTAATCCGTCTGATATTGATATTTACATTTGTTTTTGCTGAGTAAAAGTTGCTTTTTTTAAAGCTTCTTAATTTTTCATTTACAAAACATCGCACTCTTTTTCCATGATACTTTTCCTTCCAATATTACAACTCTACCAGTAATTTAACAAAGTATTTATAACAGTTTTTTACTGCTTCCAATTTTCTTTTAATTTTTGACGATTATGCTACTATTCTAATGTGTAAAAGTCTATTCCTAAATGGGCGTGTCTATTACCCATTTGGGCCACGTTGACGCTGTTGTCTTTGTTCTACCTTAGCATACTTACAATGGACCGTGACCATAAAAAAATCCAAGTACAATTTATGTAATTATTTACGCACTTATGGTTTATTTGTTTTGAAGTACTTTGTTACGAAGTCTATTTTAATAAAATAACCTACGATAGAATAATCAGTCGTTGTCAAGTAGAGTTTGCTACCAAAGTTGGTACCTTAACAATACGGCCGCGTTTTGATTATTGTTTTGTATAGTTTTATTGTGTACTGTTCAATTTGTGTCAATTAAGTACATTGTATTGATTGGGGTATTTTATTCTTAAAAATACAATAACAATAGTGCACCAACTTAACCAAGCAGTAGAGTACCATTTCCAAACAGCCTGAGGCCTATAAACATAGAAAGCATGGCTCAAAAAGGTCTCCAAAAGTTCAGGCTTCGACTCAAGGCCTCTCGGAGATGCCGTTATCGGGACAACAACGTCACGAGTGGGAGGATGCACTGCCTTTTTGAGAAGAGGTTTCCATTGTCGTAGGTCATGCGCTCATAGCTCCGGGAGAAATTCCATACAGACATGATTTATTGACAAAATGTAAACATGGAAATGCCAAAGGATTGTTTATAATAATAGATGAACTAAACAGCTTAAATTTGGTTTAATAAGGACTAAAGATTACTGATGTAATGTGTAAATCTTCTGATTTAAAGGTATTTAAAAAAATACCTATTACCAATTTAAATTAACCACATGTTTCTTTATCTGATTGAAACGTTTAATAATATTTTTACATACATTAAGTACCAATCCTTTTTGATTTTAAAGCTTTAGCAGTTCATTAAAAAAAAGAGTCGACTACGAAAAATATTGGTATGATATGAACCAAATAGTCTCGCATTAGACATACAACAAAAAGAAAACAATATGTATAGACAAACAGTGGTTAACACAGTGGTGGACTCAAAGCCATTCAATTGGATATGTTTACAAATATTGATACTATATCGCCTGTCATCGAGTAATGTTCTAGGCCAAAACGTACAAGGCAGGCTGTCACAGATATAAAGGCTCGTGCACAAATGGAAACTGGCTGGCAGATCACGAACCGCACTTTGCTCATTTTCCCAAAGCTAGAGCTCGCTGATTGTCTCGTGAGTATCGTGACTGGGGTGGTTGTCTATCGGCAAATTGGATGAAACTGGGACTGGGACGCTTTTTATAAAACGAACCATCATCGGTGGGAAATTAATCGAACGCTGCGCGCTGTGTTATTAGAAAACTAACTGAAACTAAATAAATACATTTATGAGAAAGTGATAGGTACCTATCTAATTTGTTATATTCATATAACAGATATTGTAATGCAAATAATGAGACAAACTATACTATACTTTACTTATGTAAAGACAAAATAATAAATTCAAATATTTTTTATTTAAAGTATGAAGATAAGAGATAATCAAAAACTCCATACCTAATATAAAAACTATGTCCAAAAAACTTAGTAGATATAGCTTATTACGCGGCCGATTTCGATTTTACTGGCCAAATAGAGCTGGCATAGATCCGATAGCCTTTTACGATGTATATATCCAGACGATAATGGCTTCAGATTAATATCTTTTTCAAATGAAATCGTAAGTGGCGGACAGACTGGCTCCGGCCTTTTTAGGTTTACGATTAGGCCGCTGCTGATAGATAGTGGTCTTTTATTTTATAGTCCACTTAGCAATATCCATGATCTCTTTCATTATTTGAAAGTAGCTAGCAACAATATCATAAACCAGATTAAGCAGGGAGAAACCAATCCAAAGAAGTACTCAATCCCTGATAATGATTCGCCCAGCAATCGTGCTTGATTTTACAAATCGGACAAATTTCCCGGGCTGCCGTCTAAATGCGAGGTCAAACAGCGTTTAAGTTTTGGCGAGACACGAAACGATAATGTCACTGGTTGCCCTGCGTCGTCTTTAGCGAGGAAGTTATATAAACTTGTAGATATAGGTATTAGTCGTAGGTGATGTATTTAATTGTAGTTTCTATGAGGGTGACATATCATTGATCAAAACCCTCCTTAAAATTAAAGAATAAAAAAAAAAAAAAAAAAAAAAAAAAAGTCACGCGCCTTGTTCTAAATCACATTTGCGGGCAAAAACGTCGAAATTTTGTCTGGCAATGTCGAAACAGCGGAAAGAACTGCTTTGCTTTTGTTTTTTGCTACAGTTTCGCTGTTCAATGGGGTCATAGTGCGTACACCGAACTCAATACACGCCGTGTAATGCCAATTATTGAAAAAGTGAAAGGTTCTATTCTAGCGGCCTTGGTCCTTAGTGTCAGAGGGCAAAATTAAGTAACTGATTTATGCTCCAATTTGAATGCCTTTTACACAAAACACCATAATTATGATCACTTCTCATTTTTGAGTATGGAAAGCAAGCGCTTACAAATTGGAAAGTTACTAATAGTTACACAATTATGTAATATGGTGCAATGATCTGATGTATAACTGGATGTCACTAAGTAATTGCCTACGGTTGCTTGAATTGATCAGTTACATTAACTCTCTATTTTACGCTTTCGTTAACATCGATGAACTTTGATTTGATTGAAGGATGAAAACTGGTATTTATTATGCTTAGTCTTAGATTTATACACCATAAGAGTAATTTAAACAAATAAATTAAATACTTTTCGGCCATCGAGGTCATTCTAAATGGAATAATAATACTTCTTATGAAATAATTGATGCACCTACATACAATTACTTAAATTAGAAAACAGATCAAGGCAAAGCTCTACATGCGATTTAAAAGCTATTTCAAAATAAGCGTGAGACTTATGCTTAATAGTAGTAGCCAGTTCAGTAAAATAGTTATTCTTCTTGTAAGTATTCCTGATACTAATATATTAATTATGTATTCGACTAATATATGTATTCGATTACAGGGTGTCTCGGAGACTGTCGATGGGGACAGACATGAGCTTTTACGGATATGTTTTATTCTGTAGGTGAGGTCTTTGGGGGAGGCCTTTGTTCAGCAGTGGACGTCTTTCAGCTGAGATTATATGAATAAAAGATTTGGATTCCACATTTTATATGAATAAAATTTACTTCATAAGAAACAGTTCTCATGTTATTAGTTCCTCATAATTACGAGGACCTGTAACTACCTACCTTGAGGCATTTCATTATGCCCCCGCTGAGCTAACTACTGCCTTTAAGTATGTTTCATTGCTCAGTTATCGTTCATAAATCTTCGTGGCTGCCGAGTGGATTTCTTATTACTGGTGTATAATTGTTAAAGAATCATTTTTTCATTACATATTTATACGTGAATAATACGAAATTAGCACTTATTAAAAAAAATGTGAACGGTTAGCGTTAGCTATGATATAGGTGAATGTTAATTCACCTGCACCTAAAATTCGAAGTAGGTATTCTCCATTAGATTGGATTGCGAGGTGCAAAGTGGAACGTTGACGATCTAGTGAGGGTTTTAAGAAGCCGCTAGATGCGGGCATCGCGAGACTGATCGTTGTGGAGATCTTTGGCCTTTGTACAGCACTGCAGTAGACGTCTTTCGGTTTAAATAATGATTATCGGCACATGTCAGTCCGCTGCTGGACAGCGGTCATCTTTTCATGTTCGCCTCTGAGCAGGATCATCAGCAAGTCATCTTCGGAAGGAGTTTTATCAAAATACATTTTTTTTATTTTTAACCCCCGACGAAAAAGAGTGGCGTTATAAGTTGGACGTGTCTGTCTGTCTGTGGCATCGTAGCTCCTAAACGGATGCGTCGTCGTTTTTTTTGTTTGCAAGGTATCACAATCGAGAGTGTTCTTAACAAGAAATAATCTTCAGCAACGTATTTTATCTGTTGAAATCTTTAGTTAACGTATTTCATCCTACTCTAGTTGTCTTTAGCAGATATATAATAAATTTTATTTTATGACACAAAACAAAAAAGTTGAAGCTAGTTGCATTTATTGGCATTTTCCAATTACCAGTAACTAAACATATATTGAATATGTGAATTTTAAATCTTTTTTATCGATTTAATTGTGATACACAACAATGTATACCACAATATAGAACTACTGACGTAACTCGTTCAGAAACATAGCAAATTTAGAATGTTTATTGCCTTACTGGTCAATCAGAATCTAAACTGCGTTTATTAACAAATTGCTTACAATGTAACTTACTAACCTGTCGCAAATAAACTATATTATATTATCATAAATAAATATAATACCCACATTAATAAATTGTACCTGATTTTAAGCCTGCGAAGCGACGCCTACGGGCTATCACAACCACAAGGTAGTTCTATAAGTAAGTAATAAATAAGACACGTTATTTAGAGCAGTTTAGAATAAAGATAAGTAGACACTTTCTATGTTTTTAAAGAAGAAATTAATTAATTTAGGAACATAAAAACAATAAAACAAACATTAAAAGACATCTTCGTACATAGCAGTATATTAATAATGCTATGCCAGATATACCAAAGAAGACTATCTGTAAGCATAAAAAAAACTATAATTTTATTAAATAAAATAGCGCACTATCGAAAAATCTATCGAAATCGCCGCTTTAGTAGGAGATGTTAATAACAGCTGGTCATTTTAATAAACTACGTATTGTGTAACATAAAATACAACAATATGAACCTGCTCCCAAAGGTTGGAGACAAACAGCGTCGTAAACTCTTCTGATTGCCATAGAATAACCAGAAACATCAATAATATAAGAGAGTAAAGTGAAAAAGGATCGGTTGACAGAACAAAGCATTTCCATTTTCGGTCCTGGAGTAAAACTAGCTGAGTCACTTACTAGTCAAGCTCTCTGTTGAGTTACAATGTATTATTCTCTCCCTTCTTGTCATATTTTAAGCATTTAATGTGTATCTGTAAATTGCAAGGCATAGTCAAGAATATATGCAGGTATACTTGAGTCGTAATTTTGTTCACAAGTTCCCAATGAATGTAGATACTACTTGCGACTCCAAAGTTTTAAGGATGTGGATACGAATATTTGAGAGTCGTAAACGATTGCAACATGAGAATTGCAGTATCGTTAACATATTTCGATAATGATTTCTCTGAAGTTGTACTGTTTGCGTTTAGATTTTCTACATTCTTGTTAATGAATTATTGGTGTTTTTGCTGAAAAATTTATACTTCGATTTCTTTGATAGGTAAGTCCGAAATATTGAGTTATCATAGTTAATTTTTTCAAAATCAGCATCGGCACGATTATTACACAGTTTTCCAGTCGTTTCCTATAGGTACTTTAAACAGTTTCTTATCGCAATCCAATAATTATTCGGACCACAAGCATTTCAGTTGGTCTTTATCTTCCTCCCACGCCAGCTTAGTACTTTAGGAATTAAACTACTAAGTTTGGAGGCGAAGTAACACAGTGCATTGAAGAAAATGAGCTAATAGGGCCACCTGCCGTCTGTCGTCTATCTTATAACGAAGTGCGATTTATAGAGCAATTCTCGTGTAGGCGGGGTGAGGCTGTGATGTGAGGCCTGCGAATTGTATAGAGGTAGAACAGTAACGGTCAGCTGAATTCTTGACTCCAATTGGGTAATTGCAGCTATTGATAGAAATGATCGTCTGTCATCTCGGTATGCAACGTGATTATTTTGAAACTGTATACATTTTATCCAATAAATCTCTTTTGTTTCGTAACTTTTGTGAGGTTATTATTATTTTAAACCTTTAGTTTCTATCTTCTTTGAATTTAAAATTTATATTCATGATAAATTGCTATGTAAGTCTCTAAATTATTTATTATATTTCTTGCTTTATGTGTCTAAAAATGTTCTAGCTTTCCATATAAACGTACCTTGATCACTTAACCGGTGTCCACTCAATTGAATGGAAGGACCTGGGAAAATGTGAATAGGACTGGGTATGAAATGTAGAGTGGATAGTATGATTCATGGGCAATGACAACCGACGCGAACACGCGTCGACAGCAACAAGAGGAATGACCAATATCAGAATACATTACAAGAATCTCAAAAAATATACAGAAAAATAAAATCTGACTACAGGAAAACTTTCAAAAAGATACTAAATATAGTTGAAATAGTAGAGATGCGAGACTAATAATATTATTAGATAAACAAAATAGGAAATTAGAGAAGGCATTTCTTTTTTCATTACATTGGCAACATCCACATGATACAAAAAAATCTAATTTCGTGCATGTAAAAAATCGAAAAACAATGTTTTTAGAAAATTTTCGAGAGCCTGTTCTTATGGTTTTTAACACGATAAAACCAGTACGGTTTATTATTAATTTTACTGAATATAGACAAATATCCAGTTAATTTGATTAGAAAAGATAGCTTTTTACAGAGCCCAAAATTAATAGCGATGTACCTCAAAAAATAATAAATTTTACTTTACTTAAAAGTGTCATTGAGATCAGTCGAAATATTACAACCCCTTGTAGAGGCATAGATTTTTGTGTGTATTTTTTATCCTTTCCATACTTTTTAAATAGACCAAATCACATCAACCAAACAAACGCTGAACCAAAGATCACAAAATACTATGGTTCTTTAGAAGAACTTTCCTTTCAACAAATAAGGTCCTGCGCCTCGTAAATTGATTCATTAAGACACCTAGATTAACCTGGAGATATTCCTGCGATATGCAAAACACAACTGGTTATCTCTTAAAGGATAAGGCGCGTATTTACATTTACACCGGCTGTATGTAATGTGTGGAATGGAACGAACACCCGGAGTTTTACAACTCACTAGAATTAAGGCCGTAAATCCTGTCCGTACGTATAAAATACTAAAGGTCACACTTGAAATATCTGAACCAAAATCATGTCGAAATAATTTACGATACATATACGTTATAATGTGCATCAAGTACGAATACTTCTAACAAAAATTGTATTTGTAGGTATACTAGGAAAAAGCCAAATAAAAATCATCTCATCTGGATATAATGTTTGTAGACAGGTAACTTAACTATACTTACTATATCCATGAAATAGTATTATATATATTTTTTGGTAAGTAAGCACTTAGGTATTTAAAGTTTGTAAAGTTCCATACAGTTGTATTATATTACCTTTGGATGAATATAATATTATTTTATAACGTTAATTGAGAACTTAAGTGTAGTATCGCAGTAGAATTAAATATAAAAATATATATGTCATGTTTTTGGAATATTTTTCTTCGACGACAGTCAATAGTCAATAGGTGGTCATTCCGTGGTTTTCGCCTAATACAACTTCAATACTAAAAATACACATTGCTCTTATTTTTGAAATCGCAAGAACGAATATAGCGTGCGTGTACGTACGCCAACAATAATAAGACAACGCCATTTAATCGTACAGTCAAGAACAGGCTAAACTAACCCTTGGAGCAAGGAAAATCGCGTTTCGTTATATCGTTATTGTGAGAGCTGAACACTTTGGTCTTTACAATAATCTTATTTCCATTGTATAAGGGAGAGTATCGCAGAGCGCATTTTGAGCTTGCCTTGTACTTGACCGTACATAAGCACAAGAAAATACGCATGCGCGGTACCGAAAGCGAAGATATGACCTACTGCGGCCTACTTATGCTGCGCTGGTTCGAAAGTAACGCCATTATAGACAAGGTAGGTAAGCCTACTAGAAAAAATGCTAAAACCGATTCAGGGGGATGTAAAAAGATTTTATTCAATAGTTTTTTAATAAATAATATCATCGAATAACTAGAAGTTTTAGTAGTAAGTAGGTTAGGTAGCTAATAGTCTTTTCAGTTGAAAAGGTCTAAATTATCGCGCATGTGAACCGTTTAAAATACGTTATAATAGTGTGTTGTCCTAAATAGTCTAGCTTAATACAAAGACAAGTCCGATTACCTCCAGTCTCATGATGTGAAGAATCTGATAGATAACTACTAGAACTAGTGTTAAATATTATTATTATATTTGATGATCCATATACTTCGTTTTGACAGAACTTACGGGGACTGTCGGGTGCTGTCGGTAAAATAAGGAGAACAATTTTAATAATCTTGTCCAATACATTTAGAAAATTATTTATCTAGACATGATCTAAATTATTATTGTTTGCCTTGGGCTAAATATTAGATTTACTGTTTGGTAATAAAGTAAAGCAGAAATTAATGTATAGGTAATATTTACATAAAATAGAAAGCTGAGTATTTTGTCTACGGTCTAAATATGAGTTATTTTTATTAAATAAAATCGAGAATATTTATTTTATATATCTACTTCTTACAGTATTTCTAAATTATAGATGTTATTCCAGTATGATAAAGTTTTATGTAGTTATTTTCAATTAAGAAGTGGTCTACAGCCATAGTTGTTAACTAACTTTTTAATCCACAAATGGCTGAAAATTTTCGATAGTGGGCTCTTTTTTCATGAATAAAAATGTAATTTACGAGCATTACGACTTTAGAATACAAACATTTTTTTTCCTGCCACAAAAGTTTCTATTTATAAGATTACGGCTTATTGAGTACTTGAAGGCATAGTTAATTAAATATCTCAACCTTTTGTTCACACTTGCTCACAGCTACTTTTTTAGCCACTACTGGAACAAAAAACAAACGCCAGTTACACGCACCAAATCCGGAAAAAATGACGCGGAAATGTGGTGACGTCATAGCTAAACTATAACTCAATAAGTAACGGTCCGTTCACACTGACCAATTTTAGTGGCACGCCTACGGGCGAACAAACATTGTTATTTTGCTGATATAACAGGAAACTGACTCTTACACCGAAGTGTAACGTAAACAATGAACACATACTTATTCACACCTCATGCAGTGTATTGCACACCAAATATATTATATTAACATTATTAATTCTTAAATTAATTTATATCTTTTGTCTCTTTTTAATTCTAATTATACGAATTTATGTTTTGAACTACTTGTCTTAGGTATATAGTAGGTAAATATGAAATTAACTGTCTACGTTCAGCTTTTCTACTAAAAGTAGTGTGACGTCAGGAGTCAAAGGTCAGACAGAGGCTTGTTATGATACGTACTAGTATTACTATATTACTGAAGTCAAATAACTTCTCTCGTATAATTCGATAACAGTCATTCACGAATAATCTTTGTAGGCATATTATAAGTAATTGTAGAACCGGAAAAATTTAAAGAACTTCACAACTATGAAGCAACAGAAACACGAACTGTCGCGGTTAGGATCAAACGACGCAAACGCAGCTTATGCAATGGTAAACAAACTGAACGCGCATTGTCTTAATGGACTGGAAAGGAATGAAGTTACTCCAGCGAATAAAAAAGCCACTACGCAGTGAAACAACACAAATGAAAAAACAACTAACAACGGTATTTATTTATGCTGCCTTAGTATGTTTAGTACGTTTTACTTATTAAAATATTTTTGTTGAGTAACATTGACACTGTGACCGAAAACAAAGGCCCTAAACTATAATAATAATATTATTACTAACTTCTATTATTTGCTATAACCATTGCCACATTTTTTCTACTTTATCTTCTATGCTCATGTCTAAATTGTTTTTTAAAATTATTTACTTACTATTTTTGTGGATCAAGCATCTTCAGGATGCCAAAATATGAATTAACATAAAAAATGAACTGATGAGATTTTAATAGATACTAAATAGTAAAGGAACTAGGAAGTCGAATTTGCCAAGACAACGAGCACAGAATGCTTCCGATAAATTTTCACGAACATAATTTTCTTAGGAAAGCTCTATCCATTATCAAAAGTACCCGTGTAACCAACGCCCTGGCCTAAAACAACGTTATTCCGAATACCGTAATACCAACTAGGCTAGGGTACCATGGTACCGGTACTTCGGTAGCAGAACGTGAGCGATAATTCTGCGATAGTTCCGAGGCACCTAGATCGTTTACGTACCGATTATCGAAATCGGCACGATCGGAATTCAGACGTCGATATCGGTTAAAATATCCGCTAAGATGGCCGGTGATAAAGATATTATTAAAGTCTTAAAGGTACTTTCATTTTTATAATAGGTATTATTAGTATTGTGAAAAAAAAATACAGAAGCTTTAAATATTTAAAAATTAATAAAAAGAAACACCACAGACAAATACAAAATTTTAAAACAATAGCAGTTTTTCACACGTTCTGGATTGCATTATTAGCTATTTTAATAAAGATAGAGTAAGTTTTATTTAAACAAAAATATACAGAACCAAACTTTTAAAAGTTAAGTATTGAATGCGAAACCAGACTAAAATTGAATTAAGTAAATGGCGGATATAATTCCATTTTACGCGTTTTTGTTCAAATCGTATTCGAAGATAAACTTACCATCAGTTTTTGTTAAGGCGAACGCCAATATTATTTCCACGGCAGGTGATAGAAGTTCACAAAAGATAATCACAAAATGAGTTATTATTTAATTTATCAATCAACTCTGAGTAGAATGCAATTCACTGCTAATCAAATTGTTCTTCCGAGAATCATCCAAAAACAGAAAAAAAACTTTTGCTATGGCGATATAATGTGTCAAATAGCACTAAGTTAATAAATCTAATAAAAAATTAAGCGAAATGAGTTTTTTTTATAATATACATATGTATGTAGAGGTATACCTATATAAACCTGCGCTTGTGTCGCCAAATTGACGCATCAAGCTTCACCAGACTTGATAGACTTGACAAAACTGAATTGCACAAAATAGAGAAACAAAATAAACAAACTCAAAACACAACTCTGAAATCACTCTCTCTCTAAGCTCGGTTAACTAGCACTTTTCTTGAGCCAGAAAAACAGAAGGATCAAAACGAATCACACCATGGTCACAGAAAATAAAAACGTCACGCTCACGTCTTTTTTTTTAATAGGCTGTTGGTTCGGTTCACGTCTTCGTCGCCTCGAGGCCAACGGTTCTGCCACTTCTGCCAAAAATGGGAACACGGTTCACACAGCAAGCAGTCAAACCAGTATTCAAACTACACGGGTATTAATTACAAGACAAACTTTCTTGACTGTATGCATTTTAAGTTAAATATTGAGTACCGGTGGTGGCTCTGGTGATGGATTTCTGTGTCGATAACTTTTGAACCTTTGTATTTTGGAAATAATTTTGAAGGAAAGTTGAAAAGTTAACCTGTAAATTATTTTTATATTCGAAAATAATAATAATATTATGCTGCATCTATGTCGAGAAGGTAATAACTTAGATTTTAATTATCTTTAAATTATAGATTGACAGCCTATGAATTATTATTTTAAATTAAGCGGTACGTGTGATATTATATTCAAACTTTAATTAATTAATTAATTTAAATAATGATACGAGTAGTATGACCTCAATTTACAAATCGATCAAATTATGAAATTAAGAATTCTGCAGTTATGTAAATCTTGAGGATTTAAACTTAACCGGTTAAAAGAAAGTAAAAGGGACAGATTTCGAATAAGGTTAAGTAGGTTTTCAAGATACTAAAATATATTACACTTTATGCAACATTTATCTCAAAAGTTGAATTTCAAATTACCGATCGATACTTATTATTTGTTACGAGTAGGATTATGTCAATCTAGGGCAATGGAGTAAATTTTATTACTCTAGTTAAATAGTATATGAAAAATAAATTAGTTACTATACTACCCAGTAAAAAACAGTATTAAATTGGTAGCTTGTTATATAACTTAATTTAAGTTTTGTTTTAATAAAGTTTCTTTACATTGCTTCTTCATAATTTTCTTTTTCATAACTCCATACCGTCATCATAATTTCAGACAAAAGTGGTCTACTGCTGTACAAAGGCCTCCAATAAAAATCTTCAGTACTTCAGCTTCCCGCAACCCTCGCCAGATCGTCAGTAAACATTATTGTGCGGGGTCTGCCTACACTACGCCTTCCATCGCGCGGCCGCCATTCAAGAGCCTTTCTGCCCCAACGGCTGTCTGTTCTACGCGCAATATGCTCTTCCACTTTTGGATTTGTCGGTGAATTTGGTTTATATTAAGAACTAAACGGTTATACTTTATAATAAAAAACTGTAAAATGACAAAGCAATCGTGTTAATCTATGTGGACCAAAAAGTATTACCAAACCGCAAAGCAAAAAGTTCAAGGCGCAATAAGAAAACGAATCTGTAATTCTAAATAGCCTAGGTATTTCATAGTGCAATAAAAAGCTAGAAAGTAGGTAACTTTATAGGCAATCACAAGATGAATCAAAATCATTTTTGCTATTCAAAGATCTTGTTGACTTTTGATAGGTACTTACCTAATTCATTTATCTTTTCTATTGTAGGAATTGAGATAATCGTTAAATTTTTAAACCCTTTTTAAATTTATAAAACAGCATTTTTTAGACACTGGTATTATTTCTATTTCTTGTTTATTTTTCCTGAAATAAAAACATAGATTTGTAAATTATAATCATAAACGTGTTTAGAACTACTCTTTTTAATTATAAATGATTAATACCAGGGTTCTAACCGTAATTTTGCAACTGCGAAAGCCTTTAAAAAAAGACTACCCTTTTATCACATTTTTTTTATAATTTTACTGAATCTCTTCATCCATATACCAAAATCTTTACCATAGTACGTAACCCCGTATATTTTCTTATTAAAAACCTCCGTTATCCTACTAATATGATACACGTGGCAGTTTGTAAGTATGGATGTGGGTATGTTTGTTACTCTTTCACGCAAAAACTACTGAATGTTTTTTTGTTTGTCTTATACATCAGAATAACACATAGGCTACTTTTTACAGCGGAAAAATACCTTATTTCCCACGGGAAAATCTGTTAGCGCAGGCGGAGCCGCGGTGCGGAAAGCTAATATAATATTCTAGCGACCCGCCCCGGCTCCGCACGGGAGAATGGTTATTGTGGGTTATACTTAAGTATATTATGCATATATTATACATAGAAACCTTTCTCTTGAATCACTCTATCTATTAAAAAACCGCATCAAAATCCGTTGCGTAGTTTTAAAAATTTAAGCATACATACTATTAAAAAACCGCATCAAAATCCGTTGCGTAGTTTTAAAAATTTAAGCATACATAGGGACCTGGGACCCACTTTAAATCACAACATAGTATAAAACAAAATCGCTTTCTCTGTCCCTATGTACAGAGAAAGCGATTTTGTTTTATACTATGTTGTGATTTAAAGTGGGTCCCAGTTTAAGATGTAGAGCGGCATGCTTGTGATAGATGACTGTGGTCTCGAAGATGTATGGCAACACACTACTGTATTTATGTTTGGACGTCTCCGAGTAAGCTCTTAAACCTTTGGCTTTACTCTAATTTTAATTCAGAAATTGTTTCCTAAAATTATAGTTCTTGCGGATTCTATTTATTATACTTCTGTGGTTGTACCTTCATCACCCTACTCGGTCTTAAATAAAATTATGTTACTACAAGTATTAGTAAAAATACCAATTGCATTTCAAAACGTCTATCCAATTACATTTAAACACTATTTTTAAATGCTACGAGTATTTACTTTAAAATGAAATCTCTCACTCGCATCAAATGTTTTTTTTAAAGCTGTATTTGATTTCAATACGCTTTAAAGGCATGAAATCTACTTCCTGATAAATAAAATTAGATTTGCTTATGTAAAGTTATGAGATAAACTAGCAAAATGGGACACTAAAATACTGGTAAAATCTTGCTCCATAAACTGTAAAATTTCCTCATCGAAGCCATTTTGAATTTTCGATAGCATTATCAGCCAATTATAAATTCCTAGTCCCCAGCCAATCAAGTTTGTCGTGGAGCAGAGGCATTATCACTCAGAACCAGGGCAGGCTCCGAGCACCGTTACCCGAGAACCTGCCGGTGGAAACATACAGCCTACCAATGGGAATGGCGCCGCTAAAGTTAAAACAAAATGAAGATAAAATTCACACACGAATATACATTTTTGTTTATTTGTTCATTTAATACTAAGGAATTTTCAGAATGAAACTCCGCTATAAATCAGCTCTAAGATTAAAACAAAATTAAAATAATTCTTACAGGTTCGGTTATTCTATCAGTCTGAGTATTTTCTATTTAGAACACTACTGTGTGTAGTTTGTTTGAGCCTACTTCTAATTATACGTTATTTTAATGTTGCCAGTTATTTATGTTGAAAAGACAACAGACACAAATAATAGTAATAAATATTTTCCTTTGTTTCAATAACCTGTTGCACATTATTCCCACCGATATACTTAAGTCACAGAGAAAATATAAAAGTAATAGTAACCATAATTGAATCCGGTTTTCATTACGATGTTTGAATTTCTTGGCAAGTTTATCTTTTAAAACTATATAAAGATATACACTGAATTTGAAATCATATACGTCGACGCTTAAATATTTTTCCTAAAAACGTCAGTAATAAATCCAATCGAAGTTGTAATTCAATTCCGTATATTTACCAAACGGACGTCCAGCTCAAGTATTGCCATTGTAAAAGACCTTATTAGTTCTAAAGCCGCGTGTTTCTCTGAAAGATTTACTTAATGCGATTTGAGTGTAGCGTGCATTTTACGTGGGGTCCATGTTGATTTGGTAGTCAATGAGGGTGCTTATTTAGCAGAATTTTAGTTTGTTAGAGCAATATAAACAGGTCTGAAACGGGATCGACTCGTGACTGCAAAAATTTGTACGAACAATACCTAAACTAATTTATGTTGTTTTATGTGTTGCAAAAATAAAATATTTTGTAGAGTCGGTACTATGACAGTCATAATATCTGTCGTATCTGTCATTCGATATCTCTAAAATTGCAAAATAACGGCTAGTTCTGTTTTTTTTTTGTGTTAAGTAATTTAATGGGCCCGATTCTACATTATTACGCTCCAACTTAAATAAAAAAACCATAAGTCCCTTTCACGTTCTTAGGAACGAAAGGGGACAGGTGACTGTATACTTAAATTTAGAGACGTTAAATATCGATTTTACGCGTAGTTCGTACTAATTTAGCAGGCATTCGAAAACATCCCGACTAAAATTCAGCTAAATTTGACAGGTGCTCTGCTCATTTTAAATACCTATCATTTATTCAAAATTAAATTAATTCATCTCCCACCACTTAAATTTAAAGATTTTAGCGGCCACGCCACAGAATAAATAATAGTACTAGGTGCCACGCCGGAATTAGCCCAATGTCTGTTTTATTAAATATTTTTCCCTTACAAAATCTTACGTTACATTTTATTTTTAATTGGCAATTAATAGGCACCTAGCTAAAGTAATGTAATAATAAGCGCCACTTATTCAGTTTTGTCATTAAAACTGACTTTATTGACCCGAATATGTCAAACCAACCTACGTAATAATGTAACACTGCCATTTCATCTGACCACCTTCTTACAAATTAAAGTTACTGTCACTTAAAAAAATACATTATATTTGTTTCTTAAGCTTACACAATACGTCTTTTACAAGTACTTACTAAAAGTTTCCAAAATGACACTCGTTAGAAACCAACCCTATATTTTATTGGACTAAATGATTATAAAAAACTCAATTGACCGAATCAAGTTATAACTCACTTTACCGCTTATTACTAGAGTAATTTTCTTTGTTTGGCCGCAGGGTATCAAACATTCGTATGTGAAACAATCTAACAATAATGATAAAAATTGCCTTGTAAATAACAATACAAACAATATGATTTAGAATTTAAAAGAATCATTCTGAGAGTAAAACAATGCTCATGATATGTATTGTTATTAAAAACGCATCAGATCACCTGATTGCAAAAAATCTAATCAGATATTTCGCAGTCCAACTATTTATCATATATAATACTTATGTAAGGACACGCGCTTTTTTCTAACAATGTGAGTAGGGCTTTCCGCAAATCACAGAAAACATCAACTAAAATTACCAAAATGTTTCGTTTAAGATTTATACCTAAATAACTATTTCAGTAAAAATACTTAATTACAATTGAAATATAGAATTAACTACTCTTTTAACTTTTCAAACTTCATCTCTAATATCTTTTTAAAACTTGAAATAACAAATTTATGAATCGAAACGAAATAATATCTTATTAAAATGTTAGAAAATGCAAATTGTATAATGTAATCAACTACCGTAAAAGCTTTAAAAAGGTATGCAAATTATATCTGAAAAAAAAGAACTACCCTCTGTTATCGTAGGTACCACGTGTGGCAGTTATAAATCAATAAGCCTCACTTTATGGGGTATCTTCGCGCGTTCATACCAGTATTACATTTAGCGACACAAGCACGCCTTAGCATTCAGATCGCACGACTAAAAGTTACGATCCCTGTACGTCAGAATTTGCGACTGAGCTTAACCGTAAACATATCTGACGGTTGACGTCCCTGGTGTATATATCTGCCTTTATGAGGCATGTTACTTCGAAACAAGTTTTAAAATATGCTAGAAATTTATTATTATCTAACAATTTTAAAATCTTGATTCTGTTTATTTTTTATTTTTTTCAATCATTCTATTTCTACCTATTCGACCGCTGCACCTTAACTTTCTTCTTTATTATATCAATGTATTATTTCTCTATGTTGTGGATAACAATAATAGATTGTATCATAAGGGAGCAAAATAATATTTTTACGGCGAGGGCGCTTTTTTGAATCCAGAGCGAAGTGAGGGATTCTAGAGTAGAATCCCGAGCGTGGCGAGGGATTCTTTAGTAGAATCCTGAACGTAGCGAGGGATTCAAAGTACGTCGCCAGAGCCAAAAATATATTTTGCGCCCGAGTGATACACTCTACTTTTCATCACCTACTATGAGAAAATAAAAGCGCCTCATATTTTATTTACATCGTTATTAGAACTGACTGTTGATTTTAGCATTGAGTATGTACTCCAAAGAGTGGAAGGTTGTTTAGTTTTGGCTAAGTACTGGAAGTAGGCCAAAAACACAGATTCTGAAAAATTCTTGGCGCTTTTTGCATTTCTCCATTCAATAAAATTACCATAGGCTTTCATATATTTCTCCCGGGATTTTGCAGGTAATAGATTATCCATCACATTTCTTGCGTCAGTTCTAATGCTTTCAGGAGTTAATTCTATACTTTCACTGTCACTTAAAGAACTCATTTTTCAAAACAAAACAAAACAATGAATTTCTAACAATCCGTGAAAATTTACGAAAACGCGGGCTGTAGTTCGCGCTTTTTTAATTTGTTTTTTTTTTTCATTCATCCGGCGGCGTGACTATGGGCCGTCGTACCAGCCAGTCTTTATTCAAACAATATTTGCGTTCGATTTCTTTGGTGCTGAACACTAAGATGTTCCAAATTCAAAAAGTGCGCGGCAAAGATAATTGCGGCGCACTTATAAAGAGGATTAAAAACTCATTACTGCCCGCTAAAAGTTTCTTATAGAAAACACCACCTTTGGGTGCACATAAAGGCGAACCAAGTCGTCCTTTTCGAATAGATGGGATGAAAAGAACAGTATACAAATCTTAAGCACTTATTTACGTCCTCGTCGTCCTTCTATAGGGCATTTGAATTGAACTAAAATGTCATTATTTCATACCAATTGCGTAGGTTGTAGACCAAATCCATATAGACCTCGCCTTTGCTTAACAACATCACAAAGCATTCCTTCATTTACATTTACTATTATGCTATTAACCCATTATGCTCTAAAACTTAAAACACCTTGGTGCATGTTTTTTAGTGCGTATAATTATTTTCAATTAGCCACGCCAATCAAATTACTTTGAAAACATTTCCGTATGTACATTTTTCAAAGTTTTTGCGTCGTGTTTTAAAAATGACTGTCAAAAGGTTGACGCAAACTCATAGATGACTAATATTTAATAGTAAACTAAACATTAAACACTTCTTGTGCATTCGTCTTCATAAATAAAAATGTGAACACAAAGATTTTGTGAATTATTGTTACCAAAATAAGTAAATTGCCAAAATGTAATATTAGTTTATTGTTGTTGAAAGCTTCGGCAACATTGTACGTTTTTCAGCTGAATGATTTATGAATATTTGCAACGAGTAGAATTTTAGTCTACTTGCAGGACCGACAAGCTCCTAACCTCTTTACAAAGATTGGTGCTACATTAATCGGTTCTCTGTCACCTTTCTTCACCTTATTTATTTGTCGATTCACTTTTAATCAAGTTATTATAATTAACCTCATTCAGCATTTTTTAAATGATTAAATATTGTTTTCTTATTAAAGCTTTGGAATAGAATAATGATGAGACTTACCTAAAAAGTTGTTTGTTTTGATTTCATAATCGTACCGTCGACATCACTTATCTGTGAACAATTACAAGAGATTATGTAATTTTTTTTATGTATGTACCTATAGGGGTAGTCACATGCATAAAGAAAACCTGACAAACCAAATCCTACACTAACTTCATATACTATAACTTGAATTGTTCATTCAGACATATACTGCAATCGATTTAATGACAACATGATGGCGGCATTTAGGCGGCAAATAGTGGAGATGCACAAATTACCTTAGGTCCTTATGAGGGAATCGTAAGAATTGGCGGTTTGAGTCTTCTTAGGACACTTAGACAGGTTTATATAAATCAGACTATTTCAAATGCAGGTGCACTTAAAAACATACCTTAAGGAATGCCGATAATGCGTTTTCCCTTTTATGGCATCGTAATAGTACCGTAGTGCTGACGGCTTCAGAATTTATATCATTTTGATATTTAAAAAAATTGCACAGCAGGTGTGAAAACTTAAGGCATTTTATAACTATCATCTTATATGAAATAGTTTTGTTTACTTTTATAAAACTAAAGACATAACTATGTAATGGCCAATCAAAATTAAGAAAATCACGTTTTTACGAAGACTGAAACTTGAACGCTTTTATATGGCGTTTGTGGCGTGCTAAAGATGAAAATTGACACACCATGTCTTCTATCAACTTAAATTTGTTTAAGAAAATAATTTAATTTTGCCTCTAAAATACTTTTAGAGTTTAGTAATAGGTACTAATAATTGTAATTCTGATCAGAAACTTGTTATACTTCACATCACGCATCATCTTCGTGAATAAATCATGACACTGCAAGGTGAACAAACTTAAAACGGAATACCTATACCACATTCAGCAAATGTTTGGTTTGCAAGCAATGTGTACAAAATATAAGCAAAACAATGTAAATTACCGGAAATATAAAGATAGCATCATAAGCCACACAGGAATGTACTTATATTATTTAATTTTTTTTAAAGATGTTGGCTGGACGTGCAATTTTTACTAAATTTGCACAGTTGTCTAAACTGATTTTATCTATCTACCAAGATGCGCGTTATTGATACTTATCAGAAACTTAAAAATAACTAGAAATGTTTTATAAAACCTGTAAGGATAAATGACAGCCTAGCCACTTAATAAGGTCCACACTTGATTTAATCCTACAAAAAAAGTTTGTTGCAATAGACCCTTACCTACAATAATTACAAGTTTGTAGTTTAATTTTGGGTACTATGTTTTTCTCGTTTGTTTGAGGCTTTCGCGCTTAGTACACATTATTTTGTATATTTACGGGTCTTTACGCGATGGTTGTAAATAGTTGCTCTCTTTCTAGGTACCATACAACTGCTCATAATATTATTTATTACTACCAGTCCAGACATTATCAAATACGCAGCAAGGAATAATTGCAAAACAAAAGCCGCTACCTCATACATAAGATCCCGCTCCACTCGTGATCACAATTACGGGACAGACACGACCCGCCAGTACTAGTAATGTAAGTAAACCGTAACGTTTACAAGGATTATTACTTCATCAGTAGTAAAATGACTAAATTTAAAGCATTCAAGGATAGGAACATTACAATTTGATATTTTATTACGCATGATTTAGCTGAACCCTGGTTTATAAAGTTGCCGAAGTGATATTTTAAACAAGTTAATAGTGGTAAATATAGATAGATAATATAACTTTCACAACAACTTCGCCATTCTAAAATCAGCAAATCTATAGCTAAATTTACTAAATACAATTTTTTAATTTTTTACAAAAAATGCGATATGGCAGGTTCGAAAAGGTATTTATTTTCTAAAATCGGAAGAAACACAAAAAATGTGCGTACAAAGTTCTTGTAAAGATCAAGTTAAATTTCATAAATAATATATAAAACAATAATATGCCATGACCAATAACCTACTTTCAAAATGCTCCGCCATTTATACAAGCTAAGAACAAATTAGGCATATTGTACATGAATGCTTTTGATGAATGTTTCACGTGATGCATATTCGTGAGTAGGATATTTTCACTAAGCATGGAAACTTAAATTTCCTGCTTGGGTACCTACAATATTAGAATAACGTTCTAGAAAATTTCTTTCTTGTTTATCTATTGTTGAACAAAGATGAAAGGATTGATTGTTTCTATGGAATAGGCACAGAAATTACTGAACCGTTTTTAATAAAACTTGTTGTAAAGATAGAATAGAGCTTAGAAAATTCTTCATGGAAAAAACGAATAACGCGGGCGAAACTGCGAGGCGGAAAGCTAGTAATGGATACAATTATTTGTAGTTAAATTTGCCAATATTTTGAAGAATAATAATTAAAAATGTAATAACAAAATAATTTATTATTAGTAACATTATTGAACAACTGATAAAACTCAACAGCTAACATCTATTACAAACGATAATGACCGTATAATTACTATTCTGCAATCGTCTAATGTCAGTCTGTAATAAATTCATTCCACGCTTTTGAAATATGACTTCTTGCACACACAACAAAACCACAAAGTTACGTTTTCAGATGCAAAACGAGTCTACTCTCTAAAGGAAGACTGATAATTAATCTTTGGAATGGTAAATTTAAAGTTGCAGGGTCGCCCTTGGGTCAGAGAAGTAAAACTATAATGACGTACGATATTTTAATGTTGATGGAACGATTCGTCTTAAAGATATTCTGTCCTGTGTAATGGTACCTTTGATGAAGATTGGAATGGCTTGTATGTTAGATGATTATAACGTTAAACTTCCGACGTGCATCAGAACGGCAAATAGGTGGATGATTATTAATATCAAATACGAATAACTGTTGATTTGATTGTAATCGTATCAAGATTCTTTCGTTTAGAAATCAGCTATCCACAATTAGTTCAATGACACTTGTATTGTTTTCAATGCAGTCATTAAAGGATTCAGGAATCATAATTATTAAACAACCAGAATGTTTAGTAATAATAAAATAATAAGTACATAATCGTTCCTTCAAGTAAGTAGATTAGACCACACCACAAAACGAACAGATAGCAATAAATGTAATTCTAGTAAAACGACTGGGTTTATATACCTAAATTGGCAGAAAGCTATTATGACAATTATACATACAATAGATTTAACGATAAAAACGTAAAACAAGCCTGTAATTGAGCATACATAAACGATTATGAGGAAGAAGAACTGCGGCTAAAGAATTTGTTTATGGGAATTTGCTAACGCTCAGGAAAAGGTCGTATTACAATACAATAAAGTGACCAGATAATCATCTAGCATTATACGTCTTAGACTTTTTCCAACGTTTACACAGTGCTAAACACATCCATAGTTTCTAGAGCATCTCGTTCTCACAAGCTTCCTAACATCACAATGATACTGTAAAAATATATTTTTATCTTACATCATCATTATACGAGCGAGACACAAAAAATATACATGTATATTTGTAACGAAAATAGTGATTATGATAAGGAAACAGAATTGTTTTATGAAATAGGTGGGATAACTGTAAAAGGATTTCATACTGTGGTCAGGTTGCCTAACTGCAGCTGAGTTCAACCGCATAATTAAATTGCAACAAAAGTAAGAATTGTATCTGGGAAAATTTACAGTGAATTAATATTATGTACTCTAGTCACCTGTCGACATTTTTATCCCCTACCGATAATAGATGTAGGTGTAAAGAAAGAAATACTTAAAATTTCCATAGCAACTGCCCACACAATCCTAAATACTTACATAAAATTCAAATGGGGTCTATAAACAAATCTATCTTCATTGTTATTAACATTACTTTAATGTTGTCATTAAGTTGCAGTAATAAAAGCTTTGTAATAACTAAACGTACTTGTAACACCTTTGTTTAGTTAGGCAACTGCTCATAAATAATGAACTAATAAAACTGATATTATTTACCATAATAGGGCCTGACCAGGAAAATAAAAAGCTTCGCCGTATTGCGGAATTTTGCAATGGAAATTGTAGCCATAAACATAATACACGTGGCGCCCTCAGAGCAGGTCTTCTATTTTTTGGTTAGGCTTGAGATTTCATGGTAGTTGCACATGTTTTTTTAATGACTATGAAGTTTAATAAGAAATCCGTATTTTTTAAAATAATGCATAATTTTATTGGACCAAAAAGCTAATATATAACATACATAATTTTTCTTCATTGTCAAACAATTTGAACACTAAAAAATATTTAGAGAAAACGCGCAAAACCGACTCAAATCGCATTTAACCTAAAAAAAACATACGTCCAAATCTAAACGTTTATATTTTCCAAAAGTCACGAGAATCCAATGATTGGAAATCTATAGTTCGTAATCATTAGCTTTTATATCAATAAAGCATCAAGTGTGCCGGACCGTTATGCCCACAAAAACCCGTAGTAGGTCAATGGCACAAGATTAGAGGCGAAAGAACAAAACTACATCTATCTACTGCGAGCTTACAAGACTTTTTCTTTTAATTGATTCATCGGTGGTTGGGCATTCATATCTTATAATATGTAAACAGATGTTGTTCAAAGAAAAATGATTTCAAGATATTTTTTTAAATATCTTAGTTTGAGTCTAAACCTAAAATGAAATTTAGAATAAAATAGCCCATGTAGTTGGCAAAAATGTAATTATGAAACCAATAAGTCTGATGACGTAATAGAGAAAACATGGTGTGAGTGAAGTAAGTATAAGTAGGTAGGTATATAAATTTATTGCTTTTTGTTTCTTTATTGCATTCAACTGAAGAAGACTGATTTTCTTCACATTAACTAATGTGCTTCAAAATTATATTTGATGTTTTCCAAATAAAATAGTTACGTAAACAAAAAAGCCACAGAACATAAAACCCAGATTTAACAACATTAAAATTAAACAGTAGTTTTAAATTTGGTAGGAATAACAAACAAACAAATCAGGTAGTTAATGGAACAATTTACATGAGTACATTGTCGAGGCAAACGAACTCTACAACAATACAACGATTTACATATAAAACTAGTAACAAAAGATGTACTAAGCATCTACGAGTACGACCAATTTTAAAGCAATTGAAAACAAACCAATAACTGGTAATTAAAATTTTATGAATGGTAATTCAAGTAGGCATTTAGCTAAACCTTCTAAACTAATTAGCATAGACTATAATGAATCAAATTTTTCCGAAATTGTTTAACAATATTTTAACTTACTGTGTGATATATCTAGGTATGTGGTTTTTAGTAGTTATGTTTCTTTATTGTGATTAGAATCTAAAATCTAATCATTAGATTATAAACATTACAGAAATACTCAGTATTCTTTTTTTATACTAAAACTGAAATATTATTTCTAAAATAACAAATTGACTATTAAAGTTGTGTTTATAATATATTGGACAAGGACTCCAATAGAATAAAAACAAAAACGCAACACTTTAAGTAGAAAGAAATACGGTGAATTTATTTACAAGAAATCCGTCAAACCGTTTTGCTGGCTCACGCGTTCCTACCGCGAAACGGGGCCGACAGACCGGTCTGAATCGCAAGTACCGGGTGTAGGGCTATAAAACTGTACCTAGTACTTACAACTGAAGCAGAAGAAACCACGGACAACACGATAATACAACTATAAAAAACATTCTGGTCGATTTTTGTGACGAAAGAAAGAGCAAAAAGCAACCGGTTTTCAATTGAACACGCACTTGGAACATGAATAGAAGTTTTATTGAGATGGTGGAAAATTATTTTGATTGCATTGTTAATTGGTGAGTCATGAAACATCATAGTTATGTTATTTAAATTTACCGTTAAAGTAATAAATACCTATCTTAATGAAATACTAGAACTTGGAATTCGATAATACCTAATTCAGGATTATGGATTTTTATTGCAGTACTATAACCTTTCTCTAAGCTTTCCTTATGGCCAACGTGCGAATGCCACCTAATTTGCTCTTTCCAACACCAGACAGCAATGTGGGCGGCCTAGTTTCGAAAAGACTAATCCGGAGATTGCCTGGAGCGAGAAATCCATAAACAACTTATCTGTAGAATACCACACAAGACGATATTTTGTACTACAAATAAACTTCAGTTGATAAAGAACCTGACAAGAGGAACTAGTTAGATATAGATAACACGACGACGATTTACAGAGGATGTAGTCAGGGATTTGCATTAGTTTGAGGAGTAGAGTGAAGAGCTTTTGAGATTGCAAAGGAAATAACTTGGAATAATATAATAATAATATGGATGAATATTGTCGCTGGACAGCCTTTATCCTACGGCGTACTAAAGTATACAAATTAAGAAAAAATGTACATACAAAACGGCTCAGCAGTTGGCACTAGTAAATAGTGAAGTAATATTTACAAGCTGTCAGAAAATCTCCCATTGTATCCCTCCGGTGGCACGGCGCGAACTGCGATGGCGACGAGTATCGAGCGGTTAGCAACGCGCAAGATGTGGCATACCATCACAATTCACGTCGCCCATCTCGTGGCAGAAGCTGTGGCCAGGCCTCTAGAGTTTAGCATTGAATATCCCTTGGGTGGCCCTGTTCAACACGACATCTCCGCAACCAGTCACGATGATTGACGACCAGATGCCGGACGCTGTCAGAGCTGCTGGACCATTTCCGCAGAAGAGCCCAGTTCTCTTTATAATTATGTGTCTCTGTCAACTAATGTATGCTCGTTCACTGAAAAACTGTAAAAGGACGTACCTATTTACTAATGACAAGAAAAGTTCCCCTGGATAAAGTAGATGCCAAGAGTTTGGTGGAATTATAAAATACCACACATGATGCCAAGAATGACATGTTGCAAATTTTATTTAATAAATTATACCTACATCCATCAGCTATCCTCAGAAACGATTAAAATAAAACAACAAAGAGTTTTCAACTAGTACGATATTCACAAGAATTATAAGTATGGCTAGTTTGAGAGGATGAAATATTGAATAGACTTTACAAGATAAGAAGACTTTAAACCTCAAATCATCTCGATCAAAAATATTTTAAAACTGGAAGTATTAAAAAAGAATAAAACGATAATTATTTAAAATTTCCAACAAATATAATTATAAGAACTTATTTGCACTAAAACAAGGTTTAAAGCAAACTGGACTAGGTACATAAAAACTAACCGCACCCACCTAGCCACTTCGTAATAGATAGTTATAAAGCATAAGAAAAACTCGAAACTACGACTATTGCAAACGGCTTCCTCGTAACATGCAGTCAATTTATCCGAGAGCTATAAACATTACCTGAATGAGTTCCTTAAAATTACATTTAATGGCGTGTAATGAAATGACAAGCTTTTAATTTTCCCATATTTAAAATTTTCGAGTAACAAGCAATTAAAAACTATAGCTAGTAAAGGATTTTTATATAATTGGACTTTTTTATCTTACACCTGAGAAATATTTGAAATCGATGCCGTAATAATTTCACCAAGCAATCGGTGTATACTATAATATTACATCATCATTATTATTTTTATTATTTTGACGGTTTTTAAGTAATAATGTTTTAGTGTTAGCATAGATAATAGTTTTTGTACATAAATATTTAAGTTTTAAAGTTTACAGTAAATAAAGGAGCCTAAGTATTAATGAAAAAAAAAATTCAGTCAACTCGCGACCACGGCACGTGCAACCCCGCCGAAACGTCGGGTAAAATAAAGTATCGTACGTAATACATACCTACCTATATTTAAAATTCTCGCGCTAAGACCCGTAAACAATCGTAATAATATATATTACGTTTTTGTTAATCATAAAGGCATCCTTTACATGATTTTTGTACTATCTAAGTTATACGAGACACACAGACTATCGAGTCCCTACACAATCCTATTTACCATAGTAAAAATGAAGTAGCAGACTAATAGTCACGAATCTATACCGAAACCGAAGGCTTTTGATCCCAATTACACATACAAAGATATGTATTTCCAAAGCGTTAAATTTGTAATTCAGTGCATGCACGAACCTCAAAATTTGCTTCTGTTCGTGCTATAGCGGGTTCCTAACAAAACCGTTTGAGACTTGACGGCTCCGACACGATTTGTCAATTGATTCATACAAGTTTATACTAATGAAAGTAAAAAGAAGAAAAGAGTAGAAAAGCGAGTCAAAACGAAATTGGATACTATTATACTAAGTATTCCAAACGGAAGTATTTAAAATACAATAAAATTAATTTGTACCAGGTAGATTTCTATATTTGAAAATACATTTTAATTATGTAAAACTTATCGGAATATTTTAATTAATACCTTTAATACCAATGTTTATTGTAGTAAAAAAAAAAGACTACACGGATTTGAAAGTTAGTTTTTACCGCGGGAAAATGATACATAACATAAACCTAGTTTAAAATGAAAATAAAAAAAACAAAACAAAAGACAAGTATGTACCAAAACCGAATATTAACCTTCATATTAAACAACAAAGGGACCGTTCGTAATACTACAATAAATAAATCAATGTTACACATCAGCAAAAAATATGCCTCGAACCGAGCTATTGGGCTCAATTCTGCTGTGGCCGCTAAAATTTCTAAATTCAAGTTGTTGGTCTCTTTCATTCATATTGGAAACGAAAAGGATGAATTAATTTAATTTTGAATGAATGATATTTAAAATAAGCAGCGCAACTGTCAAATTCAGCTTCATTTAGTCGGGATGTTTTTAAATTCCTGCCAAATTACGCGTAAAATCAAAGTTTGACGTGTCTAAATGTAGGTTGGCAATCACCTGTCCCTTTCCGTTCTTAAGAACGTGAAAGAGACATAACAACTTAAATTTAGATATTTTAGCGGCCACGCAGAATTGAGCCCATTGTGTTGGTATGATCGATTTCACGACGCGAGATGTTCTCGCTACGTTCGATAATCAATGTTGGGTGGTCATTAAGTTGTCTTGTGAATTTGCTATGGCAATGTAATCCATCTCACAATGCACATATTGTTGGAGGTTTCATGCTACTTTATTCATTTTACTGTTTTATGTTTGCTAACTAGTCCATCGGTTTTTTTTTATTTAGAGTGGTTTAGCTTCTTTTGTGAGCCCATACAAGGCCAAACATCATGCATTTCTACTTCATCTTTTATTGACAGTCATATTTATATTTTTTGAAAAATCCAAAAGAAAAAGAATGACAAATCGTAACGTTTTGGATTATGAGTCAAAGAACGATCTACTTAATATTACTTTTACCTGTAATTAATTGCATAGCATCTGTTATATTTTTAGAGAAGAAAAATATTTGCAATATTTGCAATATTTTTCTATTTTTGAAATCTAGCAATAATATAGTATTTGAATAAAGTCCAAGTAGATCTTCATTTGTCACTAAAAATAGTGAATTTATCAAAAAATAAGTATAACATTTTGATAAACCAAACACTTTCAAAAAATGGTCATATTATTCAATTTATTTCACTTACAATGAACACATTATTTATTTCACTTAGGCAATGTGTGCCATTTGTAGCGTTAAAACATCTTCCTGGTTCATGAGTGAACATCTTATTTGAAACGAGCACAGTTTAACCCTAGGTCGAGAATTCGATTCAAACACGGTTTTACGAATAGATTTCCGCTTAAGTTTTGCGTCCACCCACCACGGTACCGTTCGGGGAGAGTAGGTTTATTATTTCCATGAGACGCGTTCATAGACGCTTAATAAAACGATACTAGAAACACCCACTGATTAGCCATTCAGTTTTGACAATCTTATAGTTATTCAATGACCCCATTATTCAAATTTAATTAATTCTCAACGGTAAAAAATGTAGGAATTAGGAACATTATACATAAAATTAAATTAATTAGTGGTCTCAGATATGGCTTTTCCAAAGCATTATAATTTTTCGTCGACATTCTTTATAAGATGAAATTTATATTTGCCTAATATTAATAATAATTTGATAAACATTGGTATTATCTGGTAAAAGACGTACTTTCAAACTACAACGCGTACAATAATAATCCTTCCAGATAAGCTATTTCCTCATTTCCCAATACCAAGTACTGTAGATAGCCGCATTTAACCATTAGCATAACTAGAGAAGCGCGCGCAGGTGAGCGTGTAACGGGACTGCGCATGCAAGCGATGCGACGCATCTCTAACCCGATTTAAGAGCTAATAGGTGAAGACCGCCTCCAAACTTCGCCTCTTTCCGCAACTTCTCAGACGTTCCATAGCTTTCGCTTATTCTGTGACAGAAATTTAGGCAAAATTTCTTCAATTCTTTAGAAAATTTTCAGCTTTATTTTTCTTGTGCTACATACAGAATAAGCGGAAACTATAGAACGTCTGAGATATTGCGAAAAAGCGACGAAGGTTAGAAGGAAGTCTTCATTTATTGGCACTTGATTGGGTTTGAAAAAAATACTGAATTCATTCCATATTGTATGGCAGAAAGTAATGAAGTAACAAACTTAGTTTGCATGAGACAGCGCACGCTGTTGTCCCAAAGATTAGCGCATCACCATAAATCGTATGTTTATTGCTTTCAGATATATCTTGAATAACAAAGAGTTTAGAATGCTAGAACTTAGAGTGATTTATGTTATTGATACTGCTGAAATGAAAGGTACAAATAAGACAAATGGGCATTAGTGTTTGTTAGCGAATCTGAATGTCTTTTAGTTATTTGTGTGAGCTTTTCCCTTGTAATTCTTGAGTTTGAACATGGGCATTGCAACTTGAGTAGTCAAACTATTAATCGAATGGTATGGCTAATGTTCTTTTTGTATTACTCAATGTATGGACCCATTAGTGCCATTAGTCAAATTTTCCACTCAACGGCCATTATGGTAAGTGTTAGAACGTTTATTCGCAACGCAGCAAGCGCAAACGCAGTTCCGAAAGCAAAACTCGTGATCTCGAAAGCGAGCGCAGAAATTGTTGCGCCCGCGCCGTATAAGTCACCGTGACTAAAGATAATACATCATTGCGGAATGTAAACGCTGTGACGTCAGGCACACAACGTGAAATACTAATTGTTAACAAGACTTTGACATGTGAAGTAGTACTAAAAGTGGACAACAAGCTAATATTTAATTCAAGCGTTAAATATACTCCATGAATTTTAATTCTCGACACTAATTATTGAAGATAAAAAACATTTGTTTCCCATTGCAATGCAATATAAATTAATATAATACAATATCCTCAGTCAGAAAAGAGATAAATAAAGAAAATGTACATGCAAGGTTGGTTAATTGGTAGTTTTCTCCACAAATCTGATTTATCATTCAAACTTAAAGCTCAATAGTCATTCGAGCTCAACGTAAATATAGAACCATTTCACCTCGAAATCGTGCAATATCTACGTGTCACGGTAATTTTGTAAACATGACAGATAGCACTTCATGAATAGATACAATACGGTATGAGATATCAGATTCGATAGACATCCGCATTTCCATAGCAAATGTTGTAACATAAGTTGTAAGTGCATTTGCATGGTTCGTCACGTTTGATGCAAGTCGATGATGTTTAGATAAGGGACGATTTCACAAATGACTTTCCTAGATTTTATTTATGTAATTCTTCTTGAAGTACACCTACCTAAGTTGTAATTTTCGTATTTTTTAATAGAAGTAAAAGACTACAGGCTACATATTATTTTGTTTATTTACGATACCTTATTTTTTATTTTGCAGGCTATGGCTTTGAAATGAGAACCTTGCACAAAAACACTTTAATATCATAAAATTATCCAGGGTGAAAATTCCCAGACGACCTAAATGCAGTTCAGGTCATATTCTAAAATAAAAATTTTAAAAAAGTGGAGGAAATTTTCTTATTAGAAATTTAAAGGGTATTTTCTCTTGTAACTCCATTGAAACGACTACGATTATAATGGTACACCATGTAGACAAGACACTTAGTAATTCTCCGTTCCCACATTCTATGAAGACGCCCAACTTAAACAGGAAGATACAGTAAGCCGCTGCATTTCCTCAGCTTTGAATATAAACATTTCAGCTATCAAAGCTGTAATTAATAACGGACATACGTTAACCAGTCCAGAATATCCGCACACAAGCGTTCTAGCGCTTGACAGCGAATGGGCGTGCATTAGTTGCATGATAACCAAGCTAAGTTGGAAGCGACAAGCGGGTGATTGGATAAGAGGAAAGATAAGAAGAATTAATTTCAATTGGTGCTGACGACTATCGCCATAAAGGAGAAGCAATGGATTGAACAAATAGTATCAGAAAAAGAGAAAAAAAAAAGAAATTATAGAGAGAATAACAGTAGAGTAATTTTGTTGAAATTCATAACATATTTATATAAAAATAAATTTAAAAAACATTTATCGTGACATAAAGACCAGGCGATACATAAAAGTGGTGGTGCTTTTTAAATAAATAAAAAGTGTTTGCTAAAACTACCTATAACCCACTTCAAATATGATGTATGTATGTATTTACTGGACACGGACAACAACGATATTACTTTATGTAACATTCAGGCATGTAAAAAATAAATGCAGTTGTGTTTGACAACGCTTTAGGCGTTAAGATAAAATTAAATATTTTTTTTATTGTCTAGACTCTAGAGCAATAGGTTGAAACAAGAAAATGTTAGCATTTCTGAAAACGAAAATTTTGGAAGGTATCTTACAAATTACACCATACAGAGAATGAACAGTATAGCAGTTAGATCGTCTAGAAATCCAGAAATAATTTATATTATAGTAAACGTGATGGACACAAAATGCAGGTCCAGTACCTACCTACTTACTGCCCATCGTAAAATAAACATAAAGGTTGATCCGAGTTCATCCTATACAGCATTGATGATAGGTCTAAGCATCTTACGTAAATAAATATACACATTTTCTATTACCTATGCCTATAATTTAAATTACACGCTTCGTAATCCATAATTACGTATTACTCGTACACACCAATCCAAATTTAACAGATGTAAAATATGCAATTATTGTCATTACCTATCGTACTTACTTTTAATTAGAAGATTACAACATTATCCAAATTAATAATTTAATACCTATCTTCTATATTTCTCTATGCCAGTAAGTTAATGCATTTTCTCGGATCCGCCTGTGTTTCAGAGCTGTGAAATACATTCTTTGTTCATTTAACCATTTTTTTACATTTTTTTCTCCGTGTAAGAACCATCCTCGTACTTCAAGGAATATTCTAAAAAAGAATTCAGCTGTTCTCGAGATTTTCGCTTAGCAACACATTCAGCGATTCATTTTATATACTCTTCATCTTATTCTTCTAGTGACTACTGACAAAATGTACGCGAAAGTTTGTGAAGATTGATGGATGTTTGTTACTCTTTTACTGAATGGGTCAGTGGCTGATGATGAATGAAATTCATAAAACCGCTCCCGAGTGCTACAAATAATCGAATCGATCAAATACATCATAGGTGTTCTACGTATGCGTGCTAGCAATAACGGTACTTTCGCAAGTCGACATCAAGGAAGTGCATTAATGTGATTTACACCTTTAAACCGGGAACCTATATCAAATTGAGAAGTTGCTTCATCTGGACAAGGCCCAGTTTGAAAGGGATTTATTAATAATCTCATCTATTCGACTTATGGCAACTGCATCGGTATTGAGAATGATGTTTATGATGGTTGCTATGGTGTATGATGGTTTCTGTATTCGTGGAAAGAATCTCAAATATAACGACCAAATTTCGAAAATACCTATTTCGCTGAAAGGAAAAATATGGAAGTATTTTACGAGGTATACATGCATCCAATTTCATATTAAAATTTGTATAAGTGTAAGCTACTATAAATTGTTAAATATGATTTAAAATGATATGTTTAATCACATACAATAAAAATGTTAAAGGAGATTTTTTCGTTACTCTACCAATTATTTATATATTATTCAGGTAGGTACTTTCAATATTGTCCCTTAAAATAACATTGATTTGTGGGGGTATATTATTATGTAAAGTTTGGTAGAAATACTTAGCTAGCAAGTATATTAAAGGGGTCTAATCTTAAGATCTTCATGGAAACTGTGTCGCTAGAGGCGACGTGTCTTTTACTAAATCACACGCTACTATCGACAATAGGGTTCGTGCGAGAATGGCTAAACTATGGATCAAGAGGGGACAATAACCTAAACTATGTTGCCATATAATTATTACAACCTCCATTGTTCCTAATAGATTCTTTGCTGTACGTAAAAAAAAGCAAAAGCACCTCTTCCAGCTAATCCGCAGCAAGAATACATTTTGTAGATTATATATTATTTTTAAACTAAGCATCGTTGTTTTTATAATACACACTATTTATTAATTAATAAACTAAAGGACATCACTTAAAATTTAATAATAAATTTCTATAATAATCCTCATAATAACCAACCAGCAAGTTGTATTTTAGCTTCACTAAATTGTTAGAAACAATAAATTATTGTGTATGTAAATAAATAACAGCAAAGTACCAACATTAAGAATTTAAGCGTCTAAAATAAGCCAATGAAGAAGAATAAAAAAAACAACAAACTCCAAATAACAGTTAAAAAGAAGTCAATGACCGCATCTTAGCTAAAACAAGAATAGCCAATAAGTAGTTCTTTGGCATAAACAGCAGGTGTCTCTGCCACTAGATTCGATCGTACTTTATTTCGTCATGCCACGTTCATGAATGACAAATATCAGTTGGACAACCCTACTATTATGATCGAACATTGTTGTTACTCTCTCGAAGTGCCTCAGGCAAGTCACTTTTGCCAGTAGGTACCAGACTGGAAAGTCCACCTGTCCTTTTCTGACAAATCGGTATCAATTTAGCTGTCTTTTTCACTACCAATAGCTGTTTGAATCAATCTGTGACTAGGTGTTACAGTTTAAAAGGAGTGTTTATTTCAATTGGTAGGCGTTTATTTGATAGTTTGGCAAAGATCACAATTTACGTTAGATCAGTTCCCAGGTAGATTTTTTTTTTCATCTAATCTGCAATGTCATTATTCTATTACTACATCTTTCTATCTTCCTTAACTGCTTATATCGCATTTATGCAAAAATTTAGATAAAGAATTAAACTTTATTATCTTTTCAGAGTAATTTAATGTTCATTACACTTCTGAGGTTCTGTCAATTTATTTATTCATTAAAATATTCAAATACATTATGAAATGTTAATGGATTTAATAACGATGGTACCACAGTTAATATAATACTAGTGTATACTTTTTAAATCCATGCCAATTTCGGATCTAGTCAAAAAAAATAATCCGATGAAAAACATTCACAAAATGAAAAAAAATAATATTGAACCAATCAACATCTACAATCGTCTCCTTATAATCAAATGAAAGGAAAGTTACTAACTACATATTTACGTGGTTAGATTAGACATAAAACAAGACGAATGAGAAAGTGGATTGGTAGTATAATGTCTTCCGGTCAAGTGGATCGCGCATAGAAATTTTGAAGAGCAAAATAGTAGGTACTCGTACTTAGCATTATATTTGCGTGCGGCATGAATTTATATGATAAATCTGTCGGCTTAAGCTAAAGAGGTCGAAAAAATTTATAATATATAGAATTATAGAAAATAAAGCTAAAAACCGAGTCAAGGGACTGTAAAAAATGATATAGGACATAAATGAAGAAGATCAATTCTTTTGTTTCTCTGTAGATCTGTTTGTACGGGCAAATCTCAAAAATTTAAATTGTTAGACCGATTTGCATGAAATTTTACATGGTAGTTAGAGTATAAATAGAAAAGAGATAGAGTACGCCTAATCGAGTATGAACCGTAAGCACGGATATGAACAGTCCGAATATCTTCAGCGCGTTCGTTTAGTATCAAATGGTTATCGGAGCTGATTGTTTTTCCCGGTGAAAATAAGTAATTTAATAGGAGAACATTTTTAAATGTGCAGGTGATAATTTGCAAACATGACTCGAGGAACAAATCGTCGCTGCGCCTGACAAGTTCCAGTTGTGTTTTATGTAAGGTTTTGGGAAATAGCAAAAAACATATTTTTAAGTTAATGAAAGAAAATAATAGAAAATTTTGATTACAGCATCAAAGATGTTTATTAAAGACATATTACAAATATAAAATAGGACATAAATATTTCATATATATGGAGCTAGAATTTTTTAACGACAAAAAGTGCACATAACTGGTTTGAAACTGCATAGAAAAATAATGTATGTGCATTATTATACACATAAAGGATTTGACAATGTGCCGTTTTTCTTATATTAATGTTTATCATTATGTGATTTTTTGGTTTCTCTATGAACAAGATAACAATTTTATAGAATATAATAATTAGGAAACTAGAATTTACCTATAAAATAATCCGTCATTCTTATACGACCAGTCGTACTATTAAAAATAATCAGATCTTATAATAACTTATGGCCACTGTTTATCTTATCACTTTATTCTTAGCATGTAACTCTTATTGCTTGCACATAATAAGATTTTCACAAATAACTTAGGAATGAAATGTACACAAAGGCGGTCTTATCGCTACTTAGCGATCTCTTCCAGACAACCTTCATTTAAGTTCTAGCATTATTGCCATGCTCTAAAGCATCTCATCTATACTAACCGAGCTCAAGATTCCAGTAAGACTCAATACTACATGCTTACAGAGAAGCTTTGAGTTCTTTGGGCACATTGCCAGAAGAAGAAGTGACAACTTAGGCCTAGAGGCAGAAACCCAATGCTGGTCTGACTGATCAGATCCGCTCTGCCCTAAACACCTCAGTTTGTGATGCGATTCACGCGGCCGAGTGCCGAGGATAGAGTGACCTGGCGAAAATAGTCCAGGCGAAGATCATTCAGCGAGATCACCACCCTCAGCATTGAGACAAACGACGCAAGGAGGAGGAAAGCACTTAGTAAAAGAAGCGTTAAATAATTTCGTTGAGCTTAAGACTATGATTTTGATTTGGGTATCCTCAAGACCACTGCGACCCATGATGGATCTATTGTAGTCAGCCCTCATATGCTACATAGCCTCTCCAAAACCTACAGGCTTTGAAGAAGCTGGCGGTTTTTGTGGGATAAGGTTCGGGATTCTTGGAGAAAAAGCTTGTGCGCTTCCAGCACTAGACTCCTTTAACGAGAGCACCACATTCACAGAGGATGTGAAGTGGGGTTTCCTCTTCGTCTGTACAGAATCTACAGTAGGTAAGGGTTTTCTGATAAACCCATCCTGTTCGTTCATGTGTTTATTGAGTTTACAATACCCAGTAAGGGCCCTAATGAATATACGAATATTCAACCGGTCAAGATTTAATATCTCGGTGCTTAATTTAGGGAGAAAACCTGGAAAAAGCAGGCCAGCAAATTCAAGGCAGATGTTATGTGCTTGGTGCCTTTCCCAAGCCACCAGTTGGCGTCTTGAGCCGGGTTTTGGCACCCCGAGCATAGGTTCCGGTCCAATGGGTCGGGTACCAGACCTTTCCCTTGCCAGCTCATCTGCACTCTCGTTTCCCCCGATTTCCGAGTGTTCAGCGCCATCCCATTTTTCCCGCCTTCAGCCATCGGAGCATGTCTGTTTTTGCCTCCTTCTGAATGTGGATGTAGAGCGGCGCTAAGCCCAGGACCGCTTCCGTTGCTAGTGTAGGCGTGGATGAGTCGTTGAACTTGCACGGAGACTTGGTGGTACAATTGGTAGTGTGCCTGTATGCCCTGGATTGCTATGGAGATGCTCAATGATTTCATTTTTTGCTTAGATTTATAGATACCAAAAATCTTTGCCTAAAGTAATATTAAGTTTTAGTTTGTCCTCCCACTGAGCCGACTAAAGCTCTGCTCAATCTGTGAGGTAAAAGATCGTGTCTTTATGTATGTATGTATCAGCCCATATTCGTCCCCACCACCTTGAGGTCCGAGCCTAACCTGTATTAATTAGGTAGATTAGGCTTTTGTCTACAACTCTGGCCTAATCGACTTCACATACAACCTCACATATTATGGAAGAGTTAGCTAGAGAAGGTGCAGTCAAAACCGTTGTAGGCTCAGAACCGTATCTACCCATCCCAGATAGAATTACCAAAGGCGTGATCTATGCAAAGATAAGAAATACCATGATCTATGCAGAGGAAACCAACGCCAGGTGTAACACACATCCATCGGCATGTGACAATCCAAACTCTTTATCAAAGCAATGGATAAAAGACCACAAGGCTCTTGCTAAAACACAACAAGCGAGACGTTAGAACCATCACAAGCATAGTGACTGGACACTGTGTGCATTGAACAGACACCTCTTCATAACGAAAAGGATCAACTGGGTCCGAACCCAGGATGCCTAGAATGTAGCGGAGAGGAAACGAGTCTCCACTTCCTCGCTAAGTATCCAATACTCTCATTGCCCAAATGGGAAATAATAGGCACAGACAAGATAGAAATGAACAAATTAGCTGAACCAACATTAAGAAACATTTTAAGATTATGTAGGTCTACCGGTAGGTTTGAGGGGATAACGCAGGGGCAGCCAGTAAAACCAGAGCCCATTGATCGTGCTATCATGCTGAGTGGAAGCAGAACCACTAGTCTTTGCGAACCTGATAGAGGTGGAAAACCTGTGGGGCAAGTTCCCAAATCCCTAATAATGCAAGGCGGGCTGGGGCGGTGCAGCAGCAGGGTGGGAGCCCGGTAGAGGCACCAAGCTGACACCGTGGCCATCTGCCCGCAGTTCGCTCGACCGCGCATCCCCGGTCCCAGGTTCTTGCAACTAGGGGCCTAGGGAAGCAGGCCGCGTGACACATTCTTGAAGGTGATGCACGCGGGTAGGAGGAGAAGCTTACCATATACGGGTGAGTGGCATCATCAGGCTGGGATAAGGGATGATATAGTTCCCATATAGGGAGCTGATCACCCGTCTGCACCACTTGGAGACGTCTCCCATGTAGATAGATAGACAGATAGGTATCTTTCATATTTTGTGTAATTATAAAACAACGATCCACAAATTTTAGGTTGGGATACGTTTTATTAATTTAAATTGGCGATTATTAATCGAGAACTTGAAGATATTATATAAAAAATAAGTATTGTAAAGTAAATAAACTATGTAAATATCACATCTTTAACGCAGTTGGCGTGCAAAAGACGATAGAACACAAATCCCGTATGTGTATTTTTGCACTTACTGATTTTTTCAAACTGTCAAAACACATATGGAATTTGTTACTCTCGTTTCCAGTTAGAATATCACAAAAAGGATACTAGCAGCACATAGAGAATTAATAGGAGATAAATTTTAGCACAAAAATGAAAAATCAAAAAATTACACATATGGAATTTGGCAGGCGCAGCGACGAAATCCAAAAAGAAAATTTTTATTGATTTCACCGCCCATACAAAATCTGCTTACGCTTGACATAAAGGCAGCGGAGCGATGCGCGTGCTCTATGTATATTTTATTCTCTAAGGTAGTACCTTATATCGCTGATGTTGATCTTAGATAGTTTTTACCGCGGGAAAATATCTTACATCTGCGGGAAACTGCGCGGAAAAGTCATAAAACAACGGATGGGCGGACAGCTCATATTTTTACTGGTTAAAGATAAAACTAAAAAAATTACATCTACTGCTAAAAATGTAGATATTAATAGGATTATACAAAAAACCTTTCCAAAGTTTGTTTATTATTACACTTCGCATAAGCACCATAAGTATTATCATTTACACTTACGTTATTATGGATACTAAAATAAATTGGAGTTATAGGAAATAACTCTGCTAAAAAGTGATCGATTTTTGATTAAATCACGTACATTGGCGAAAGTGTTTCCGCGTAGAATCATATATTTTACTGTTTTCCTTATCAAAACTGCAAGCTTCTTAGCTATTTTCTCATCATTTTATATCTAAAATAATCAGCTAATTTCCAAGTAGTTACCATTGATAAATAAGGATTAAAGCTACATTTATTATAAATTATTCTATAACAAGTAGGTATTAACAATTTTAAGTCAACTCCATCAGATGTTGTTGTGAAATAATAGGTACCATTAATTTATGCTCAACACAAAAGAACCAATTCTCTTAAAGATAGTTTCACAATTGTATCTATGAATCAACGAGGTATAAAGAACGCTCGAATGCGGTAACTAAACGGTAAATAAGATTCGTTAGCCGATAAGGAAAGTAAGAGCATTTAGTTTGACAGTTGTGCAGCCATCTTGTATTTAGAGTCAGAGGTCGCGCGCGCGCTAGTTTCACCATAGGCAGATGAGATGAGTGGGTGATTGCCTGATTTCGCACGAGATCAAGAAGGGGCAGTCATAATTTTATGATAGTGTAACTAGGTACAACCTTACTGCATATGTGAAAGGACAAAATTTTTTCAAAGACTTTTATTATCATCGTGACTTTATAAAAACACTGTTACATAAGTATTTTTTTTATAAAAGAACAAGTTAGGATTATTTTGATAAACCAGTCGACTGTGTAATTAACGTCCAAAATAAGTTTGGATATGACGTTAAATCGTGTAAAGGAAATGCACATCAGTTCACGGGCGTTGACCTGCTACAATCACCCACCGTAACGCTCATTGATATACTAACTAAACTTTATTTTGTATTAAAAGTTGACTTTACAAAAACTTTCGATATACATCCTGAAATGGTGTGAAATACTGGCGACTCAAAAGAGCATTCATTAGTAGAAGATACATGAGGAGATAAACTGAGTTGCAGGAAAGAGTATGGCAAAGTCACATTGGCCTCCGCAACCTGCAAAGAATTTATCGTAGACGTGCGGAATAATTGGCCGATTTAGTGAGCAAGCTTACTGCTAATGGTGTCGTAGAGTGTGACTCTTAGCACCGACCAGCTAAAGAAGAATCTAATAGGGACAAATATAGCACGAAACCTTTAATTAAAGAAAAAGGGAACTTTAAACGATTGAAGATTTTGATACGGAAACTTGATAAAGTTTCACAGAAGCTAGTCTAATAAACTGTGTAACATTTTTTGCATTAGAAGATAGATGAGAGAGGAGGGTAATAAATAAGTTATAGCCAAGATAAAATGCCCTTATGGACACATCAAGGGCTAATGTTTCGATGTTATCTCTGAGCATGGCATGCATGTCAACGATTGCACGTGCCTGAACTACTACTTAGAGCAAGATTGTTGCATAGATGAATGTGCAATGCGAGTGCGATTCAATATTTTGCAATTGCACATGTGACTTTTATGCGTAATTTGATCAACAAAGAACTGATAGTTGTAATAAAAACGGAATAAAAAAGCGACACGTTCACAATATGCCTATGTACTTTGAATAAAACTGATACTTGTATTTAACAACAACTCTTAGTAAATCTTTGGATCTGTTTTTATGGATCTGTATTTATCACTCACTACACACAAGGAACAAGAATCACTATCTGGGACGCAAACATAGATGCAAATTTCTAAGAATCAAATCAATTTAACGTCGCCATGTCATGAATACGTAACAAGCTACAATGGATTATGTTTTATGACCGATTCATAGTGAATTGACGTATTAGGCGAAGTAGGTGAAGCGGTGGCTGTACTAAACATTATGTCTAAGAATAATGGCTACCAGACTTTATAAAATGAGATAAGGCTTACTAACGATATTAGATACTTAAACATAATAGAGGTATGGTACTTACTATTTCTAAAGTGGTTGGTTGTGGTTATCATGGCAACGCCAAAATAAATTATGCGGATACTTACCTGAAAACAAAAAAAAGTAAATTAATGTTACTTTCCATACTCAATATGATTACGATGATGTTAGCAAAAAGTTACTAGTGAAAGGAAAGTTCACGTTAAACCACAGGATTTTTAAGTCAAAGGTACCAAAAGGAAAGCCCATTAAATGTAAACTCATGTATAAAGTAAGTCGATACATGACTGTTTTTGCTTGGCGGCTTTTGCCTCTGATAAAGGCAAGCTATTACTTACATTTTCGCTGCATTGCGGCGCCACAGTCCTGTCTTGTTGCACTGACACCCTGAGGCGGTCGGTAATGTTTATCATGAAGTAGATAACCAATGCGGCATGATTGCATTAATTTTAGTAACATAAAGGTAGCAAACCTGTAATGTACGTAGAAACTAGAGATATGGTGGTAGTTGTAGGTAGTGTGAATGAGTTGGTAGGGGCGGCGGAAGCTATAAACTTACCAGCCGTGAGGGAATCAGATTACCCGCGTCAACTTCACTCCGATGTATTGGCAGAGAATGGTGCAAAAGTGGCAGCAGAATAATCAAGTGCATCAAAGTCCCTCGGCAACTTTTTAATGGTTTTTATGCTTTTCTGGAGACTTTTAAGTAAGTTAAACTAGGTATAATTATTTATCAACCCTTGTATGGAGAAATTCTTCAAAATGGTAAATACCTAATGTGGTCGACGTAGATCTGGTCACCCCGATTTAGAGTAGGTTTAAACACCTCGGTGGGTACCTATAATGGGTTGATAATCACTGTGTACATTTCGTTAAAATACAAGTACCTATGTTAATAAATTACAGAAGTAAAAGTATATAATTAATGATTCGATGTAAACAACAAAGCAAAATTTAAGAAACACGTAAATTATAGGTTCAAACACGACCATTTAAAAACAACATGCATTCGGATAATACTAACATACGCATACAGAATGACATACAATTTTGATTACGAAATGCCCTAGCCAATCGATAATTTTGTAGGTACAACGTGTCATTACATTTATGCAACAATGAACGTAAATGTTGTTTAATAATATCTTTATTAGCTTCATCGTGTTTCTGTCTGAATATAACAGTGAGATATTTTAATGGTTTTGAAGTCACGATATGTTACCGAATAGCCAAACCACTAGAATAACTACCCCTAAATGAATATAAACATGCGTAACAGACAGGTATATTTTCTGAAAAGCATCTAGAATATGACGATAATTTATCTATGTTGGGAGAAGGCATCAACAGAAAGTAAAATATCAGTTAACAACCAAGTTTCCATAAAAGGCTCCTGATAAGGTAATGGGAACAAAAAAAAAACTGCCAGCCAAAACTGAATAAAGTTTTTTTCAAGTAGGTACGATTATATTTAAACGATGTATTACGAAAACATTTCTCTGAATGCTAAATAAGTAAACTCATTAATATAAAGTGTTTAATTCAAGGAATAAAAGTTGATATCAAAATGACGAAAATCCCAAAGGTCAACGAAACGTAAATCAAGTCTTACGTAAACTTTTATTTATTGAAAGTGATTTATTAAGATGTCGGATCTTTATTATTTATTCACTTTGATTTATACACCTTTGTGACAGTTTTCAGTTTCACTTTCCCATCAAAAGAGCAAACTTTCACTTTATCGGTGATTCTTCTTTTACATGACATCTAAATGGACTTAAAATTAGCTACCTATTCTTCTTCCTATAACCTATTCAGGTTTAATTGTTGATAGTTTTTGTGACATTCGTCGTAATGAAGATTTCTTGACTAAATCCCTCGATTACTGAGATTTGTTTTTTAAGATGATGAAGCAACCAGAACAGCAATCGTATTGAAAATGAATCTAGTCAAAATTTTACTTTTATCATCATAATAATTCAAGTCATCAAGATCTAGGAGATATTTTTTTAGAATAAGTATAGCCTAGACATTTTCGTTTTATTTGAACTAGGTATTTAAAACTAAAGTAAATGTTGGTTTTCTCACGGGCAAAATATGTCGTGGCTTTTCACACATAATATGCACATTTTAACCACTATTTAGCTGTAACATACCGTTACACGCAACGCGTGGGAGACCTAAACAATGGACCCATTCAGATGTATGAATCTATTCTGTTAGCGAAGCAACTATTCTAATGATTTTATAGCCGTGGATTCCTTTATAGCCTTATAGGTCCTAAACAGGAAGTTAAGCAAGAGAAAACTGACCAATGTTGAATAACTTTCAAGTTTTATCAATGAAGATACATCGAAAGGTTTTATTAGTTGATACATTGATTGAATTGAATGACATCACAAGGTATAATTATATTTTAGAATAGTTCATCTTTTGTCCGCATGAGTAATAATATGTCTAAATGAACGCGAAAGTACCATTAACCAATACACCAACAAGCTTTCTCAGAAATACTAGCAGGCAATAAAAAACGAAAGTCATATCCATTGGCAATTGTAAACGCTCGGTGAGTCTACCATTTGGTTTGAAAAATTCGCAACGCAGTACAAAACGGAACGCACGAGCCCATTGTTGTGCGGAGAAGATTGATGTTGGAGGAACGGCGAAGACAGAATATGGAACATGTGAACCGCGGTTAAAAGGCTTTAAACTACTTTGAGGGCACTCGATTATGATTCTGCTCTCATTCAACGTTCATGACACTATGAACGATAGACTGCAAGAGTTATTGCTTAGAGAGCGTCAACTGTATGAAGTAATTTGTGCAATCAAAACACTGAGGAAATTTGCAATTGCAAATAGGAGATTTTTTTACGGTGCTTTTAACATTATGTTATATTACATCTGTTATAGAAAAAGACGTAAGATTACAATTACATGTGACTAATGATCATAACATGATACTCTTAAAGTATAAATTAAAAAAAAAGTGGTACAGTAAATGATACTATATTCTAAATAAACCAAAGTTAGCATCTCATAACTAGAATCGAAAACTGCGATTATGTTCTTAGTATTACAAGTACAAGGACAGGAGCAAAGGTACAAAAACTCTACAAGATCGCGATATCAAACTTCGAATGATCGAAATTGCCTGCAGCTAATGATCATAACACTTAACACAATAACTACTGCTTGCAAATAAATGAGACCAGGTAAAAAAAGGACAAAAAGGTACCTTAGAACTGGTTCTCAGAGTCAGGGCTATGGCATTACGGAGATTCAACCCACATCCGGACTGACGCATGCGTATCGAATGACCTGAACGTAAGGCGACAGCTGTGCTCTGTACCCCTACCATGAGTTGCTAACGTAACTTACGCGCTCGATATCGACTACGTAAACGTGCATTTAGTATGGAGAAATTTTACTTCAGATAACTGTCAATAGATGGCGTAGTTTTAATTCCATACTAAATGCACGTTTACGTAGTCGATATCGAGCGCGTAAGTTACGTTAGCAACTCATGGTAGGGGTACTGGTTACTATACTATAAGTTTTCTAGACGAGCCCTAGATTGGTAAATATCTGATTGAGGTTGGTATAAAACAGTAAAAAAATTACATGCTCGTTAAAATACCTATATTACATTGAACGAACACAAACCAATAATCTTATCTGATATTAACACAATTGAATAAGCTTATCCGATAGAGATATTCAACGGATAATAGGGGTCGAAACGAAATCTCCAATTTCCCACGCCTACTACAACAGACTTTTTTTTGTTAAGAAGAAAAAATCTTCCGAAATGAGGTCCGTTGCCGGGAGCCATCCCACAGCGACCGCGCAATAATGATAGGGATCTAAGCAATTACTTTAGTATTAAATAATACCTCGCCTTATGGGCGTGGTACGTTGTGAAAGCATCTAAAGCATTCCAAAATGATGTCATCCTATTTCATTTCATTAGAGAACCCATGACATTGCTGTCAGGTGTCTCGCATGAACAATCGCCATCAAATCAGTTGAATCGAATTCATCGTAATTTGACAGAAAAAACCTAATCGTAAACTTGATACTGATTTCAAGAACAGATAAATCAGGATTTGTAATTACGACATAAAACTGATAAGTATTTAATAACTGACGTTAACGAAGTTGTTACATCAGTGCTAGAAATAGCGGCTGAACCTGAATCGCTTGATGCAGCAAAATTGATTACTAAAACGGTTAGTACTGAGGAGGTACTACTAAACAAAAACTTCTTTTTATAACGGTAACTTGATGTTAAAAATGAAACCAGCGCTGTTATTGGCATTAAATTGCAAGCGCGATTCGAATTAGAGAACTATTACCCGGTCCAGCGCTTTCGTTTTGTGTTCGACATAGTACTAGTGGCCAAGATTACTTCAAATTTGGAGGTGTTAAATTAGACCATTTCAAATTGTATTTAGAAATATCATTAACTTTTTATAAATTATGGGGCAATTTAAACAAGAGCTTACAAAAAATTGTCTGAAAGATCTGTAACTGAAAAATGACAAATTGTACCCGTCTAAAAGTCAAAAATCATTTTTATACTGGCTAGCACAGCTTTATTATGTTGAACACATTAAAAAAACAACAAACAATTCCTTACAACTGAATCAATAAGAGTGTATCTTCAGACATGCATACACTAATGCCATTATCATTGTGGAACACGTTCTGTTTGTTCGGTCAATAAAGTCCCGTGTATACGACTTTTGGTATACAATTAAAAAAAGGAATGGAACTATCTTATCCGGGCCTTATTTCGTGTACGTGTTGGTTTTATATCATCATCATCATCATCATCATTTCAGCCGAAAGACGTCCACTGCTGGACAAAGGCCTCCCCCAAAGATCTCCACGACGATCGGTCCTGCGCTGCCCGCATCCAGCGGCTTCCCGCGACCCTCACCAGATCGTCGGTCCACCTTGTGGGGGGCCTGCCCACGCTACGTCTTCCGGCGCGCGGTCGCCATTCGAGAACCTTTTTGCCCCATCGGCCGTCGGTTCTACGCGCAATGTGCCCAGCCCACTGCCACTTAAGCTTAGCGATTTTTCGGGCTATGTCGGTGACGTGTTGGTTTTATATCGCGTTTAACAAACAAAAGACGATCGGGCATAGTTCCGCGGGAGAGGGGTGACGCAAGGGTAGCGGAGGGGGGATACGGTGCGCGGGCGCATTCAAAGAAGCCGCAGGATAGAGTTCTTGTGGTCTAAGAAGAGACAAAGGAAATTTGAGGTGGCTTAGTACTTTGGAGGGAAATTACTTGATGATCTAACGAAGGAGATAGAGTTGACTATTTTGTAAAATGATCTCAGTAAATAAAATACACGTACCCATCTAAATATGACTTATACGTAAAAACACGATATCCTTCCTAACGGCGTGAGCGGAGCATTGTTTAAATAAATATAAGTAAACACATAATTTGCATTTGATTTGATGAAAAACACAATACAATATTGCGTGTTGCTACGGAATAAATAACCATTTCTGAAATCCTACTCTTGTAAATATTTGTAAATTAAGCAAGAATTTAAATTATTTATCGACAACCTATAAATAACTGGCACAGCTTTATAATAAGTTCTCATTTTTATTGAACTAACTGCATCTGTCTTCTTAATTCTATGATTAAAACGACGGCTACGGCGATTGACGACCGATAACTTTCTTGTCCGATGGGCTGTGAAGCGACCGTCATTTGTCCGCACTCTAATAGATTTCCCTTGTTTTTAATTTATTCAAACACCGACCGAAATAAAGATGTTCAACGAAAAGTAAACTCAAAGTTAATGAGACGCAACGAACGGAGCTTAAAGTGAAGAAATTGAAAAGACAGGTTGTAAGATAATACAGAGAAGGTTCACAAAAGTTCAAACAAGTATACACTCGAATTTATGGTGGAGATGAAGCGCATACTACATGATTACGTAATGAAATTGTTTGTTAATAAACGTTTTCTGCATCATAAATGCACTTATGCATCGAGAAGGGAAATGCAGATTTTTTTTGGGTTCGTGGGTTAGGCTCCCGGTGAGTGATATAACGCCCCCGTAGTTGAGGCACCCGATTTCGTTTTAGTACGTTAAATAATGTATCAGTTAAATATTTTTATCCAAAGTAGTAAATAGCAAAGTGTAACCTATCATGAAAACATAACTGTCGAAATAAAATGATTCAAGTCATACTTTAACTAAAATATGAAAATAAAATACAGGGTATAAAATTTCCAACTATATTAGACTGTAAGTATATAGATTTGCATGTCATGTAATTTAAAATAAAGCCATATTGAACAAGATGTAAGTAATATACAAAATTAAAAAGCAACTAATCACAGCCTGTTTATAAAAAGCACAATTAAAAGTATTTGTGAAAGGAGTGAGTACAAAAGGTGCACAAGGAGAATCACAATAATTTAACCACAGAGACATCATTAAAAATCTCATGAATTTCCCACAGGGCACAGAATTACATAGCGTAAGGCTTCAATCTACAAACAGCAAATAACTTCAACCAATCAAGCTAAATGACCATTTCTGCAAGACTCGGTGGTGCTAGTTGAAAAACTGTCTTAAACAGGTTGATGTACTAATCAAGGTGCTGTGTCAGACGACCCAGAAAAGGAAAGAAAATTTAATTAGTGCCCAAGATGGAAAGAGAAGACGCGCTTAGATTGAATCACCGCAATGATGCCATCCATTTCATTTCATCACGATCTCAAGTGACAGACGAGTTTTTCAATTCTGATCGTCGCAAATAAATAAGAGTTAACTCACGTCCAATTAAAGTATAATATTTTTTCCCTTCTTAATGGTTCTTGGAAGTTCGATAAATAAAGATAGCCAAGCTATCCAATAATAGGGTACCTTCAGGCTATTGACAGGTCCAAGCAATTATTTGGTTGCAAAAACATCGCTATTGAAAACTTACCATTGAATAGAGCGGCAAGAATCATGGGATCAAAATGTTCTTTGAAGCTATTTTTATAATGGTTACGCAATTCATGATACTTCACGGTAGGTAACTTCTGTTGTCAGTAGTGCCTGTAATCTTAAATACCATTTCAAAAGTTGTATTATAAATCAACTGAACAGATACCGCAAACCAACCTTGTCTCTCGTCGCACATGTAGCGGAACTTGTTAAAATGTGGGCACCTCTACCACCTTCTACTAGGAATGTAGTCAATAAAATTAATATAAAGCTATTGTCAAACATTGACAAATAGTTTGACAATGACAGTACGTGTTAAGTACAAGGTTATATTAGTCACGATATTAAAATCATTTAAATATAATTATGAATCTGGTCTTATTGGAACAATATTATCAACGATCCAATTGATTTGTGAATAAATGAAACTGACAAGCTTCTTAACAGGAGGTTTTAGCTGAAAACTCGTCTATTTTAGTCGAATTTGAATTCATTTTATTAGAATCTACTGTCTAAACAAGCGAAGAGAGGGTCAAATGCAAAGTAAGTTGAACACGCGCAATGTGATTCTCTCCTTTATTTTACGGATATAAGAACGGTGGAAAGTCCAAAGTGTTCAGTTTAACTTACGAGGCTCAAGTTGATTAATACACTTTTTTAAATAGTACAAAAAATATCTCTTCCGCTTTTCGCGACCCAACACGGAAGGTGAGAGAAAATCTTAATGTGAAAACACTGGCTGAATTTAATGACTAAGGTACAAACAATTAACACTAAGTACTTTTATCAAATTATAGTATATTTAGACAAATATTCAACCGGTACATTATCACAGATGTTATACAAAGGTATGGGTTAGTACTATTATTTTCTTCTGTGCCACAGGTGTCAACACATTCGTATTAGTTTACTTTCAAAATTTTAAAAATCGAGTGGCTGTTGCTGCTAGTTTTATTAACAGGATCAACTGAGGAAAAGAGGGAATATGACACCATTTTATATCATTTATTTATAAAAAAAGTGTCAATGTATTGAGCGTCTCATCTATCTCTTCATCACACTGGCTATGCAGACACAATTGTTTAAACAGGTTGCAGGTATTTGTGTGAAGTAAAAGTGCGTCCTCTTACCACTTCGTGTCCTCGCCAAGAGTTAAGGCCGACAACTATCTCAGCTCTGTGCATACCGCCCAGTGCTATGATTTAAACGAGTTGATAAATCGCTTTATTGTTACACTTCATATTAATCCGTGTGGGCTCTTGTTTGAATCTTGAATCTTATTTGTGGTTTTTTCGAAGAATTTTGATAAAATTGTGCTTTATGAAACAAAATGGTTACTTGTATGTTAGCAAAGAATGACACAATAATGTGCCCTATAGCATTATGTTTAAGAGGATTATACGTTGCATTGCATCACAAGGGCAATCTAATTTTAGAACTTTACTGTAGTAGATTAAACTATGAGTTTAACATTCTGCAATATACATGATTTATGTGGCGGCTATAAAAATATTAAAAGACATGCATTTTGAGCAACTTTTCCAAAGGAACTTTTCTCGGAAACTAATAAAATTGATTGATATCTCCTAGTCGGTAATATTTTGCATAGGAGTCATTGATTGATTTATAACCGGTTCTAGATTTTGCGCGTCGTACAATAGCGCATTGAAGACTTGGGACCATCTGACACACATGTGTAAACTCTTAATTACAAACTTATTCTCTCCTTTTTTTGGTTGGTAGTGCACTGGAATCAAAATTTTATATGTGATTTTCACTTACTTCAACCTTAGTCTTTCTTACTATCTATGGTTGTATTTCACTGTGGTCCCATTTTTTTATCGTTCATGTTTTATCTGTAGTCTTTTATAAATCAGTGATAGTACCGAATTATTTTTCGTTTTCGGAAATGTCTTGTCATTTTAGTACCTAGGTATTTGTTAAGCCTCCACACGCACCTAGTTTTATTATTATATCTAACTATTTTATACCTTGTTCTAAAATTACCTTCAACTTTATTACATTTAAATTGTTCTCATGTTTTGTTGTCTACAACCACCAGGAAAATACCAAACTCACGCATTTCATAACTCGAGTGAAATAATATGCGTTCCCCAGCCACCTACTGCGAGATATTTCTATTATGTCCCTATAAGTCGAAAATAATTTAGCTACTTGCCTAGGTCTCGCTTTTGTCTCTAAACGGTATTAAGTTAAGAACTTACGTCAGCTTATTACAAGATTTAGTGGGTAATATCGTCGGTAAGCTTATAAATAAGTCACGACGCGTGAAAATATATCTGAGTAATGCAATCAACAATACATTCACATAATTACGTGAACAATTTCGTGGAATAATATTTTAGCAAGACTTAGATACTCGAATCTTATTCGGCTATTTATAGGTACCACTATTATAAAGAGGAAAGATTTGATTGTATGTTTGCCTTGAATAGGTTCCGGAACTACTGATCCGATTTTAATAAAACTTGGTACAAAGATAGAATAGAATATGCCTTGGGGAATATCTTATATATTTTTTAGCGCGGGAAAATAGCACATTCCTTCCGGAAAAAGCATTAACGCGTACTAACAGCAATGTTATTTACAGAATATAATGTCAATATTTATGTTGCCCTATATTTATATCAGTGTATTTTAAACCATACTCGAATAAATTTAGTAGATGGAGGATTCTTGTAAGTCCTCTATGTCTTTTTACTTGTACTAATTTTTTACCCTTTTTTTACTAGGCACTAGTTACGTTACGCCACAGGTTACGCTTTAATTCGAAGTTTGAATTATTACAATGCGAGCTGGCCACTTATCAACTTCGTCAGCCATCTACGAGTAAGGGTGAACAGCTGCACGCATTATTCACAATTTATTGAGTACAGCCAAAGTCAGAAGTCATGTCGTGTTCTCTGTTCGCACTCGGGAGAACTACTTCATGGCACAGACGTATAATATTCCTTATAGTACTGATACCTGGTCCCTGTCTCACGAATTACATGTAAAATTCTTTGCACAACCGATAAGCCAATAAAATGATAGAGCTCAAACTAAAACCTGTATTTTCGTGAAATAGGCTGTTGAGGGTTCAAAAAAAAACTATTTTATAATATGTACAGAAGTTCGTAGATACTTCACAACAAAAGTATTAATGACTCTTACTCATCCCTTTGAAGAAAAAGACATAAGTAACAATAGCACCACTTCGACATTCCCAAGACACGTTGTATAACCTCCGTTTAACCCCTTAGGAGTGACAGGTATAAAATCGACCGATTGTAGACTTTACGATGTCGCAATAAAAGTAAATAGACCATACTGCATCGTGATTTTAAACTAATTATCCAATTTGTCATCCTCTAGCTTTGCCCGAGCATAGCTTGCACTTGGTAAAGCACTCTACCTACCTATAGTTGAATTCCCAGAGCTGTCACACCGGATAAATTGGTCCCTTCGTCCTACTTACTTCACAAAGGCTGTCTGACGCGGCCTTTACTGCATTCCATTGCAGGTTACATTAGCTTTGCCCGTTCAAACAATTTGATTGCGACAATCTCTCTGTTTTCAGATTATAATTATGATTCTGTATCTCTGATCTCTTCGGAACGGACAGAAATTATGGTGGTGAGTGCCGCATACCTAGAAACGACATTGTTAGTCACTTAGACTCCAAGTCATTTCTTAACACAATGGAATAACATCGTATAACCCACTAAATATGTGAAATAAAAATTCCTTTTAAAACGTGTAACATGTTAACTGTCGCCTTTATTTTGTTTAGCTTTTACTTCACCCATGAAGTGACATTCAATTCGAACAAGGTTCACATTAAAACTAGTAGTATTGGTGTGGTAGCTATAATCTTTCTTCTCTATGGAAAAACATTAGATAAGATTGAAATAATTTTAAAACGAAAGCGCAATAAAATCTTCTTAGTATCAAAATTTGAATTTTATATTCTGAAGTACTTACCTGCTTACAAAATGTGAAAAATAGGAGTCATGTTTTACTTCGAAGATTATCTTGATTTCTTTTTACCATATTTTTAAAAGGGTTTGGTAGTTTTTTTCTTTGGCTAAGCATTTAGATTTTATCTCAGTTACAGACTTAAATGGAGATTTGTGGGCTTGGTATCCACCGATACCATCGTATGAGTTATGAAGCTATAATTCTGCGTAATTTCAGTTATAATGCAATAAATATTGCCTAGCTAGCACCTCTGCATTACAGATTTTCACGTTTATATCTTTTAAGCATATTATTCTTCACTGAAATCGTATTTAGCAAAGTACTTACAAGCATAATATTAAATATTTTTAGTGATAGATTTATAGTAATATTTATTCCGATTGCGTAATGTACATAAAAATTAATGTCAAGAATGACTAGAATCGACTAAGCAGGGATCAATACCGTAGATCGAACATTACTTTTCGTCGAATGAAGCGTGTCTGACGTGTAACGGTGTAAGTGTTGGAAACGAATTTATAATCACCCGTATTGTTATTTTGCACGAATACTATTTGTGCTCGGAATGACGTTCAAATGGAGCAAGGGCATAGAGAGACTGCCTTTTCAAAGACATTTATCCGCAGTTCGATTTTTACGCTTTGTTTAGTAAGTCTCTAGTTATGCGAGGCAGAAGGCATAGTTCAATGCCGAATTCTTTCATTCACACTTAAAAAAAATGTTTCTTGATTCTCGTTTGCCTCTGTTATGGATGATATAAAAAACATCAGCTAGTACGAGTAATATACGAGTAACTTTGGTACCTACTTAACCTACTAATAATTTAAAAAATAATCCAAACGCGATTATTACTACAATAGAACATAAACCACCCAAAAAAAAAAAATTTTTTTTTTCGTATTTTAATTAAAATATCTTAAAACTCCTAGTAATATGATAAATACTATTAATACCACTTTTAAGCAAGTAAGATAAAACTATTTTTACCTATTTTATTTGACCGAACTTAAGAACACTTTAGGGCAAATTAATTGGTTACGGCATACAGCTTTCTGACAATGTAGATGAAGTAATCAAACAAACACACAAAAACTGTGTTCATAGCACGCGCAACCATTTCAAATTTGATGTCTATCGTTATTTTTTCCAAAGTAACTAACGGGTATTATTAAGGCAAATAAAAGATGTCAATGCTCCCGAATCTGGGAAATTCTACTGTCACCTGAACGGCTTTAGTCAACCACTAGTTTCTACATATTATTATTATTACGCTCTAACTTAAATTAAAAATTTATATGTCACTTTCACGTTCTTAAGAATGAAAAGGGACAGGTGATTGTCAACTTAAATTTAGAGATGTCAAACATCGATTTTACGCGTAGTTCGCACTAATTTAGCAGGCATTTAAAAACATCCCGACTAAATTAAGCTGAATTTGGCAACTGCGCTGCATAATATAAATATCATTCATTCAAAATTAATTCATTTATCACCCATCCTTTTCGATTCCCATATGAATGAAAGAGATCAACAACTTAAATTTAGTGATTTTAGCGGCCACGCCAGAATTGAGCCCATTATGTCACATAGCAACATAGTCGATTCAAAGATACATGACCTAATTTATATGACAGGATTTCTGGATCCAGAATCCATTCAGTTGTCATTATCATGCACTCTACTATTTTTTTTCAGTATCCATGTGATAAGAAAAAAAATATTAACAACGTTAAGTCTAGAGTACTTATAGTTTCCACTTCGAATAACGTTCTCAATAAAAAGCCATAATATTTAAATGTCATCCAATATGGTTTTCAAACGAGTAATGCTAAAAGTTGTATGCTACCTAAAGATATTGTATATTTTACAGGTGCACTGTACATCTGCCAATACTAATTTAGCCTTCAATACAAAGTTAAAGTACATATTATTATATATAATTAACTGACTTAAAATGAATAATGACAAACATATAATTTAAGATGTGTCAGTCTGCAATTAAATACTATTCACCGATCACAAACATACAGGTGTACACAAGCACAACACATCATTAGTAAAGGTCAAATAAAAAAAATATAATTCACGCGTTCTATGTAAAATATAAAGAGGTAATTTAAGAAGAAGGAAGTTTTTAAATATTATCTTTAGTCATTCATTACTGACCTAACTTCAATAATTATTATTCCAGATTTTATGCTAGGTATATAATGAATGATACTATAATTTTGTAAAACACTTAAAACATTTCATTAACACATTTTGTCACAGTAATTCCGATTGTGTAGTAATAACATTTAATTGGCGGTGGCCATTAAAACTTAGTCAACGCAACGCAAAGTTTTTATTCATTCATACATACAACCATACAACTACTCCCCACGCATTTTCATACACGACATCGGTGCTTATGCACACATGATAAACAAAACTATTAACGTTGGTCTTCCTAAATTCCTAACGCGGATGATAAATGTTTGAAACTATTGACTGTTAAAAAAAATATTAAGAAAGTTAAGAGAGCGTATCTGATAAAAATGTTAAAATGGTGGTTATTTTTTTATTGTAACACTCAAATTTTAACAAGTCGTGATCTTTTTCTTTCATATGTGAACTGAAAAGGATGGAATATAAATTAATCTATATAATAATTAGTAATATTTGAAATAAAAATACATCTGTAAAATTTGGAATAGCTGTAAGGCGATTGTTTTTGCATACACGGTAAATTAACAGTGTGATCGATACGTGAAAAAAATATTTGTATCTTTGAAAAATATTGACAATCTCCTGTCCTTTTAGGTCTTTTTTGGGTTCTCAAAAGCGTAAAAAAAGGACTGACTTACGTACATACTTTATATAGTTTATGTAATAAGTTTAAGCTAATTAACTAGAATATATTTTTATTGCGATCGTGTCAGAATAAGGAAATTTCATACTCAAACCAAAACTATGAAAATTGCACAATTTTCTAATTTATGAGACAGAAGTAAAGCAGTTTCTCTGTAGTCATTTGCGAAATTGTTTTACCAGGTAATGTTATGGACATCGAATAATTAACGACTTGGCTTAACAAGCGCCTGGATTTGTGTTCTCTTCGACTTAGGCAGTTTAACGAGCTAATTTAAGCAAATATTTGTAAAATGAACGCAACTTCCCTGCCCCGTCAACTTATAGCGCCAATTCCTGGTAATCAAGTAATGTTTCAATAGTAAATAGAAAACCTGATAATATTATCGGTCAGAGAGTCAACATCAAGTCCATTAAACCGATGTGTTTATATTGGTAAAATTAGGTCTACGCTTTATTTTATATTCTTGGTTTACAAGTGGTCTCAATATAGATAATTCTTTTTTTTACCTGTTTATTACCTGCGACGATGTTTTGAGCTTAAACTCAGACCACAAAATCGCTTCTACCAAAAAATTATATGGTGTAAAACAAAATACACATAATTCTGTGAAATGATGAAGGAAGGGATAAAAAATATTGATAGATTAATTGATGATGGTAAAAAAATAAATGGTTCAATTTTAATTCTTCCTACATTAGTATTTGTATTGGTAGGCCTATTTCCGCAACTCGACGTGACCGTACATTACAAAAATGGTACAAGATTAATATTAGAAAAAAGGTAGGTGGGAATTAAAAGGGAAAAAAAGGATGTAAGAAAAAAAGTGCTGATTAATTGGTTGACCTATATTGTTATAATATAATATTTTATAAAAAGAACTTTTACCAAAAGCCAGAATAAAAATGTCTATAGACCTAATCGAAGGATATGGTACTTAATTATTGTTATGATGTAGAAGTACTTACCTAAGTAATCTTGTAAGTTTCATTGAAAAGTGAGCCGGTTAGTTCCTATATTCCTTCATCTTTTAAAAACTTTCCACCAAAATTCGTATAAAATAAGCCCCAAAAACGTTAGCGAATATTAAGCACAAACATGCAGATGTAAGCACGTGCTTGTTTAAAAGCTATTTTCATTCAATAAGCAATTAAAAATGTTTATTACTTACAGTGTAGGTAGTTGAAATAGGGTTGTCTAGCGGTCCACCTGCCTACCGCCGCCGGTACGGAGGCTGCGACGTCCCTGGAATGCGACACCTGTGACCACAACCACACTCACAGTACCCTATAGTACCACACGAAACACTTCCAATTCAAAAAAGTTGTACAATCAGTACACACACGGAAGAACAAAAACTGGCCGGTGTCATTCAAAATGTCACTTGAATTCGAATTAGGTCGATTTGAAAAGTTTCGCGCGTTTTCGCAAGAACCTAGCGTCAACACAGAGCGGCGAATGAACTCGGACTGGAGAGGAAAATGAGAGGGGGGCGCGAGCGAGCGAGTGGGCCGAACGGGATGCGACAGTGGCGCCACCGCACCTGTTGACGCGCGGGCGGGCGTACAACAACCATACAACTACGGGTCCATTCCGAGACACGCCATTATTGATGCAGTTAAGGCTCTCCTTCCACACAACAAAAACACAAAAGTAAAGTTGTTAAGTTGTAGCAGAACACTAGCAGAATCAGGAAGTGTTTTCAAGAGGTGTCGCTCAAATCGCTTTTACAGATATTTGATAGACATATTGAGTCAAATCAAGACCACGTTAAACAGAATAACTTGACATGGCGCACCGTTCTTGTATCGGTTAAAAAAGGGAATTTCAAGGCGAGCATGCATCCTGCATTATACTGTAATAAAGTTCTGTAGATAAAGGATGATGACCATTTTTATATGAACCCCGTCCCCCGTCCCCCCCCTCCAACAGATCTTTTGTATGTGTCAATAGGTTCTTAGGATCTATAGAAAGGCTAGTAACTAGTTTTAACTTCATGATCAATGGGATTTAAAAATTGAATGCTTACAATCTGTTATTTTGGGTACCAATATTAATAGCAAAACGATTATTTTTTCGGAATATCCCGCGTTTTTAAAAGATGTCGCTATAGTAAAAAGTAATCACATAGCTAAGACGCATATACTGAGATACATTTCAAATCTGTTGGTCGATGTTATTAGTTTTTGTTTTTTGGGGGGACGTTTTGACACATCATCCTTTGTGTAAGAGACTGATACAACTTGAGCATAACCTATAAAAGCAATGGCCATCCGTCGTATCATGAGTTATTTGTTTTTGTGTGGAATAAATTGCTGTAAATTCGTAACATTCGTGTCTTATGCATTTCATGTTTTAAAAGTTATAGCCAATAGCTTTTAAAACAAATAACTCATGATTTGACGGATGGATGACTATCCAGAGTTATCATCAGTGCGCTAACATTGACAAACATTCGCTTTCTATCTTTATATATATATAATAGCGCTGAGAATACTATTTTGACGTCTCGGAATGGTCCCTTCAGCGCAACGTATTCAAGCCTAGCTCCGTTGCTTCATTGCTTCGAATCGCTCGCAACATTAATTTCTTTACGCAACACTGTAAAGTTTAACCGGGTGCGGGCCAGGAAGAAATGTCGTCGAGAATTATTATGCATTTGCAAAGCATGTCCAATTGAAATTCTTTGTTGTTGTTGCACGCTCCAGCTTACTGCTTGTCACCGCTAAGCAATATCTAACATTCATAAAAATGTCTTTTGCTTTTGTGTTGTAAATAAGTTGGCAGACTAAAGACGTGTCTTTTGCCAAGAGAAACTGGTAAATACTTATGTTGCTAATCTGTCTTCTTGTAAAATGGTTTTAGTAAGCTTACTATTTTGTGAAACTATACTATATAAATCCAAAAGTTTATTATTCAAATAGGAATAAAATCGTATTGTCTGTAATAAAATTACCATTAAGTTTTTTTTCTATTACTCAGCTGATGATTAAACAGAAATAGGTTTTTTTTACTATACAAGTTGAATATAAATTACTAATACAAGAATAACTAGTTAATAATAAAGTTAAACTATTTATATTTTTAAATAGGTTGCAAATGTTTCAGGCTGACTAATGCGACAGCCAAACGGTTATTTTCATATAAAAGACACCAACGCGCGCAGTTTTAAGTAAATAATATTCAAGGTGTCTTTTTTTTCATATTTTTGTATATATTTTTAGTTTATCGTGAAGGTTCCGAGGTTTGTATATAATATGAAAACCAAGTTCATATTTTTTTCCCATGGGAGATTTAAAACAGAAGACAGCGTTGTAGTCGCAGAAGTAAAGCTTATTACAGGTATTGTATTTAAATAAAATAAAAGTCTCAGTTTTCAAATTATTTTATTTTACGTAACGTGCCATTATGAATAAATCGTTATTGTGTCTCATACCGTATTGTTTTAACTTGTAGGTAAGATTGGAAACTGAAGGTAAGAAAATATTGCATTTCTACGTTAATTACAAGGTGTATGGCACATGCTATATTACAAAATATACAGAATTACCGTCTAATAGTTTATTCTAATATCACTTTAGTTTAATGATATAAGTACTTGGTGATGCAGGTGAGTTATTGTAACGATGATTAGAAGCAATAGGTGTCCGAAGAGAGCTGTGAACAAAATAAAACTAGTTAAAAAATATATATTTAAAGCCTGACCAAAAAAATAAAATACCTTTTCTGGAGGCGCCACGTGTTTATTACATATTTTTACGACTATGGCAACAATTTTCCCTTTTATATATAAAACTAGCTGTTCGCCCCGCGGCTCCGCCCGCTCTCAAGGGTATGAAAAATAGATAGTAGCCGATTCTCAGACCTACTGAATATGCATATAAAATTTCATAAAGATCGGTCAAGCCGTTTCGGAGGAGTATGGGAACGATCACGAGAATTTTATATATAAGATTAATTCCATCAAAATTCCGCAATATGGCGAGGTTTTTTATTTCTCTGGTCGGGTTTTAAATGTTTCTACTTTATAGCATGTTTATTCTACGTTAAAGTTTTTTTTTTTGCAAATGTGTACCTAATAGATTTCCGCACGATGTTTTTATTTACTATTATGAGCTTTGAATAAATGTAAATATTAAAATATAATACTTGTAGCATACAACGTTACGGATTTGGGAGCTGTTTTATTTATTGAATTGTGTAAAACTTAAATCTGCTCAGGAGTAGGTACATGTAGTTTATGTGCTATTTATCTCTTTCTGTGTTTATTATTTACGCCTCAATAAATAATATTGAATAATATTTTAGGGCTTTTTGATAAAAAACTGATACATACACGTAGAACTAGAAGCCTCATCCTGCATCGGAGATCGATACTCATCAGTCACATCCATAAACTGATAGATCGCTTTAAAACCAGTCCCGTCTAGCCTATCGTTTGACCTGAAAAGAAAACTTTATTATTTAAGGTGTAAGGTAGGTGATGGCTTAACAATAATTTTAAGAACAAAAGAGGGTCTCAATGAATGGATCTGATTAGCTTTCCCAAAAAACATTTTTTGCGCAAACAAATCTACACTCGAGCACAAATACTATTTTTAATTAGACCCCTATTTCACAAACGACATAAGACGAAAGGGACGCACAGTATGCGTTAGAATGAGATACAAATACACCACGCTCACTCTTGCTCATAACTGCGTCCCTTTCGTCTCCTGTCTTTGACTACCGTGAAATAGGTGCCTTATACAGTTTGTATAGAGAACACGCGTTATGTCTAAGTTGGATTTGGCCTCTTCTGGAAAGGGGGGTGTAACTGTAATCCCCTCTTTTTGCAGGCATTTAGGAGATTGTGTTGTTATTAATGACGCTGTTCATTCCCTACGCTGCAGGAAAAGTAGGCCTGGACCAGATCTAAGTCAGGAATCACACCACACGGAAAATCCTCACTTCTCACACACGAATGCTCTCAATAAGAATAATCATATATATTGTGTAATTTAGTTACCTGAAGGTCACTTTGAAGAAACTCCTCTCCGATTCGACGTGAAATTCCTTCATCTGCCCGCAGTATCTACCGTACCTAGTGTCTTCAGTCATATAGTTTGAAAATTCGACGTAATCACTTGCTGAGACCGCTTCGCATCTGAAACAAGCAATTTATTATACATATTTCGATGATTGGAAAATAAATATGTAGGTAAGTACCTAGGTACTGTATACTTCCCTTCTGTTCTATTAAATTAGACAACATTTGTATGTCCCTTTTCAATACTTAACCAACTATATTAGTTTCTTATAGGTACATTGAATATCAGTAAATCACAGAATAATGATTTAACTATCAAGCAACGTATATTAATGAGGGAGTAAATATATTAAGTTATTACTACATTTTATAGAATTAGTAATTTAATAAAAGAATAGATCTTGAAGTTCTTGTGTGATAGATACCTAGAATGACGTGAAATTTTATGAAATTAACAAGCTGTTTTACGTAAATATTAACTACTTTGGAATCTCATAAGTTTTACTTTAGTATAAACGTCTCAATTTTGTACTTATAAATTGGCCACCTTATTCTTTTCATCATGTTCGTATCAACTATTGTGTTGTTGTTAACGATTCAAAACATGTTTTCAGTTATTCATTAGTTCAATTGTTTAGAACAAACAGCATTTGTAAATAATAACAACTTCACAATGAACTGCATTCGACCTGTTACATGTACTCTATGTAAGTACTAAGAAGTCGGGGTAATAAATAAAGTAAGAGTAAAATTATTATACCTAACTATAGATTCTAGACATTTCTAGATATCTCCTCGTTTACTCGTACCTTGGCGTGACGATTTGGAACAGTGCGAGAAATAAAAAAATACTTTATCTTATAATGTTTAAAAATTGGTTGCCTGGTAGTAATAAGGCCGCCTGTTTGCACACTTTTACCATTGTGGACAGTATTTACAGTGTTTCTTGTCATTCCTTGTTTAAATAAAATATTTATATTTATTCTTAAGCGCGATATCTTCATACAAACATTCTTATAATTGTTCTAGTCTAGACTATTCCAGATATGTATTATAAACTTCAAATTATGTTTATATGACCTATAGGATAAAATTAATGTATCTGAAAGAGGTATTTTACTCTATTATTCCACATAATATTATTATGATCTGACCACCATACATTGACATGATGTAACATTTAAGGCAGAGATTTTTATATATTCTACTATTAGAATTTTGAGTGTGCCTTAAGCCCAAAATAATAATTATATACATTATGCACTATTTTAATTTTCATATTCATTAGAACAAGGCATTTGAAATTTGTGCTGAAACCATTTTATGGGTGAATAGAATTAACACAAATAAAATAAATTGTTTAAAAAATGGTCATAGCCGATGATAAATTTTGAATTTTATTATCTAGTTTTTGTCATATAGCCTAAAACTTTTAAAGGTGATACAGGATTTACATACACTATAGCCCAAACCTATTAGCATACTTTTTATTCCAAACACAAAACACTTACGGTAAAACCCCTTCCACGTCGAAGTTGGTGAAATGCAGATGAACCTTCTCCGTGTCAGCTCCGTGGAAGAAGTACGTGCATTCCGTGTCCCGTGGGTATGGGCCCGGGGAGTTGGGTGACGCGAATGTCCCGTTCCGGAATTCCGTGCTGTTGTAGACAAACGCGCATGGAAACTCTTTTAGCTGCCTCCCTGATGTTATTCCAAAATCTAGAAAAGAGAGTTGGAGAATATACTTATTTATTCATATTATGTTATTAAGGTTGCATTCTTAAATAAATATCATCATTTCAGCTAGTAGACGTCCACTGCTGGACAAAGAAATATATATTTAATTATCTAGCAGTCTTTGGTGGCAGTATCTCTGCACTTCATCATTAGTTTTTATCTGACGTTGTTCGGATCTCTCTATCGTGTTGTGTTCTCTAGCAAAGTAAAGTTAAGAAGTAAAAGCGTTCTGTCCCTTCCTTTAAAAACTCCTATCCTGCTATATCCTCCTCTATTTTATGTGATAATGATACACCTACACCACCCTGGTCTCGGAGTTATTGAGCCGTTCGCACATGGCTAATTCTGACAACAGTAGGCTTACTAGGCTCGAGAAGCTGTCAAACGCGACATATTGACAGAACTACTATGGCTTTAATGTCACTATGTCGCGTTTGACAGCTTCTCGAGCTTGTCGCTTCTTACGTAGTAAGCTAACAGGGTTTGTGAGGTAGGTTAAAGTTTGAAACCCACACATCATCATGTCGTATGGCGATTACTGCGTGGGATCCTATATGGAAACCCACACGATAAGCAAGCATAATATAAACTGTAACGAGGTACATTACATACTACCTCGTTGCCTTTTTTTTTACTTCATTTCTCACCTCATTTACCATTTCCTTCTTAAAATTTGAATATTTAATTTTGGAATTCATTCAAAATCATCCGTCAATCATCCATCTTTCATTATTCATTACTACTTTTACTCCTGGCCACGACAAAAATGTAATTAATTTTCCCAAAAATGTAATTAATTTCAGAATATATTATTAGTATACGTGAATGTGAATCTTGTTATTTGTGCAACCTCAAACATCTTCATCTAAAACGTAGTTGCCCCGCAGGCTCGTTCAGGAGCTAGACGAGCGGCGGGTGTAACAAAACTATCTCTATTCACTACCAATTTATTTTTAATTAGTCTTTTGGAAGAACAAAAAGTATGGTGAACTTACTTTCTACAAAAGAATAAGAAATCTTGAATCCCCTGGCGTATCGCGAGGAGTGAGTGCCTCGGAACTCCAGCATCAGCTTGGGTCCATTAGACATGATTGGTTTGGGAAGGTCTACACCGCAGAAGGTCTCCAAATTTTCCAACCGACCGTCCACGTTCAGGAACGCTTGTAAGGAGTCTACGCTTGAACAGCTGAAAAGTAAAATGTAGGATTTTGTTAGGGATTCTTCGGTAAAAAAAACTAAGTTTAGTTTCTCTCTTCGTTGATCATGAGTAGTTTTACTTCAATCATTATTTTAATCAGTGATAATAACAACTGTTACATCCTAGTTTAACTCATTTTCGAACTTTCTGTGTCCTAGCTGATCCTAAACTAACTGCTGCAGCTACCTATTCGAGAGCTGATAGATCAATAACTTTTTTTTTTATGTCTCGGGGTGAAAAATAAAATATTTGAATATATTTGTAAAGACGGCAGATACCTACTCGTAAACCGCACCAGGACAGTACTGGTGGTTGTGTGTAGTAGCTGTTACGTAAGTAGTAGTTATTTCTTTGTTAATTATTACTATTAATATTAGTATAGAAAAATACTTACTCTAAAGATCCATCAGAAGCTTTATACAAAAAGAAGTCTTGGAACACGAGTCTGACCCTCTCCTTGCCGCGGCCGAAGAACTCGTAGTGGCAGTGGGTGTTTGGGGGGTACGGTGACGGGAAGTGGGGGGAGGTGAGGGTGCCGTGCTTCGAGCCGTCACTGCTGAACTCCTGGTGGCAAGATGACGCTGTAAATAATACAAAATTGACGTTTAGGCGGGAATTAGTAAGCTGTCGTGGATGTGTGTCATTTCACTTTAGTAAAATATATACGGGGACATAGTAAGTAAGTATAATAACACTTTATTGCAAACACACAAATCATCTTAAAACTAGAATATGCGCAAAGGCAGTCTTTTCGCTGTAAGCGATCTTTTCTAGACAACCTTGTTGTAAAGAGACATAAATTGAGAGAGACGGAGTAGTGTATGGTAATGGAAAATATTATATACAAGGGTGCTTTATATATTAAAATATTATTTTGCATTAAAGATTCATTTTTTTAAATTAGGTATAGGTAGGTACATATTCATATAATACTTATTTATAAAAACAGTAATGATAATTTTATGTCTGTTAGTTTAGCTCGAATATCCGAGACACAGCAGGTTCGAATCCTTACCAAAACCTACAAAAATATTACACAAACGAGTCAATGTGAAATTTATTTTAAAGGGTTTTTTTCTGCAAAATGGACATCTGAGAAGTCAAAAGATCAAGAGAGGAAAACGATAATTACCTACTTATAGGTAGTTACTTAGGTCAAATACTATGATCAAAATATCTCTATCGATAAAACAGCTAAGTTGGATCGACATTTTTTTTATCAGTTTAACTTTACTGTGGAAAGATGTAAGCGTTCGGATCACGTTTCGAAGGATCCGGCTTCAAATCGTTAAGTAGGTAGGACATCTAGAACTGATTCCAAATTCCAAATTAGGTACTTGAAAAAGTCACCGTCCATGGAGAAGTTAGTTAGACAGTACTTCGCTTTAACAGTGGTAGGTAGGTACTTAAATTCTGTAGCTATAGTGAAATGGTTTGTCCAGAGAGATTGGAAGAGCCGCTTCGCTTTAGAGAAATAATAAATTTAGGGCATATTGTCTGACTGAAGACTTGCATGAATGTTTTGAAGGAAAACATTATTTAGTATTCTTAGGCTTCAAGGTTAGGAGTAGGAGATAATCAAAAAACAAGTTTCAACAAGTTTTATTTTTATTATTGTGCAATAATTTTATGAACGTACTACGTAGTAACAAACTAAAATAAAAGTGTAAAGAAACGTAAAAATCAATGTTGTTTAATGTGACGCATGCGTGTAACGAAACGTTGATTTTATAATAGTGCTACACCAGTTAACTTTCGATAGCAGCTACAAAGATAAGTACTTAGTATTTAAATTTGTTACGACACTGTTGCAGTGTTTGGGATTCAACTATCTAAGTATCTGCTTATGATGTATTTTAAAGTAAGACGTAATTTCTTAACACTTGTTGCGTTGTATTATTTGATTGTTTAGCTAAAGATTACTAGTATTTAATATTTTAATAGACTTCCGCAAGAAGACACCTGAACCAATTTTTTTTTGTTCAGGTGACCATAAACTGTAATTTAAGGATGACCATGAACACAATTATTATTATTTATCTAACTAAACTCTACAAAGGAAGACATTACCTACTAAGTGTCATTAGAATTCAGATATTATACATCTGATATCGTTGGGCTAGTCATTATAAATAATAATAATAATAAGCTTCTTGTCCCTGTCGCCCTGACCTCCGGCGGTTTGATTTTTCCACCGTTGGAGTAAACGCCAGAGGTGTGGAATAAGCTTTATGCTCACATAATAATAATAATAATAATAATAATCCCACAACTAACCTCACAAACTCTCCCTTGTCCAAACACGAATTATACCAACTCACAGAGCCTCTCGAACTCTTGTCCCGATACGCACTTGGCTTAGGCCCGTGCGTATTGGTAAACCGGTGAAAGCCGAGAAAAAAAAAGAAATTTGAAAATAATAATAATAATAGTGCGGCCGTTTAGGGTAGCCCATTTATTAAGTGGCAAGTCACCGTCTGCTAGATTTAATGTTGTGAGTAGGCTTTGCAAGATCCGTTATTTTTTGCTATCCGGATATTATCCGTTTTGAAATTTGATTATCCGGATATCCGAATAATATCCGGATATTTTAAAATACAAAGTAAAATGTATGGAGATTGTTGTTTATTAAACTTAATGGACTGATATGATCGTTAATAACAATAATAACAGCTTTATAAGTAATTTGGAAAGTTAAATCTTAACGAAATAACAATTATTTTCTTATCATTATTCAAGACTTTCAAAATCAACACCTTGGTCGAGCGTGGCCGAGTGTAGGGTTATAACAGCAAAACTACTATACTTCGTATTACCAGTATTACCACTCTGTTATCAAAATCATAATATTATTCCGGTACCTAGATAAGTAATTATACGAGATGTGTTTTGAGCTATTGAGCTATAAACTGCCAGACGACGTCATACTTATTTATTAAATAATAGTACGTGCGCGACGCGAGACCGCGGCACCCCTTGCGGTAAGGATCCACGACGATCCGGCTGGCGGCAGGCATTTAGCGCGCGCAAGTAGGTGCATTGAGTGAGAGAGGCCTGACTGCGTGGTAATTATTAATTATTAAAGTATGAAATTAAATGAAAATCTTTATTTTCAGTAGGTTATATTACATTACATAACTCTTTGAAATTGTCATTAATTTATACAAAGCAAAAGCAAAAAAGAGACGTATGTAATTGTAGCAAAAAAAATAAAAACAGTTTATTTTTTAGGAAGTTTTCATGTCAATCTGACATAACTGTGGGATCCGGATATCCGGATTTTGCGACAGAAATTATCCGGATCCAAAACCAGGACGGATATCCGGATAAACGGATATCCGAATATCCGGATCGCAAACCCTAGTTGTGAGATCTTTAACAAGCAGATGTCCGTTATCTCACCTCAATAGCCCAGGTATCCAGTCCACTAACTCCCACCCCCATAGCCCAGACCAACGTTTGTCCCTCCCTGGCAATAGTTTTGCAGCTAGCGGGGACTGTCCTCCAGCACATTTCTGTAGTGTGTTGGAGGATAGGCCCCGGTAGGTGCTGCCATCTCACATTGTAGATCAAATGGTACTAAACGGGCCTCTACATGTTGGCTTTGGCCCCATGCACGCCTCCCAAAGGACCGGGTCTCTATAGACCCGTGATCTTAAAGTGTACCAACATAATAATAATAATAATAATAGACCCGTGATCTTAAAGTGTATATAATAATAATAATAATAAATTCATTTATTTCAGGCAATATTTACATATAGATGTTAAATATGTAAACAGAGGCCCATATCATAAATACCTTACAGACTATCATACATATTCTATACTACATCTAAACAATAAAAACTAAATACACAGCACTTTACACGCAAGCCCAGGGTATCGTGTCCTTTCGCGGCAGGTTCCCCCTGAAGCGACGAAACACGACCCCCCCTTCGGCCAGAACTGTGGCGTGGTGAAGACGTCCAGGTGTGCAGTCGGGACCCGCACTACGAACGACTTGAAGTTGACGTGGTGGCGCGACTCCAGGGGCTCCACCACCACACCGAATCCTGGCGAGTCCTTGAAGGCACCGTCTTTATGCCTCTCCTTGATGAAGTCCAGCACGTCTTCCCGAGTGGTAGTTTCGTGCAGGCGGGAGACATAAAGCGATGTCTTCGTCGTGGCGGCACGCAGGGGGATGTTGGGGTCCACCTGCGCCGGGCTAGCACGTGCTCTGGCGTGTTCGCTGTCTGCGCCTCTTCTGTACCGTGGTGAAACCTTCCGCGTCCACCACGTTAGGGCGCTTATTTTCGGACTTCTTAGCTTGTTTTGCTGGAGTCTTCTTTGTATTTATATTTAATAATGTTGTATTTATATTTAATGCAGCCAGTTTCTAAATTCCTTTACCTGTTAATAGTCATTTAAGACCTTTTCAAAATTATATCATTTTTTATTTAAGAAAAATATTTAACTTAACGATTACTTGAAAATATTTAATTTTATATCATTTTTAATAATTACAAAAAATAACAGCTACTTCTACTTCTAGTACAAGAGAGTTCATCCCTATTCCAGTAACTAACTGTCAAGTCAACGTCAAAGTGACGCTTCTGGTACGCGGTGTTTTGGTGCGTGTCGAATGTTTGTTTTGGGGTAATTTCATTCTTTGAAAGGCCCATATGGTGCTATTACGTCGTAATGTTTAAAATTTATGTAAAAAGTGAATAATTAGCAACTGTTGTCTTAGTCTATCTATAGGTTTCAGTGGTTAAATTGCGAATCTCATGCGGTGAACTAACCATGTCGGAATTTCAACCTTTTTTCGTTGATCGGGCCAAAGGCGGGCGTGCCTCTTGTAAAGGCTGTAAAGGTAACTGTCCCAGTGGTGAATTGCGCATGGCCAAACTTGTGTCGAGTCCGTATGGAGAAGGCCAGCAGATGAAACAATGGCACCATGTAGACTGTCTCATGAACGTCCTACTCAAGCAACGGCCTACTACGAAACGCATAGATTCCATAGATGACATCGGCAACTGGGTCACTTTGAGCAAAGAAGACCAAGAGTTCATTTTAAAAAAGGTAAATGAAATGGAAAAATTGTATGAAGAAAAAAATAGTGGCAAATACACAGCCAAAGTCATCAAAAATGAATCTCCATTCCATTCAAAAAATTCAAATACCAATACAACAAATGCAGTTACACCAGGCGATTCAAAAAGTCCGAAACAAAGCAAAGATTTAGATGTAGAAGACAATAAGTTCTTGATGTTTGCTAAACTATGTAATAAAATTGCTAAGGTTGATGCTTATACAGACAAAACATCAACAGTAAACAATTTTTTCAGAAAAGGTTCAGCCGATGAATTTAAAGGAGATTTAAAGTTGTGGTGTAAACTATTATTACCCCAGGCAACAAAAAGAATCTATAATTTAAAAAGTAAACAACTTGTTAAATTATTTTCTAAGATATTTAGTACTGACCATGACGACATGCTGACACATCTGGAGAATGGTGACGTTGCTGATACAATACAACATTTCTTTTCCAAATCAAGAAATTACAAACCACAAACAGAAAGCACTTTGACAATTCATGATGTAGAAAATTTCTTGGAAGATCTGTCAAAATTGACAAAAGAAGAAGAACAAATATATCACTTCAAGAAAATAGTCAAAAAATGCACCTTGGAAGATATGAAAATGCTTATTCGTCTAATAAAAGGTGATTTAAGGATAAATGCAGGACCAAAACACATTTTAGAAGGAGTTCATCCTGATGCCTATAATGTATTCCAAACTTCCAGAGATTTGAACATGGTTTTAGATAGAGTTCTATCGCAAAGCAGTGGAGTAAAGCATAAGGATGCATCGCACAAGAGTGTGGAAGCAAAAATAGTCCTTATGACACCTGTGCTTCCAATGTTGGCTGAAGCATGCAAGTCTGTTGAAATGGCTATGAAAAAATGCTCCAATGGCATGTTTTCAGAAATAAAATATGACGGAGAGAGAGTTCAAGTACACAAACAAGGAAATGAGTTTAAATATTTCTCACGGGCTTTGAAGCCAGTGATGGCTCATAAAGTCAGCCATTTTAAAGACTATTTGCCACAAGCATTTCCCAAAGGAGTGGACATGATATTAGATGCAGAAGTTTTGATGGTAGATGTAAAAACTGGAAAGCCCTTACCGTTTGGAACTTTAGGTATTCATAAACAATCAGAATTTAAGGATGCTCAAGTGTGTCTGTTTGTATTTGACTGTCTTTATTACAATGGAAAGGTGTTGATAGACATGCCAATTAGAAAAAGAAGGCAAATCTTACATGATCACATGGTGGAAGTCAAGAATCATGTTATGTTTTCTGAGCAGGAGTTGATTGAAAAACCAGCTGATTTGGCTAAAATGATTGCTAAGGTAAAAATAATTTATTTTCATTCTGTAAATTTTATTTACTAAGCAGAGTCGCAAACACAAACTTATCACTGGAGAAATTGTCCTGGTTTTGGTAACCCTTTATAAGACAAAACAACTTTACAAAATGTATTCGTTTTCGACTTTACGTTGAGGTTATAAGGTTAAAATTAAGGTGTCAATATAGTGGCCACTGCCTTGTAAAGGTTTAAACTTCTACTAGACATGCACACTACCAACAGCTATCTATGTTACCACCATCACAATAAATCAAATAAACAATTTATTAAAATTAAATTCATATTTTTATTAATTTCAGGTTTTGCAACTAGGTCTAGAAGGTTTAGTACTAAAAGATCTAGAATCCACTTACGAGCCTGGTAAAAGACATTGGTTGAAAGTAAAAAAGGACTACTTATTTGACGGAGCTATGGCTGACACAGCTGATTTAGTTGTGCTAGGCGCTTGGTTTGGTATTTATTATTTTTAAACAACTTCATTTATACTCTCTTTTAATTTTTAATGAACTATATGATAATGGTATTGTAACTTATCTAAAACAGCCTATAACTGCTGGATTTCGCATGTGTTGTTGTTTATACAGATTAAGAGAAATTTTAGTATTACATCCTGGGTAAGAAAGCAATATTAATTTGTATTTTTTCTTCTTTCAGGTACAGGCAAAAAAGGAGGCATGATGTCGGTATTTTTAATGGGCTGCTATGACACACACAGAAAAAAATGGGTGACAGTTACTAAAGTGCACACTGGTCATGATGATAGTACATTGGAGAGACTCCAGAAAGAACTGGGTCCACTTATGACGAAAATATCACAGGAATATTCAAAAATTCCCAGCTGGTTGGATTGTAATAAAGGAATGGTGCCAGATTTTGTGGCTTTAGATCCTAAGAAGCAACCTGTTTGGGAAATCACTGGTAAGTTAGATTTTCATGCATGATATAGATTATTAATTACAGATGTTGCCGATCCTAGTCATGCAATTTTTTGAGCCGCCATGTCAGACGCGAATTCGGTCACCAAGCTAAATGAGGTTGGTCAAAAACCTAAGAAACTACACGTAAAAATGAGACTATTAGTTTATTCAATCATTTTATTTCTTTTAAACATTAACACTGAGTTAATCTTATTTTGAAATTAGATGTGATACTACAACTTACTAGTAGAATCTAAAATTAAACCATGAATCGTCAATGTCATGTTTACAAGAAGCATTCTTTGTGTTTGCAAACTATAATATGCACTTATCTGGTCTGGTGACTTAGGCCGGGCGGTCATTAATCATAATAATAATAATACATATAATATGTGGGGCATCTCACACACAGCCATCTGACCCCAAACTAGGCAAAGCCTGTACTATGGGTGTCAGATTGTCGATAGATAAGTCTCTTTAATTTAAAAATAAATAATACTTAAAACCGTACAACATCCAGACATGAGACAAACACAAACACACACAAGTGCTCATCATACTGTCAAGACACGCATCGCGATTCTCTCCTTTATTCATTGGACACAAGAAAGGAACAAATTCCAAAGTGTTCAGCTTAACGTGCATCTCCATACGTATTGAATATTTACAAATATTATGTTTACAGGAAACAGATTTCCATTGTATCATTTTTTCACTCTATATTTACATAGATCTGTTTTATTTAAAAATAATCTGCAGCACATGTATCGCGAAAGAACTTTCACTATAATTATTTAATACGTAACTAAAAAACATTTTCTTACACATTATTACGATTGTTTACGGGTCTTAAAGCGATATATATATTTTTTTATTTACCTACCTATTTAAAATTATCGCGCTAAGACTTGTAAACAATCGTAATAATGTGTAGTAAGCGCGAAAGCCTCAAACAAACATACAAATTTTCTTTTCTAATATTCCTATTTTCATTTTGTTTCAGGTACGGAACTTACAAAAGCGAATCTTCACACAGCGGACGGGATATCAGTTCGCTTCCCGCGCGTGACGCGGATTAGAGACGACAAAGACTGGGAGACAGCAACCAATTTGGAGGAGCTTAAGCACCTATACAAAACTTCCAAGGAAAAGACAGATGTAAGCCTTTTGAACAAACTGGCGGCTACGGCCTCCGAAGAATCTTACGAACCTCCTAGTAAAAAAATCAAAGAAAGTCCCAAAAAAGATAAACCTAAAGTCGGTAATTTAGACAGTTTTGTCATAAAAAAGAAAACAAAAACAGAGAAAACTAGTCCAAACACGTCATCAGATACTAGCAATAACAATCTGGTCGATAATGATGAAGTCGAAAGTAAAACTAAATTAAAAAGAAAGCTTAAAGATATCGCAAATTCATCAAAAACTTCAGAAACTTTTGATACTAGTTCTAGTACTATTATGGATGAGTCTATTTCTGATATTAACATGCAGTTGATGCCAAAAAAACCTTTGCCAGATGCATTTTTGGATAAAAGACTAGGTTTCTATCCGGACTTTATAAGCTTTCCAGAAGACGAAAGAAGATTATTTGAAAGGCATTGGATAGCTTACGGTGGTGATATTGTTAAATCTGTTCGTAATATGGACGTTGATTTTGTTGTACATAAGGATAAAACAATAGAGTTTAAAGAAATGCAATTGTTAAGGAAAAAAGTACCAGATCACGTCCGGCATGTGACAAAAAGTTGGTTGATCAAATCTATTTGTGATGTAAAATTGTGTGATACATCTAAGTTTGCTGTAGTTGTTAAGTCTGTTACCTAAGATGTTAATGTAAATGAATGACCTCATTTTACATAGATCATGTTAATATTTTACTTTAAAAAATCTTTCTGCTTTGCAATTTTTATGGCAAGTAAATAAAATAATAATACTTTAATTATACTGACCTCACATTTTAATGTTTAATTAATTATTTATTAATGATTTTGTCTCTTGTTTTTTTTTTAATATTGTCAAGTGACCATAAACTTATCGTTGTGCCTGTTAAATTGGTTAATATTATGTTCTAATAATGTAATGGAATTATTCTAATCGTATTTAATTATGTTATTTTGCCTAACATCACGGCTTCGACATGGTTGTTACTTTACATTAAAATATTTGTTATTTTCAATAATTTCCTCTTTTATTTATAAAATCAAATCCAATAGGTCTCAATCTGTCGTCGCTGGCTTTGAGATTCTCTTTATTTATTGATCGAACGTAATAAAATATTTAAATAATAAAATCTGTAATCTTGTGAAAAATTGTGGTAAACACATTAGGTGTACCTACATAATGTAAGTAAATGAATTCACATGCAGCATGACACTACCTATTCTGAACAAAAGATATCCTTAAAGCCGTTCGACAAAAGCTATAAAATGTAGCCATACGGAGGAAATCCCGTTTCTATTTGAACATAAGACTGTAACAGTACATGAAAGTTTACGAGCAGGTATTCATCACAACTTTGTCGATACCGCGCTGCTGCACCTTAGAAAATGAAACAACTTCGATGCGCCCACTTTACAGTTAGTTACTTCTTCCGCACTACTATTTTATACTATAGGTACCTGTGACCTGTGGATTGGAACAGGGAAACGCCTGGTAAGCTCCAGCGTTATAGAAAACAACTGTAGTTAGTACTTCATTGTTCTGTTTAGCACTTAGTACCTATCGATTAAGCAGGAGTTATTAAACTTATATTATAATACAAGTGGACAGAGTCGTATAACATGCTTAGAGACACATCTTCATTAATTTAAGAGCTACTCTCCTGTCGGTGGAGTGGCCACCATTCCTCTCTGTCCTCTGTCAATCCCTTGACATTCTGATAAGACACAACATCATTATTTTAGTAGTATTTGGCTGAAAATAAATTAGGACAAGAAAACTGAGACGTGTACAGAAGCCAGTCATGCGGCTGGACACTCGCACTACGAAATTCACCCCTACCGCTACGGAGTACGGACGCTCTCAAGGTCAAAGTGTCCAGCCGCATGTGCTGGCTACTGTACCTAAAGGTGTAATTCGTATGCTGATTCGCTAAAAGATAAATACTCCTGTGCTGCATTTTTCCACTAATATTAGAGTGATTTTAAACAAGAAAGAAAATAATTACTTACCATAGGTACTATTTGAACTATCCATTTCACCTACCTACATCTACGAGTACACAAGTAAACGGCGTTATAGATGAAAATTGAAAATTGCAGCTAAAACCTGAAAAATATTCTGGCTCATCTCACAAGTAATACCTATAAGAGAATCCTTTATAAATATTAAAGCACCGTCGAGGCAGTATTTGCTCTATCCAACGAAGAGAATGTAGCCCGAGGCTCCAAGCGGAACCATATTGTTGAAATTTCAAAACAGACCTAATAGAATTTACAGGAGAAAATCGCTGAATGGCTAAAGCTGATCAAACATAGAAGCATAACGCCTATTTGACAGTGAATAGCTAAGTAGGTAGGAACGTGAGCAAACATTAGAGCCACAGTATAGATACCTAATTATGATAAATCTCGCCTTTCATAATGAAAATGGTTTAATAGAAAGAGTGTATTTTTTTTTTATTTGTGCACCACAAATCTCTTAAATACATTGACGACCTACTAAAAAACAAAATCTTACTCCGGAAAGTAAGGTATTTAAGCCAATGTAAGCCTTTCTGTTAAGAGCTCATATATGTCCCCACCGGGGGGCTCGAGCCTACCCTGAAATCAGGGTGAATAGGCCTTACTACGCTGGCCCAGTGCGGGTTGGTCAACTTCACACACAACCTTTGAATTTTTTACGCAGGTGTGTGCAGGTTTTCTCACGATGTTTTCCTTCACCGTAAGAGCGTCGAATAAACGTACATATGAATTCAAAAATCGAAAACACATTGGTACGTGCCGAGGTTTGCTTCCGAATGAAAGCTAACAGCCCTAGCTACTTGGCCACCGACGCTCTTAGCAAGCCTCAATGCAAGCCTTTACTGCTCAATAACTGAACTTTTAAAATCCCCACTATCAAAAACTCATAGCCCACTTCACTTCACCACTCTTACTTCTGTAATTTATAAATCAATAAAAATTAAATATGAAATGACATAAAAATAATTAACTTATTTAACTAAACCTAAAGCGAGTGCTTTTGTACGGGGCCATCGGGTCTATCAGCAATCGCTTTTAGGATGCTGTTCCGACTATTACGCAGGCGCTGCAGTAAGGAAGCCGCTTTCTTACGCACGATATCGTGTGAAAACCATGTGTGTGAGCCTCAGCGAACATTCGAGATGCGCTGCAACGCCGCGGCAGTCGAAACATCCTAAAAGTTCATTATTTTACTGTACGCTCAATTTAAAGTAACTGAAATACAATCATAGTGCAGCTATAATGCAGTCCTGATGCAGCTTTAAACCCCCCTATGTTTGGACGTAGATCCTTTTTTGCTAGTGAAACCAAGTTCCATAGCCGAATAAATAAATTAACTTGTTTTTGCATATAAACTCGAAATACTTCAGTATAAAATGGCACACACAAACCCCGGCTAAAGGCGTTTTCAGCGGTTATGGAGGCATGTTTGCGCGATGAAAACACGGCTTTACATCACACCGTACTGTAAAATACGCGCATATTTATCATACCATGTTTTTTATTCCAGAAGCAGTGCATTCTATTTCAAAAGTTCAGTGCAGTTAACACTAAGTATATTTTAGAAGTAATTTAAATTTGATCTACGTTTTTTAATTAAGAATTTGAAACTGAAAAACCGAAGTAAAACATCTGGATTCCTGTTTTTGAAACCCCCACGAAAAAGAGGGGTGTTATAAGTTTAACGTGTGTGTCTAAGTGTGTATGTGTCTCTGCTGTGGCATCGTACGTTTTTTGTTTGCAAGGTGACATAATCGAGAGTAGGTATGATCCAAGAAAAATATTTTCAGCCATTCAAAGATTTTATCAGCTCTTTTCTAGTTGTTGAAAGTATCTAAGTAACGGTTTTATGGCGGGGGTTATATACCTACTTAATTTTTTTTTTTTTTTAATTGATCTACTAAGGCCTATTCCCCTCCCCCTGAATCGGGTTAGGCTCGAGTCCCACGGTGGAGAAGTTTGAGCATAATTTGTTTTTGTCGCGTTCGTCACATATCAAATTTCACCCCTAATTTTGGAAACTTGTACTTGAGGGTTAAGTTTATATTGAATCCTACTTTTAGACTTATCGTGCATGAGTTTTAAAAGTGAGTTTCAAAAAATATACTCGTTCAACCATACATCAAACCCGTGAACGTGGTGTGCTGCTTGGGGGGACTACTGGTCTGCTCTAGTCGATTGCCGGTTGTTGTGCTTGTGATAGATTTTATTGGTTACTAGCTGTCCGCCCGCGGCTATACGCCCGCGTTTTTTTTTTTCCTTACCCTTTAAACCTTCCCTGGACTTTCATGAATATTTCAAGACCAAAATTAGCCAAATCGGTTCAGCCGTTCTCGAGTTTTAAGCAGACTAACGAACAGCAATCCATTTTTATCTAAAAGAAGACATACTTAGTTTAGTTTTTCTACTTTGACTGGTTGCCTTCCTTTAATTGTGTATTTCGTTTGCACTCTTTGTTAAATTAATCAAATTGTATAAAATAATAATTTATAATTTTGTAAAATATTTTGAAAAGATGCAACGCCTGTGGAGTTTTTCTGGCGAGTTCTTCTCCACAGAAGACAGCCAAATTGTGAACTCACCTCGACGTCGAAAAATGATTTGTAAAATCTTACTTCGAATAAAAAACTTTTTGATCTTTGAACTAGTTATTTGTTAGCAGCTAGTTCACTGTGTTATTCATCTAGCCCATAACTGGTAAGGAACAGTGTTTTACGACTAATACGGTGACATATAATACAGTTTACAAAATAATACCCAGATTATGTCATGATGGTGCCTAGCGTGTGTGGTTTTATCTGAGGGTTTTATGAGACTTTCATAGCTTTGACGGAAGTCACACATCAAAATACTTAGTTATATTTAGAAAGGCAGAGTGCTGTGGGTAATTTTTCGTCCAGGTTGTATTACTATATTTTAGGGGGCATGCAAAAAATAACAAACGGAATCGAAACTCTTATTTTTATTAGAGCTTTAACAGTTTTAGGGACTTCACTAATGTAAGTACCTATGTAAGTTAGTACCTATTCTTATCCACATGTACCTATGTTATATTGTAGGTACCTATGTCATGTCATGATGTTATTTATTTGACGGCGCCAGATATTGATTCACCTGATTTTTAAGCGCTATTGTTAGATTTTTGAACGAAAATTATTAGTAGACGGGAAATCGTTAGACGAGAATATTGTTAGACGAAAATTCATGTTTGAGTGATTTCTAAACGTAACTCCGAGACTGGCGCCAAAACAGTTTTTCGGCCAATAATTAATTAGGCGGTAAACGTGGATGTGCGACCAAGTGCTCGAACGTTTTATATTTAGAAAACGATGGTAAATTAGATCTCATTGCTATTAAAGAGCGAGATCTTTGTGTAATTTAAAGTGAGACCAAAGTTTATATGATAATTATTGGTATCTCCTTGCCCGCTAACTCACGCCAAGCATGGAAACTCTACCCGATAAACTTGGAACGCAAGCAAGTAATGGATCTGTGCCTTTATATTTATTTATTTGTTATTATGTGTATTAAGGGGCTCCCCTATGCTAAGTGGCGCCGCCATCCGTTAAAAAATAATTACTCTATGAGTAAACAGTTTTTCAAAACTCCGGTAGGTCATTTTAAAGATTTGGTGTTTTAGGATATATAGAAGCCATCAACTCTGTTAGTTTGAGTTCGATGAAGTTACAGATAGAAAATTTGCCAAAAGTGGCCGTTTTTAGCAAATTTTCTATCTGTAACTACAGCGGACTATAATAAATACAGTTTATGGCCGCTATATATACTATAGCACGCCAACTTGAAAATGACCTACCGGATTTTATAAAAAATGTATACTTCGCGAGTTATTATTTTTTAACAGACGGCGGCGCCACTTAGCATAGGGGAGCCCCTTAAATATCAATATCAAAAATATCATCATAATAATATCTGTATTATGTATAATCATTATAAATAAACAAAGCAAAGTGATAGATATCTAGGTAAAAAAAGTCAAATGAAAGAATCTGCATGAAATCTATATTAATATTATAAAGAGGAAAGGTTTGTTTGTTTGCATCCAATAGGCTCCGAAACTACTGAACCGATTTCAAAAATTCTTTCACTGTTGAGAAGCTACATGATCCCTGAGTAACATAGGCTATTATTTGATTAAAAAAAAAATGGGATCTTTACTATAACTTCAATAATATAACCCAAAGTGTAAATAAATACCTAAAATATTCCTAACTACTGAATAGGCTCCGAAACTACTGCACCGATTTTGGTAAAACTTGGCACATAGATAGAATAGACCTAAGGAAAGAATATAGGTTACGATTTACTGCGGGAAAATTCCTCATTTCCACGGGAAAAACTGTTAACGCGGACGGAGCCGCGGTGGAAGCTAGTATGTAATATTTTTATATTGCATGCTCTAAGATTGCATGGCTTTCGAGCAGATAAGTGATATTCCTTTTGGCAAAAGTTTTTAACAATCGTCTCTGAGATTTCCTTCGCTTATATAACTTTAAGTATAATTCAAAATTTTATTTGAAAATAATTATAGTAATAAAGTCTATCCCGCAATTATATGATTTTTTTATAACACCACGGTGTGATACAAATCTACCCGCCGAAGCTGCCCGCCTATTGAAACTCAAATCTCGTCAGATTTTACGGTTTGTTTATTCGACGTTTTTGTTTGCGGAAATTTTAATTTTTAATAAAGATGGCTTTGTGAACTCGCTATAGTGTTCCTATTTGTTATTAAAAGAGGTCAGGAGTAAATGGCGCTGTACGTTTGCAGGGTAACGTTTTACCTTTTTTTACCGTTCCTATGGCATTTACATTTATTATTAACTTCAGTTTCAAATAACTGGGTCGTTTACATACTGGATGCGATACCGGATACCTTACACACAATACCAAACTCATTAGGCTTAATCTGCAATTATTAAATTGAGGTGTTCAACTTTAATTTCATTTCATTCAACCAGAATATTTTATAGTAATTCACGTGTAAAGAGCTCTATGTATAAAGTGCACATTTGGAAATTAGCTATTAAATTGGCTACGAATACGAAATAGGACGAAAGAAAATTATCTACTTGATATTCTGGTAGAATTTGCTTGAAAGAAAGTGAAAAGATTTGTTTTTATTTTTAGCATAGCAGTCTGACGCCATAATTTCAAATCAATTGAGTGGAAGGAGAGTGGTCGCGCGCGACACTTTGTATCTTCATTTAGCTTCAAGTTCAAGTGCCACTCGCTTTTGCTGAGAAAAAAGTTGTCAAAGTGTTATTAGAAAATGTAGTCCCTCCCAGAAATGTTTCTATTTATACTCTAAGGTAGAAACCGTCTCAGATGTTCTACATTTGAAGAAGTTGTAAAGGACACCTTCTTTCTATAGTAGGCTCTCTTAATTAAAAAGGTTTTTCAGTGCAGTGCTATCACCATGCCATATACATACTTGTACCATAGAACACAAGATAGCAAAATACGTTTGGATTTATAAACGGAACTGGTTTGGCAAAGATGAATGAGAGAAGGATCTCTCCAAGATTGCAATGCGTTACTCTACCGCTAGTACTATAACTTATTCTGGTCGGTAAACGCATAGCCAATGAACCCAGGAAGAATATTTTCAAGGAAACTTAGTTGGGAACTGATGAAAGAATGCAAAGAGTGAAGTTCGTTCAAGTGGGAGAATGTTTGCGCCAACTTTACTGTAAAGTAAAGCTCAATCAGATACCTAGCTGACACATAGCTATGTCTACATAGAAATGAGATTAAAATTCTACTGGTTTTGTTGAATTGCATGTGAAATTATATACGGAATTTTGAACACATTGTTTGTTATTTGTTTAAAAATTACGTAATTTGTTAAGAGAAAAAATATATATTATGTCAATTCTTGACAGAGAATAAATTTAGTCAGATTGGAATCGGAATTTTGCCATAATAAGAATGGCAAATTCTTGAAAGGGCTTCATCAATTTCACTAAAGGAAACAAGGACATTGAGTAGGTACATAAGTAACTTAATAGTAATACTTTGACTATAAATTAGACACTGATCCGCGTTTTATAGCCAGGACCTCATTACCTTACCTCGAAGAGGCTTTACCGAAATCCACCTCCGATAAATCAAAACCTTCCACAACGACCCTTGAACGACTAACCGACTCCCCTGTGGCTCATAATAACAGCCTCCATTTGGTGTTTAGATGTTGTTTTATTGAGGGTACTGCAATGCAGAACCTCATTCCAATACGAACTAATAATTGAATAGCTGTGTGTAAGCAGAGGCGAGGAAAAGGAACGCTGCGGAATGGAGCTTTTACTTTGAACATAAAGTTCTTAATAATGCGAGAGTCAGGAAGGAACTTCATAGAAGTCTGACGTAAAAGCGTCGATGCTGGCTTTTCTCATAAAATTATTTTTTATAAACAGTTTTTCCGACAATTATTTAGTATTCTCTATGTGCGTTAATTAAAAGAATGAGATCTATCAAATAATACCTACCATAGAACATTCATTATGATAGTTAGCCTAACTAAGTTCCAAAAAAGGTTTTTTTTTGCTTTAACACACTTATTTGCCTCTCCTTCACCGTGGGTTGCCTGGTAGACATTAGTACCTTAGCAATAAACCTCCAATTTTTACATTTGAACAATAAATTGTAATGTGGACTCTATTTCTTGTTTTCTAAATCAAATAATACGATTACTGTTGCTATAAGTTTGTTTCGTCTTACACAGTAAAATTTAGGCTGCATAGATCAGTTACTTAGGTACAGGTGTCTGTTTTGTACTTGCTAATAGCTTCTGCAATGTGTATTTGAGCTAGTACAGGACCAAAGCAAGTTACTTGGAAGTTTGACTAACGGGCTACCGGATGCCGTGTGGAGCCACAAACCATAGACATTTTACATTGAACTGCATATCTCTGGAAGCGGCATCGTTACACGAACAAAAGTAAAGCATAGTTAAAAATGATATTAGGCTGATATTTCACGGTGACAAAAGACAAAAGACGAAAAGGACGCAGTTATGCGCAAGAGTAAGCGCGGTGTATTTGTATCTCATTCTGACGTATAACTGCGTCCCTTTCGTCTTCTGTCTTTTGCCTTCTGTGAAATACCCCTCTTAAAGTCAATAAATATTGATACATATTCAGTCTACAAGTACAACTATTTTAATCTAATAGATACAAAAGAGCAAAAAGGTAAAGTGATTTTTATACTGGTCGCTGCTTTTCCATTAAATGGTTTGTAGTAGTCTTTGTTATTGCTAGAAATATAAATCGCTTGGTACAGCAGTTAAGCATAATTTCTAGGATTATTTAAAAGAATAGGCGACAGATGACATGTAAGGTGAAGAATAAAAACTATACCTATTTGTATTGTGGAGAAAAAAAACATTCCACCCTCCACACTTACCAGTGAAACTTGATGCCAAAAAATACTAGCAATACATTATAAATTCTAAACTCTCTTTTTGGGCTGTCATGTGCTCCTTTTTTGTTGACTGTTCTAGTAAAGTTCGCTATCTTCAATTTTGTGCGAAAGCCCATAGTTTAAAGGAGGTTCCGTTTTAGGGTCGCAAGCTTTAGTTATGCATGGCCCTGTGTCCCAGACCTCTGTTAATTATGAGGTTGGTTGTTCTTGACAAGAAAATTGGATATTTATGTTTGAATTGCTGATTTCATGTTAAACATGCGGAACTAACAATATCAAAATAGATTTTACCATGAGATAAAATAAGGGATTGGAAAATTTCTATCCAAGAAAATTTATGAATGTGTAACAAAGCTTTAATGGTATTAGACGTAATTAAGGAGTTAATCGGAACCAACCAAATAATCTTTATTTTGTCCCGGAAATAAAGGTTTATGTGTGAGGTCAGGGTCGTAATCCCGTTGTTGGGAAACCCAAACTCTATATTTTAGTGTTGGTTAAGAGAAAAGCACAATTTATGTTTAGCTAAATAATGTATTTACTGAAACAAGAGAAATCAGTCTAAACATGTAATGTATAATAATAAACTATAATTAAATTTTTATTATACTAAACTATAATTAAATTGTTTTGCACTATATTTTGTCCTTCTGTCGTCTGCATTCTTTTAAGGATGAAAGAGTTGACAAAAATATTATTATTTTGTATAATGAAGGGTCTTTACGCGATAACTATAAATATGTATGTTTTACGATAGCTTATTATGCGCGAAAGCCTCAAACAAACAAAAATATTATTGTCACACATACCTACATATACACCTTTCTCAAGTTTCACATTAATTTATCTTCAGAACAGAAACGGCGCTTTTATTAACTTTGTTGCCCGTAAATTGTTTGACTTTGGGAACCGCAGAAGTAATTTTGTCAGCAAATAACGGGTGGACGGGTGGCTCACGAGTAGTATTATTATTATTACGGTATCGTAAATAATAGACTAAAAGCAGTTCTACTTATTTATTTTATATTATACTACTTTAACTTATTCGGAATAGAATGGTTATTTTTCTAGCTTAAAAAATTTGCTACGTGTATTGCCTATATTATATTAAAAGTATTGTTAAAATTTCTCAGATGAAATTGTGAAACTGTGTATAGATGATACTTCAAATAAGTCGAATTGAGGTGAAATTATGTTTAGTGATGATACAAATTATTTACCTTACCTACACTACCTATTTCTAAGAAGGACTAGTATATTCATCGAAAAGTCACCCAAATATTTACTCATTGCATTGTTTATAATACAAAAATACTGAAATGGTTTTAATTAATATATAAATTAGGAATTACGAATTTGGAGGGGGGGTTTTGTTGCTAGGGGGTGAACAAACATCTATTATGAATAGTACAATGAATAGTACAATTAGAAGTTATTTAACTGTCTGATTTTGTATGAAATTGTGAAACTGTTAAGAAAATGCAGGAAAGTTGAAGAAAAAGCGTAAAATAACTAAGTTTTATGCCAACTCTGCTGGGGAATACTACAATTAATAAGAGAAGGAAGCAGATGTACCTTTCATTATTCCAGTATCTTTCATTTTACTTATTTCTCCCATCCTTCATTAATTCCTTTAATTTGACTGTATAAGAAAGATAATGAATAATTCAAAATTTATTTTAAAATTGTGCCTTTTAATATAAATGTGACTTACAACACAATGGGATTACACATAACAATCAAAATTATAAAAAACTCTACAAAGCATGTCATTAAAAAAAAACATAGGTAAATATAGTTTCGTACTAACTTAAATAATCGAAGTAAATCTACATTATAATATTTTAACAGATCTTTTACGCAGTAACAAACATCCAAAGTAAGTCTATACAATATCAGCAACTAAAATAATTAATGGTAAAGGAAAATCGCGAGGAAACGTACACACACCAAAAATAAAATAAAAGGTTGCGTGTGAAGTTGACCAATCAGCACAAGGTTAGCGTGGGCGATTAAGGCCTGTTTACCCTGCATTCAGGGCAGGTTGAAGCCCTTCGATGGAGACATAATTATGAGCTGATAACGTTTTTTGACGAAATATCTCTTATCTTCCGCAATGCATATTATTACGGTCAAAAAGATCCAATTAGCCAAGTTTGGCTTGAAAATTGTCACATGGTACCCGAACTGAAACTTTGACCAGAAGTTTACGTCGCATTTGCTCCAATTGTAGAATTAGTTCCTAGAAAATTAGATTTAGTTGAACCATTTCCAAGAGAACGGCCGTTAGGAAAAACATCATTTTCTTTCTTTGTACTAATGTAATAATTTAACATTTAAGAAACGATATGCGACCTCCACTTAAAAAAGTCACTATCCTAATAAATTGTGGCAGTAGGTACTTTTTTTTTATTCCCACTGTCTATTACCTTAGCTCTTCCACACCAATTTGAAAACACTAATAACACAATTATTTTTCTTCAAACATGGGCTTGGTGACAATACCATAGCAATTTTTCCTATACAACATTTTAGCAACATTAATATTCATTCATTCATTCGCTCTCTAGCGGTTTGTCTGGTGCTCTGTAAGTGTATTTCAAAATATAATAAATAGTACTGAAGTTACCCATACGGACTTACATACGAAATATAGCCCCTCAACTTTATTGTATTGTGTTAGTATCAGAATGAGTTTCTGCATTGCAGTACCTCAATAAAACAACATCTAAACACTTTATTGTATTGTGTTAGTATCAGATTGAGTTTCTGCATTGCAGTACCTCAATAAAACAACATCTAAACACCAAATGGAGATGTGGTATGAGCCGCAAGAGAGTACTGATTGTAGGTAGAGTCGCTCCGGGGTTTTCTGAATGTGGTTTTATTTATTAATGGATATATTTAAGAAATAAATAGATTTACATCACAGCAAAACAATAAGCAAAAAACAAATATAACAATAAATTAAAATAACAAAATCCATCAATAAATATAACCAATAAATGATGCTGGTGGTGTGGTTTATTAGGTAATTTAATTTGAAAGTCACGCCAATAATTTAGCTTTAAGAGTCAATGAAAGAAGAACTAACAAATATTTTATCTCCGCAATTAAATTTTGAATGAAGCTAACTGATGTTCATCCAAAAAATCCTTTTTTCGGTGTAGGACAGACTCGTGAAGAATGATGTAATTTATGGTTATTCACTATTCTGTACACATCTGTCCACTTTTTATATTTAAGTAAAGGCATATTAATTATTGCGGGTGGCCATTGTCTAGCAGTGGACGTCTTTCGGTTGAGATGATGATGATAATATTAGGTAGTTATACTATAATTATAGTATCAAATTGACGACCTCAGTCAATTATGTCAATGCACAATCTAACGTTTTAGCATCGTGGATAGTTCAAATGGATATACAGGAACCGAAATTAAAACTGTTGCAATCAGACTCATCGTACAGCTAGCTAACGAATAACTGGCTACATAACTCTGAGCTCAATTTTACCGTAGCTTCATGCAAAACAGCATCACATTTTCCTGTGTACTATTACTAGTGTCTATGAAATATCGAGTCTTCGACATACGTTTTCAACTCTACAATAAGTAGAGACTAAAATATTATTCATATTAAGTAAAATATTTTTTTAACCCATATTCTCTTTTCTTCATATTTAGCACAAACACTGAACTTTTAAAAATATTCAATGTAGCCGGTAGTTTTTCTAAATTATTGCATTAAGTTTGAATTTATTGAGTGAGATAATAATAATATACCTGAAGTATTAAGCGACGCAACTAGACGTGTTTTCCAGAGTTAATATACTCACCTCGTACTAAAATATCTAGTTGTGTCAAGCATCTAGCCAGAGTAAACATTAATAACAAGATCGCATTTCAGTAATTTAAATGAGATGTGATTTGACACAAAGTTGTAGTGCACATCACTCGATCTCTAGTCCCAAATTTTTTTTGTCTTTTATTAAAAAACGGTATTACTTATAATATTTAAACCGCTTCAGTAAAAAGTATATTGCTTCAGCTATCTTTAGAAGCGACCCTTTTGTATGTGCTATTCGAAGAGGAGTTTCAAGGTCTGTATTGTTGACACCATTCAAATGTCAGGGGACGTTTCAGCACTATTCAGCTATCGCAGGCCTTTCCTGCAAATTGTCCAGATATGGGCCTTAATAGTCAGCCCGAACACCGGTATTCGTCCCTTGACACCTGATATGGCTTTTTATATTCTAGTGAAGTCGGTGAAATATCTATACATATGTATTTTTAAAGAGTTTTACTTATTGTCATTAGTCTAAAAATTTTATTTTTAGAAGCGACACTTCCTGTTATTGAATTGACTAACTTCCATACTAATTTGATATAATAATATTTTAAAGATAATTTGTAATAATTTATATAAGAGAAACTGTGTAACCAAAAAATTTAAAATGATAAACAATTTGACAAAATACTGCGAACAAGTACGGTTTTATTTGTTTGAAAAACCTCTGCTTAAAAGAAAACAAAAGTAGCCCCAACTTCAGTAAATAAAAGGTGCTCTTTATTGCTACCTATTATTCAAATGTTGGCTCAAAATACTCTTTAGCACTTTTCTGGTCCATTGCCAAATAGCCAACGACATATTTTGCTCTTTATATACTCGATGTACCGGACATTAGTATAGAAAAGAACCGATTATTTGAACCCAAGTTGAAATTCATGTAAAAATCAATATAGAGATAGAAAATGAGAGACAGTTAAAATTTTTTAGATCCAAAAAAAGTAAAGACATCGTTTTTCACTAAAGTCAAATATTGATTAATTTGATTGAAAATAGTCTCCTTAGAGTATAAATAGAAAAAAATCAGGTCTCGTTTTATTGCGTTTTACTTGTTGTGATTATTACGAGTTTTTATTATGTTCTGGAAAATGAATAATGGCTAGTCTATGTCAATGTCAGTACTAATAAAAGCCTATAAAAGCCCATTGTTGGGCTAAAGCCAGTACCTTAAATGAACAGTGCTTATATATTCCTAGAGTTTATCAGACGAATTGAGGATCGCAGTTCTTATTGTTTAGAGTAAGCGAATGCTGCTGCTCATCTCTTGAGTTAAGTAACTTTAGCTCTTACTGCCCTCAAAGTAAGATTTGAATTGGATTAATTCCAAGCCGAGACCCAAAATAAAAATAAAAATACACGCTTAAATTTATCTTACAAAAAATATGACAACCACCGAAATCTACAAAGCAACTCACAATCTACAAACGAAACCGCTGAACAAGCGATGCGGAAAATGTGACGAGATTCAGATTTCACTTAACAGACCGTATATAACACCGGTATCACGAAGAATTTCAAGGTTCAACAGTTTATAATAGATTAGAAAACCTTTTAGTTTTTTTATCCTAATATCGGTTTTTCTTTATCAGTCAATTTCGTTTACACAATCATTCATTTCAGATGGTCGAACTTCTAGACAAAAAGCTTGCTTATTTTAGTGAACACTTAGTATTTTTAACGCCAACAATATTTAACGGTTTCTTACAAATTTAAAAATACCTTATTCTTATATAGAAATTTTTCTGAACAAATTATTGAGACTCGAATTTTCATGTCTTTATCGCAACAATTTTTCTTTGTCCTTTATAAATAAACTGTAGGTACCTATAGTATGTCATACTAAATCATCGAAAACTTCTTAAGTGTTATTTAAGTAGTTATTTTAAGTAATATCTCTCCTGGCTGTTTTATGTCTAAAGTTTGAAAAGAAAATAATTTTATAATAACTTTTATAAAATAACGTAATTATGAATTGTGGAGTTTAATCTTAAGCTTTCAATGCCCAGGTACTTCGAAACCCAGTTTCCTCATTAAGAATAATATATTTTAAGCAAGTAACACTACACTAACAGCAAATGCACTGCCAAATAACCAGGCAGCGGCATTCTTGGTCCCCAATTCCCAGAATGCAAACTGCCTACTTGTAAAGCCAATATCGCGCTCTTCGGCCATTTATCCGTAAATAGTGGCTTCATAGTAACCATCTGGACTGACCATTTGTCTCTTTTATTAGATTACAGTGCGGTGTAGATGTCAGGCCGTGTTCACATCGCGCAAACATACCGCCATAACCGCTGAAAACGCCTCCAGGCCGCGCCTACGTGTGTGCTGTTTTAAATTTTCAACAGCGCCGCTTCGGAGCTTCAAGTGTTTCGTGCTTGTGAGCAAAAATAAATTAATTATTTATACGGAGTTGTGTAACTCGACTTTACTCGTGCAATTCGTGCGAGGGTTAGGCACGGGTACGCTTTGCATATTACCGTAATTACCTACCAATATAAATACGTTGTGAGGTATAACAGACGCATTTGTAGTCACAGTAAACGAGAGAGACACTGTAGGTACCCCCACATTTACACCTCAACACACACCCTCGCTAACTATGTAAACGGAAAATTCAACTAACAATGTGTAACAATTTTCCACACTAATAGTTTCTGCAAAATTAATGTTTAGCTAATTCCAGATCTGAAATTAAATTGTGTTCCATAGAAAATGTTTGTGTAATGTGGCTAAGTAATTATAACTTGTTTCTAACCTAACTTTACTGGAATAATTTCACGCTTGTAAAGTATTACTACCAAGTTGAACTTCTAAATTTACTGTTTAGGATATTTTATTAGTTGCAATATTGGTATTTTATACATTGCTTTTGCTCTGCCAAGCGCCTCGGGCTACGTTCTATTCGTTCGTAGAAGAAAATGCCGGCTCGACGGTACTCAAATATTTATAAGAGATTCTGGTTCACGTCTTACGTGCGAGATGAACCCAGGTATTTTTTGGACTGCTGCTGGTGGTGAGGTTTCCTGAATGAAGTATCCCAATTAAAACACTTGACTGAATCTGTGAACTCTTTGCATATTTACTTTGATTTTTTTATAATCGTAAAATGAACCAAGATTTACGTAGCTACGGTTTTGTTGGCAGCCGACGGGCTTAAACAATCGTATTATCAACCAGTACCATAATATATAAAATAATCTGTCTCTATATTACTGGTACCCTAAATATCATCTCAAAAGATTTCTTTATCATCTAGTTTCCAGTCACTTAAAAGCGCACTTGATTTTCCTAGCTCTTCGATATCAAATGTAGTCAATTTGAGTTCCCACTGCGCCAACCGTCAAACCCCTAGTTTGATTCAAATCTGTGTTCGCAAAAATGATGTCCAGAGTTATAGAGGGGAGTGTTGTGGGGCGACATTTCTTTAGTTATTCATGAGTATTGTCCCCAACCTCCAGTTAATTATGACTCGGCGAGGCTCGGTGCCACAGTGGGTACAACTTTAAAATTAGATTACCCGCTACATCGCTCTTGGCTAGTTGACAGGGGCGCGTCTAGTGTAAATTATTAGTGGATCATATGTTTCATAATGCTGCACACTTGTTGTGTACAAAAATGATAATATTTTTTTAAAAGAAATAAAGTTAGTACTTTGTAGTAGGCAGTCAACCGTTTCTTTTTTTAGCTGGGTTATGTAGGTATATGAATGAAGACGGTATTTTTGTTTTTATTTCTTGTTGCTATTGTTCTTTTTTTTCTTGTATATTATATATATACCTAATTACTTATTGTGTGGGTTTCGAGGTTAATCTACCTCACAAACCCTGGTGTCAGAATCATTAAGCCGCCTTTGGCTTCTGACATGTCTCATGTAACGACTGAAGATAGTAACCGAACCAACGTCTTTACGTGCCTTCCGCAGCACGGAATCATCTTTCTTTTCGGACAATTAGGTGTTTAAGCCTGCAATGTCCTAACCAAACTGGGGAAAGTCTTACAAAGTGTTATAATTGTTATGATTATTGTTCGACGAGTCCCGGGATTCGAACCCGGAACCTCAGTAACGTGAGGCGAGTATTTGACCACTCGACCACAGAGGCTGTATAGTATAAATAGAGTAAGTATGTCATATTTTCATTTTGCAGTATTTAAAGTAAAATTGAGTAGTTTTATCAACATGGCAACAGCTGTCGGAGCAAATAATGTAAATATCCTTTTCCAACCAAAATAATATTAGATGTTGGTATTCGAGTTCGGTGTCCTAAATTGGTTGTGCCTTGTCTCATTTTGTCACGAGCCTTTTTTTCTTCCTGGCTGTAGGCGCAATACAAAATTAAAAAAATATATCCTCATCATCCTCATCTCAGCCGAAAGACGTCCACTGCTGGACAAAGGCCTCCCCAAGGATCTCCACAATGATCGGTCCTGCGCTGCCCGCATCCAGCGGCTTCCCGCGACCCTCACCAATATAAAAATATATAAATTCTATAGTATTTAACTTCAATGACTGAAATAAGCGTACGAGTACACCTGTCACGCCCGCGGTTCATCCTAGGCGAGCGAGAATTAACGTCTAGAACTCGACGCACTGAGCGATGAAAGGAAAAACTGGCTTACACAGTACGATTTTATTCGTCACACTCAAACTTTCCGCACATTACGTAAACTGATACAAGCTTTATGAAATGGCTGTGTTGAAAGAGGCCTGAAGAAAAAGTGAAGGTAATGAATGAAAAATGACAAATGAATGACGAATGAATTCCAAAATTAAATATTTAAATTTAGACGAAAAAGAAATGGTAAATTCGATGAGAAATGAGGTAGAAACGAGGTGGCATGCAAGGCGCCTCGTTACACAACTATTCCTACTTACTGCCAAAGAGATTACTAGCTCTATAGCTTCCTGGATCCCTCTCTGTTTATTCACAAGTTGACACACCAAGAGCGAGAAGTTGTGCTTTTTGAGCCCAGCATTAGAGTGAGACCTGAGTTTCGTTGAATTGCAAACTAGCGCCTTTCAGTTACGGGCCGTGGCCAATCCAATTTCGTCTGAATAAATTGTTTATTAAGTTTGCTTTTCATTTGCTTGCTTGGTTTAAAATTGTAATTTTAAGGAATGAAAGAATGTTATATGAAATACTTACACAAAGCAAAAATTGAAGAGGTTGAAAATATTTGATGTATGCTGTTGTTTTTTGAAACTCTCTCAAATCCTCTTCGTTTATAGCAGTTTTCTTCAAATAAGATTTGAAAACACGAACCGTGTTTCTCCGACAGTAGCACAAAGTTGCATCTAACAAGAAATTTTTCAACAAATATTTACAAAAAGATTACTTTGAGATAAATGATGAAAGAATGTGTTGATAAACTAATTTAGAAATATTTCTGTATGAAATTGTATACTGACGAAGTTTCAATTACATTTTTTTGTGTTGTTATACTCAACAAACAAAGAAAATAAAATTAAAAAATGATCTCTCCAAAACCACAGCAGAAAATGATAGTACTAACCACCCAAAACTTTATTATTTCACTGTATGAAACTTCATACGTATTTTTGCTAAAAATAGGTACAAAAGAGCACATAACTAGTTAATTAAAAAAATATTATATACGTTAAAGGCCCGGTAGCCTGGTTGATAGTACGCCTGCCTTCGAAGGCACAGGGTCGCAGGTTCGAATCCCGCCCAGGGCAAACATTCGTGTGATGAGCACTTGTGTCTTGATGTTGTATAATTATTTAAGTAATTTGTATGTATAATATAGATGCTACAAGCACTCATAATACAGACTCTACCAACCTAGTTTTAGGTCAGTCAACCAAGTGTGAGATGTCCCCACGTATTTATTTATTTATGTGAAAGAAAATAACTAAAATGGAGATGCGAGAGAATAGCCAGTACTAAAATAATATTAATTTAATTAAAAGCAAGAAGAACGGGATACACTTTCACCTAAGTTATAATAAAGTTAAGGACTTAACGGCCTCTAATGTTTGGCTTTGAAACTTTGGCAAGCACGGGAGCCTTGAGGTGTATTCTGTTTAGAGAAAGGCAAAACTTATTTTCCAGTTTGGTACAGTTAAGAGCAAGTTGAATTGAAAACTTTGGACTTTATAGCGTTCTTATGTCGGTTAAATAAGAACCAAAATCTCGAGGTATAGTTTATGTTCAGCTGACTTGCTCTTGACTGTACCAAGGGTCTGGTTGTTTAAGGCTTTATAACAACAGACTAAAAGCGTACAGTATTTCGTGTGATTACTGAAACGGACATTCTCCTTTATTATTTAGCTTTGTCTCTTGAAATTCACGTTTTTGTTTTATTATTTCAGGTTGATAACATTTTAAATACATGCATTATTTAGTCGTACAGAAAACATAGTTAAGTACGGATTTAAATAGAATAGAATAGAATATACTTTATTGCACACTAGAAATAATAGAATCAGTAAATTCACAAAAAAAAGAACGAAAGTGTACATGTAGGCGGCCTTATTGCTGAGTAGCAATTTCTACCAGGCAACCTTAGGGTGAGGAAATAAAAAGTGAGTCGGGTCTGTGCAAACAATATAAATACACGGACTAAACAATATACAAACGAAAATAATTTACAATCGTATCATTTTAGTTTATTCTGCAGGAGTCAAAAGCGGCAAGAGAACGATTAGTTTTTTTTAATTCATAAGCCTTTATTATTACAGAATTTCTGTCAAAGCTTCTTCTTGATTGATCAATGTGATAATAATGCTCTTAAAACTTATGAAACAACGTAGAGCTTTCCCAGAATTACAAAATATATTTACCTAGTTTCATTGTAATTGTGTCTTTTATAAAATTACTTTATCCTACTGTCTTTTATTAAATTTACCTATATAGGATTTATGAGACGTCTTCCCAAGTTTGTTCAAAATTTAGTAATACGGGCATAAATTAAAAGCACTCTACTTAATGAGTGTTGACTCTGCTGAAAATTTGAGCGAACAAAGTCTTATTATTTAGTTCATGTCTCAAACGTATTTTGCGTGAAGAGGAAATTTATTGATTTTGGTGTAAGTATCTAATTACTTTGAAAATAATTGAATGTGTGCTCGGAAAAAGGGCATATAAATATAAACAGAGTTTTTATCAGAAAAAGAGTCTACTACGCATAACGAGCAGACTAAGTAGGAATGACGTAAAATCATGGAATCATACCTATAGACGAGTACACTACATAATTCCGAATAATTTATTTACGAATTTGAAAATGACGATTATTAAAATTCCGAATTTCATACTTCCGAATGATTCACAATTCCGAATTTAAAATTTCCGAATAGTGAAAATGACGAATAGTTAATTAACGAAATTTCAAACAACCGATTTATTACAAATACGAAAGTCAATTTTCCGAATATTATAATTTCGATGTTTCAAATGTACGATTTTTTAGTATATCGAATATTCAAAATTACGAACCCCGAAGTTTTAATATTCCGAAAATCAAAATCCCGAATTTTACTTACAAGTAATCAAATATTTATTAAACGCCTGCTGCTTGCAGTAAGCGTGCAAGCAAGCAAGCAAGCAAGCAAGCAAGCAAGCAAGCAAGCAAGCAAGCAAGCAAGCGTGCAAGCAAGCAAGCAAGCAAGCAAGCAAGCAAGCGAGCAAGCAAGCAAGCAAGCAAGCATGCAAGCAAGCAAGCAAGCAAGCGTGCAAATAAGCGCGCAAGCAAGCGTGCATTCAAGCATGCATGCATGCAAGCAGGCATGCATTCATGTCAACCTAACCCCGAAGGGTATGGCAGAACGAGCGGGCTCGCTCCGCTCTCCGCGCTCCTTTCTGCCATACCCTTCGAACCTAACCTATCCGTGTCGGGGTGCCCAGAAGTCCCTTGCTCGCTTCGCTCGCACCCGCTCCTGTAGTATTTTTGCCAAAAATCCTTACATGCATCCTAAACTATAAAACCAGAACTAATCAGGTACTTTAACCTATTATATTCGGGTACTATTTTTCTTTCAACCTTGAACTTTATTAAGCTTTTTTCTAAATCACGAATTATCACATTTCCGATCGGGATTTTAATTTTTCGTGATTATAAAAGATCGGTATTTTATTTTACGTATAATAAAGTATTCGTAATTTTTAACATTCGTATATTTAACAATTGGAATAACAAATCTTCGTGATTATAATATTAGGAATTTAAAATTTCGTAATTTTTATAATTCGTTATTTAAAAATTTCGAAATTACAATATTTCGTAGTTTTCAAATTCAGTATTTTCAAATTCGGGAATAAGTAATTCGTAATTTTTGGGTGTTCCCCCTATAGACCCTTTTTCCGGGCACACATTCAATTAACAATGCTATGGAAAAATAAATGAAATGAAAAATGTATGATTTCATTCAGTCTTTTACAATAAGGTTATACTTTTATACCAAATTTATAATAGTAGGTACCAAAGATATAAAATAGTATCATACCAAATGTAACTAACAAGATTTATAAAAACTAATCTTAAGTCATATAAAATTAATAGAGTATTTCAAGACATTTTATATCAAGTGAGGGATAAAATAAATAAATGGACTGCTTACGTGCAAAGAGTACAACATTAGCTAGAGGTCAGCTCTTTATTTTCGATTAGGGACAGAGCTGCAGCAAACGTTAGATAGAATTCTGTCCCTGACCTTATTGTGTCTGATGTAGCTACAATTACGTGCTTAATGTAATGTTACAAAATATAAAATACTAGCTTTTCACCCTGAGGTTGTGAGCAGTCCATATCCGGGGTATAAGTGAAGATATATTCTCAGCCAATAAATCTGATCATCTTTAAAAAAACTTGTCTCGGAAAAATAATAATAATTTAGCTTTCCCTATAAACTGTTCCACTTTAATAACTATTTTTTATGGAATTGCTTTCCCAAGTTTTTAAATGATACTCTACTAAAAAGTAGAGGCAATGCTATTAATTTATAGATAAAGCCGTTTTGTGTTCTAGAGACCAAACAAAAAAACACAGTAAAAATATAACGAGCGAAATCCTGAAAGCACGTCATTACTGCAAACACTGATCACATTCTACTGCAAAACAGATCACAAACAAAACTCGTAGAGTCAAAGCTGTAATTATTAAGGAAAAAGCAAAGCACAGCAGGAAAGCCAGTCACACTTCTGAAAGACTAATCAAGCCTTTGTAGGCCTTATTGTTCCTCAGCAGTCTCTGGGTTGGCAAATAATAAAAACCTGGATTGTTTCGAAATAGGAAAGTATGGATGTTGTTTACGGCGGGAATGTGGCACATGCGACGTTAGCCTTAACTATTCAGAGCATTTCGGGTGACCCAGACAAACATGAATAACTCATGTTTTATGCCCGCATTGCTTATCGAAAAAGCATGTTGTGTGTTCGACGTGATTTGTCAATGTTCGCACTAAAGCGATATTAGACTTTCTTTTTCTTTTTTTGGTAAGAACGTAATAAGTTTATATTAGGAAAACACATATAGAGTTAAAAAAAGTGTTTTTTTATTATTATTTAATAACACTCTTTCTTTATAACTTCTAATTCGCATTTAATTATAACTATAATGTGTACATAGTGGTGAACGATTTCGAATAATTTGATAGCAAATTACTGAAGTAATTTGTGACCCACAAACGATAGCAAAGATACTGGCTTCGTAGTCTTATTCGAAGCTATTAATTGCTTGAAACCATCCCGATTGTCCACTAGATACTTTGATAAAAATCAATACATTCAATAAAAAAAAATAACGGTAACTTGCTGAAAATTAATCGATTTTTACTTTGGCTCGTAACAGGAAACACGTGTACCTATTTTATATGAAGTTTCCTTGTTAAACAATTCATCTCCACAGAATTAATTTATCAGCAGGCCGAGCTGAAATTTGACAGGGCTAAAACGGATATAATTATTTAAAGCATGGCTAATATCGAGGCTTCAAACTGATGACAACCGTCAATTGAGATTATTCCTATTAATTTTTGTACAGATTGGAATGGTCGTAACTTTTTGTTGGTCTTGCAAAATTCTACTTTTATGTTTTACACGAGTCGCAAGTTGCAAAGTCACGTTCCCTAACTTCCCCTCTCTGTGGATAAAAGTTTATACCGTCTTGTAAAAGAGCCTAATTACTTTATTGTGTCGTCTGAAAAGATCATTTTAAATTCCTTTTTAGTAAATTTTTCCTAATCGGGAGTCAAGGTAAAGTTAATGAGAAGGCAATTTGGGTATTCCGATGGGATTCAGATCTGTGACTTTACACGTAAGTCTTTTTTTTAAATAGCGGACAAAATTAAGTATTTGTAACAAAAACTCCAGTACAGGGCATTGTTAAGGTATGTGAAAAATATCGAAAGTTCTCAAGATTTTTTTATTTTTTATCAAATCACAATTTATTTTTCATTCGTCTATCTAGCTAGATAATACTTGGCCAAAATCAATGCACACGATTCAGATAACAGATAGTTTGAATTATAAACCCGCGTTTAAATCTTTATTGCATGATAATATGACATTTTCTATTTTCTAACCCAACATTTTATCAATGAATAAATGCCTTATATCGTGAATAAGTTACCAAACTTCAACACATTTCTTGTTTTTTATGTAGTTTTAGTACTAAAGTTTGGCCGTTACTGCACTGGTAGTAGTTTTTCGCGAAAACTTCATAACTTACGTTTATCCGCCTATTTTGTGTCCGCACGTTTTGGACATGAAAACTAGTCGGCTTGGTAGAGTGAAGTAAAATTCCGTGCTAAGCCCAAGACATCGCTAAGCCAGGATTAAAATGTGCTCGCTTCAAAAAGAAAATGGCATTAGCTAGGTTTGTAATCTGTTGTTTTTTAATGGAAATACATATCTCATAATGCAATCTTGGAGCATTCTACGGAGGTGACGCTTACGTGACGCTATTGTACGGTCATTTGCAGAGATAATTGACCCCCTTTTTTAGTTCCTGTTTTAAGAGGGTGTCTATGTAGCAGACTCCTAATGATGGTAGAAGAACGATTTTTGCTACAATCACGTGTCATGTAAGCGACAAAAGTTGATATTTCTGTGGAATACCCCCATTATAAGTAAGACTTTTTTATAAATATATTTCTTTAGGACTTATAAATCAATGGATAAGTTAGCCTAGTTAGCTTGATAACTTTGTAGCAAAAGAGCAAGAGTTAGAACTCCACCCAGGGCTAAAAAATCTTGTGACGGAAAAATACCTGTTGCCTTGTACCTTCACACAAATAGTTCAGGATTCAGATGTGCCCTACCTAAATATCATACTACATTAATGATGATCAAAATAAAAATAGCAATAAATACATACCATTGTATAGGATAGGTATAATTGAACGTAATCTAGTTTCAAATATGGTTTGCGCAACAGGCAGCCTGGTCGAAGTTTCAAATAGTTTGCTTCAAGCCTATCTGGTTCTAACATCCGGTATAAACTATTACAGGCTCTCCCAACTGAACCTTCGCAGATTGATAGTGTTTTCGTATGCTTCAGTATGCAGAACCGGTTCAATGTAAGAGGAAAATATGGACTCAGCTTTATGGAAGATTATGTTTTGCAATTCAATGCAATGCAAGTGAGGTTACGTGCAGTTGCTTTATTATTCGGTTGGATTTGAGGATAAAGCGAAAGCATATTAAATTTCAAGTAAAACGTGACGTATTTACTTCATCTAATAAAAAGGAAATATTTTAGCTTTTGCGTACTTTTTTATATCATATAATATGACTTGGTTATTGAAAAATCCTTAAAAATCTGTTTAATTAAAACCGAGAAACATTTTTATATATCTCGGTTATAATATATTATTATATTATAACCGAGATATATAAAAATGTTTGAATGTGAGAAATGTAATATATATATTATAATAATATTTATTAGTAATGAAGTGCTCTGTTGTGTAACAATGGATGGATGTTTGTATTAAATGTCGCTTTTAGCGAGTAAAAAATCATACAAAAATATGTAAGAACTTTATCATTCAGGCTTGAGCCAAGCAGTCAAAGTTGTCAACTAATTTACTAATGCTAATGATAATGAATGAATGTATAGAAAACTAGATTTTGAATGCAGAATAATAATAATATTTTTACAAGACTAGTTATACTCGTATGATTCCATAACTAAATACGTTTCTTTCTTATTATAAAAGTTCTATCAGTAATTGAAAATCCACTGATAGACTGGGATAAAGCCTGTTCTTTAATAAGGATAGGAAGATATTGCCATATCCCTCAACTTGGCAGGCGTCATTCCCAGGTTTCCGAATATTGGTCAAATATTCTATGCCAGAAACTACGCGCTAATCACATAGCTACCTACACATTTTTTTAATAATACTATCTTTAATTTTATTCAATAAAAAACAAGATTTTGAAAACAGAATAAAACCATATTTGAATATTATTATGTTTCTTTGTGGTTTTTTTCTAATCAGAAATGTAATTGGCGAAATAAATATTGATTTGAGTTAAGTAATTTTATGTTTGCATTTGTGTTCCTTGTGTATATAAAAAGTGTTCCTACTAACTCCAATGTCTTAGCAATTTGACTTAAATTGCACTCCGAGAATTACCAAAGTACGTCAAATATTCAAGTTGAGACGGGAACACAGGTACAGCAATTTCATTTAGATATAGTTGCATTTCAAAGCAGGAGATCGCTCTTAGCACAACCGGCTTTCAGTTCACATTCAAGCTTATGAAAATCTGTTTTAACATTATTAGTTTTGCTGAGAATACGGAGCCATGGCTGGGGTGAATCAATATTGCCCGGGGAAAACGATACTCAGCGATGCTATGCATCATGCTGAACTAAGTGAGCGGTTATTTCGGGGGGCAGGTTCGGTCTCCGGGGCGAGTGGACACTTTCAATTTGTGTTCGAACGGGAAATCACCTATAGCGCTGATAATTTATAACCGTCTCGTGAAAAATTGCTGGCCGTTACCGGTATATCGCCCCATTTTCTCTAGTCTTTGTTTATTTTACGGACTACGTTTTGTTTTATAACCTAAACTAGTAATGCTATTACAATAGAAAATGTATTTAATCCAGTTGTTGTTTCAAAAATTTGTTTTTAGCATAATACTAGTAGTGCGTTTTTTTGTGCGTCACGTTCCTATTAATTTAATGATTTGTATAAAGATAAAAATTACTTGAAAGCGGCATAGTCAACTTTACCACAGGAAATCTCATTTTCTATTAGTATGAGAGAAGAAATACAACCACAGTAGGCTAGCATCCAGTAAACAGCCTAGCCATTAGGAAAATATTACTCTAATAAAATACCGAATCAGGAAGAGATACTCGTATAATAGAAAGACATTACACGCATTGTGTTGTATCAAACAACTTAACAAAAAAATTGCAGAAATAAAATAGATAATATTTCAGTCGCCCTACAAATTTTCATTTCATAATATTACATCTTGCATCTCTTTCCATCTGGAGAGCGTAGCAAGCTGTAGCACCTGCCATGCCGTAGCACATAAGAATGCCAATAGTGCTACGGCGTAGACTACGACAACGCTACGAGATTAGCGGACCGCTTTTGTCTTTCCTATGAAGCCCCATTTTCCCTGTTAATTAACCAACCTGGAGACGTAAGCAGTTGGACAGTTTCAGTCTGCCTCTTTAGCATGTCAATGACATAAAGACCTTTTGTGAGCTTAGCGGAACTTTTATTCTACGTTCGATATTCCTATGAGATATTCTTTCTTATCGATATGTTGTGCCCATAATTTTTTAGGCCTAACATATCACTACATAGTATAAAACAAAGTCGCTTTCTCTGTCCCTATACCTATCCCTATATATGCTTAAATCGTTAAAACTACGAAACGGATTTTGATGCGGTTTCTTTTAATAGATAGAGTGATTCAAGACGAAGATAGAGTGTATAATACATGCATAATATACTTAGGAATAACCCACAATAACTATTTTCCTGTGCGAAGCCGGGGCGGGTTGCTAGTTTTTTTTATAATAACGCGTTTAGAGCCGATGTCCGGCGGGTTGTAGATATAAATCAAAATAAATTAAATAAACTAAAAAATTAATTTAAATTTAGAATTGTTTAATGTTCACTACTGATTTTAATTGTACTATTACAATCAAAGAATCGTTTTTTTTTCTCTCTGAACATCTTCATATACCTACTTCCCTAATAACCGACAAAATATTTCATTCTTGTAATAAACACGACACAACTTTATATGCAGGGGTTTCATCTGCAGAGTAATTAAAGCTTTATGAGAATTGCCTCAGGGCTCAGAGTAGCGCGAATTATTAATGACTATATTAAGCTACTAATAACATCTTCATCTGGCGTCAACGGAACATTGGCCTAAAAGGTAACACTTAAAATTTTTAATATAATGTTAAGTGAGTGATGAGTAAAATTATCAATATAATAGAGAACTATGAAATCTCAGAGATATTTAGTGTTCTTGGCTTAGAAATATAATATTATATAAACTTACTGTACCTACTTACAATTTGCAATTGTGACCCAGAATAGTAAATAAATAGCAGCAAAATTACCATAAAATGTTGCGATTCAAATTATTTTAAGTACTTTAAAACTTTTTTTGAAAAAAAAAAAGCATTTGTTAATAGAAAGTAACCTAACTGAAAATTTAAGGTCATCAGCGTGAAAAAAATATATTAAATGCTTGATGATATTACGTGTATACAGGAAAATATACAAATATTTTTTATGTTTTGTCTTATTACAAAGTATTGACGAATATTGTGAACATTTTTATCTTCCTCTCTGTTGAGTTTTACTTGACACAGAAACTACTGATACAGCTCGGAGACAATACTCGTATGCATACATTTATGGAACTGTGGCACCCATAACTAGAATTTCTGAGCCTAAAGTAAAAACGGAAATAGCAAAGAAATTATATCATACCAGCTGCTTTGTACATATAAAAGATAAAGTCAATTTATTCGACCTGTGAAATCATTCATTAACAGCCCATATGAACGTTCGCCCCGAGAGGCTCGAGCCTATCCTGAATCAGGGTGAGTAGGCCTTAATTGACTACACTGGCTCGGTGCGGATTGATCTTCTCATATAACCTTTACATTTCTTTGCATGCAGGTTTCCTCACGATGTTTTCCTTCACCGTTAGAGTACTTAATATCAAAATATAAAACGCATTGGTACGTGCCGAGGCTAGAACCCGCGCAACGAATGGAAGTCAATTGCCCTAGACGCCGACATTCGCTGTGAACGAAATCATTAGTCTAACTTAAATATATTTTAGCAATTACTTTTGGTTCTTTCCTTTCATTGCTTATTGAAGGTTTTTTTATTCCAGCTATTTCGCACCTGGTACTACCTCTACCTTTACAATTTAATGTACTTACTTCATACAAAATGTTAAAAGGAAGCTATTATCAACACAACAACTTAGTAATTTACCAACTTTTAGAGTACCAAGCAAAACTTAAGGAACTAAGAAACTTACAATGTTGAATAATGTCATTCACAATTTACAGAATAAGTTTAGAAGTTGATAGCAAATTAGGATGTATTTCGCAAACACATTGATGGTGATTGATGGATTACACAATCCAACAAGAACTCTCGAACTGAGGCACAAACACGTCAAAGAAAGTTAGTCTACAATTAAAACTTACCAATAAACCTACTAGCACTTTTCGCCATAGTTTCCGTTAATTGACAGCAGAAAGAGATAGAAATGAAACTAAGGAAAAATCCTTGGTAACTTTTTTTGATCATCGCTTCACTTGTGCAACTTCACCACTGAAATTTAAACCACTAACTAACGAATTAAACTATCAAAATCATGGCGATGTGTTCTTAATCGAAAAATTAAAAATAAATTATTTCACATGTTTTTTTTTTTAAGAGCGCGAACGTGGCTTTTGAAAGAATCCAGCCAGCTGCTCTGAGAACTGTGTCGATTACGGTGTAAGGTCGAGAGTACTCGACACGCGAGCGGCGACTGAAACGGGGTACCTCTACCACCTCACTACGGAGAGAAATGGACCACTGCGCAGTACGGCCTTAGTTGGATGTGTGTTTTAACGTTTTTATTTTAACAAGGTTGGCTGAAACAGGAGTTTCGCAACAAAGAGCCTTAGAAAAACATCTGTCGCAAAATGAAATTCTCTTTCGTTAGCTTCGTTATTATCATAATGCGTGTATTTTTTTTCGTTCCTCAAATTTTTTTGATGATCCGTCTAAATGCTAATGACGGAGTTTGTACAAGAAATGCGTTATATTTCGTAAGCAGATTAACATCGGATCAGTTTTCTCGAGTGCCGAGAAGGCCAGCTAAACAAAACAGAGTTTTTGTTTCCGACTTATTTTTGTGTAAAGTGCGGGTTTCTGCGGAATTATGCGGGGCTATATTATAAGCCCGATGCTCAACACCATGTGATTTTCTCCCATAATGTTGTATAAAGCCTAAAAAATGAGGTGATTTATCCCTTCCGGGACACTTTGTTTGCGCCTGTGGAGACCACCAATTTGTATTTCAACATCTTTAGCGTATTAAACTCATTTTTCTGTGTCTTTTAGGTTATTTTAGCTGATAGGTACTTAGTAGAAAATAAGTATATCATGTTACTAAATCAATTTAATTAAACTTCTTTACAAATAACGAGATCTTTCAATGAAACTTTACAATAATATAGCTTATACATCAGAATAACACATAGGCTACTTTTTACCGCGGGAAAATACTTCTCTCCCACGGGAAAACCTGTAAACGCGGGCGGAGCCGCAGGGCGGGAATCTAGACCGTAATAATAAGAGATTGTCAATCATCACTACATAGTATAAAATAAAGTCGCTTTCTCTGTCCCTATGTCCCTATGTCCCTCCCTTTGTACGCTTAAATCTTTAAAACTACGCAACGGATTTTGATGCGGTTTTTTTTAATAGATAGAGTGATTCAAGAGGAAGGTTTATATGTATAATACATGCATAATACACTGAAGGATAACCCACAATAACCATTTTCCCGTGCGGAGCCGGGGCGGGTCGCTAGTCACTTGATAAATGTGTATCAATAATTGAAATAAACGGAACAAAAAAGTACACACAACTTCTGATTGGCTATTGTCGGTTTGGTTCGACTATGTAGTGGAATTGAGGTAGGCAAATGAAATTTTTTCGGGACGTCAATTTAGCAGGTATTCGAAAAGTTTGTTGTGTCATAAAATATTTTGCGTTTCAACATTTCAGCAGATAGTTTACAATGTTTTTATTTTATAGATTGAAATTGGAATGTAAAAGTAAAAAGCTTTATAACGTATAAATTAATAGATTTGTTGGGGTAGGGTTAATCGATTTTGTCAAAAGAAAAATACCAGAAATGTATAAAATGTCAATAAGTCACTTGACTCCGTAACTAAACTTCGAAATAAAATGTTTTTATAGAGTTCTTTATGGTGCAATTAGTAATGTTTATTTAATCTCTATTGAATTGAACCGAATTATGAAATCATGGTTATGAATTTTTAATACAATATATTTCTACACGCAAGTTTTTTAGTAGTCCAGTAAACAAAACATCGGGCACCCACACAAAAAAAAAAACGCGTGGATTCGTTTCTTAGCGCAGTGAAATTCAATTTTAACCATTGTCTGTGTGGTTTCTTCTTTCAGTATAAGTAGGTACGTAAAATTATTACCAGATATAATGATTGTACGTCACCGTAGCTAGATAGCTACGTCACGTCTTACCTTAGTCCAGCAGTAGATTGTTATGAGCTATATACACTATTTCCCTCAGCATGTATTGTTTAGTGAGTCCTGTTAGAGTTTCACAGCGATAGACCAACTAATAACAATGCTCGCCACCCGATATTGTCAGTGATTTCAATTATTTAACGTGGCTCAGAGATTTGCCACAGAAGTAGAATGGTTGCTAGGAATAGAAAAGAAAAGATTGATTAAAATATACATATTAACCTAAATGCTTTTGGAAAAAAGTCATTTTGAAGTATAGGTGCACGTAATATGACTGGGTTTATGAATGTGACCGAACATATTAACGATTAATTGAAGTGAAATATTGAGTCCCTTATAAAAATAAGAATAACAAACCTTTGGGAAAAAAATTGATTGAGAGTATAAAAACACGTCATAAGACTGCACTTCTATACTTGCCTGTGCGTGAGTTCAACTCGCACTTGACCAGTATATTTTTTGTGAGTCTTTATTGACACCAAGAAATACAAACAAAATTATGAAATTACAATAAATTCGAAGTTTTCATCGTCAGCCAAAACAATTGGACTGATTGAGTTGCATGGAACTACACCTTGTACCATTTTAATAATGAATTAAACTATGGAGGACACATTATTGTGGTAAATTAGGACTTTGAAAATAATTTTTACTAACTTTTGAAAACAATTTCTTGACTTTAAAGTGTAACATACCAAATGAAAGGGCTTGTGTAACAATACTAATACTTTTTCTATAATTTTAATAAGATAAATAGCTATGAAGTTATTTAAGGAAAAAAGAACTTTCTTTCATTGAAATGACTAAACCTAAAATTCAGAGTCGTACCTATTTATAATTCAGTATGGCACTTTAGGTGAGTGTGAGTGAGAGTTAGTGATTTTTGCTACCGGGGATTGAAAATAAAAGTAAAAAATAGTCTAAGTTCTTTTCTCTCAAATACATAAACTGTATAATTCAGCATGTCACTTCTGTAATAGAATTCTCACTGATTGCCGCTGACCTAAATATGAGAGCGGCAATCGAAATCAAAATTTGCAGAGGTGGATTGCTTTTCACATAGATTTGTTTGATGTTCAAGGGCTTTTCATCAATGAAGACTATAAATTGGCTTGGATTCGTGCAGTAACTTTATCCCATTTCATTGGTTCCTTTCATTTCGATTAGCAAGTGAAAAGAAATTATGAGAATACTAGCGACCCGCCCCGGCTCCGCACGGGAAAATGGTTATTGTGGGTTATCCTTCAGTATATTATGCATGTATTATACATATAAACCTTCCTCTTGAATCACTCTATCTATTAAAAAAAACCGCATCAAAATCCGTTGTGTAGTTTTAAAGATTTAAGCGTACAAAGGGACATAGGGACATAGGGACATAGGGACATAGGGACGGAGAAAGCGACTTTATTTTATACTATGTAGTGAAAACACACACACTTTGTTCATATTTTCCTTCGAAGTCCAATAAAGTTTTTGATATAATTATGGCAAAATGTTATTTATATTTTAAATGAGTACGGTGATTCATGCCGATAATTATGAATCAAAATGACGTCATAATTATTGGCAATTATGGTAAAAAGCGTCAATGTGGCTTCCACCACTGACATAATTAATCCTCATTTTAATAAGCTTCAAAATGTTTGGTTTGGTTATCCATTATATTTTGTAAACTAGGTGTCCGCCCGCGGCTACGCACGCGTTGTTGTTTGACGTTTCCGTGCAGTTTCCAAAAATGCGATACGATCGATGTGGAGTTTCTTCCGGCCGTTCTTCTCCACAAACGAACGCCACTTTTCAACGGCCAACTGTGGACAATCTGGTCCTTGGTATTTATTTGCTTTGACGTCGAAAAAAGATTTTGTAAATTTTACTTCCAATAAAAACCTTTTGATTTTGTAAGCCAAGCATAAAGCAGTGTGACAATCGATTATCTTACATTTGTCTCTCAAAAAGCAGTGAGGTACCCGCCATATTAGAATATCCTCCAATAGGATGAGAGAAAACGTACTACAAAACTGTGTCTGTCATGTTAACCCTCCTGGTACTCCTTCTCGGGCACAAAATTGTCTGAAACTGATCCCAAAGCTACTATGACCACTATCTTTAAATAAAAAAGTTTTTATTTTAACTGTATTATTATTATTATTACTATCTAGTTCAGTGGTTCTTAACCTATAAGGGACCTGATGGGACCATTTTACCAAATTTCTGTTTTGCCGGGGAGGACCCTCCTGATTTATCACTACATAGTATAAAACAAAGCCGCTTTCTCTGTCCCTATGTCCATATATATGCTTAAATGCTTTAAAACTACGCAACGGATTTTGATTCGTTTTTTTAATATATAGAGTGATTCTAGAGGAAGGTTTATATGTATAATACGTGCATAATATACTTAAGGATGACCCACAATAACCATTTTCCCGTGCGGAGCCGGGGAGGGTCGCTAGTTGGTAAATAAATATTTACTAAATGTAAATTACTTGATATTATCTGTGAATTAAACATGCACAATTTTATAACTAACAGCCATTTACTTATTATATTACAAAATAAAATAAATAAAGAGGCTAGCGTTGTGTCGAGTCGACTAATCTCATCACCTCACGTCATTTGTTTACGATCGCTTCGCGGACCACTTGGAGTGCTTCGAGGGACCACTAGAGGTCCGCGGGCCACCGGTTAAGAACCACTCTAGACAAACAGTTTACAAATCCGGTAAATGAGTCTTTAAAGCAACGTCTTTATTTCCCCAAATTAGAGTTAACTCAATCTTATTAGACTTCGTAATTTATTCGTTTTATCATTTTATAACCCATTTGAATCTTTTTGGGAGTTCAGAATTGGTCATTTAATTAAAGTTCGCCAGTAAATACAATTTGTAGGGAAACTTTACCTGGCGCCGTTTTCAAAAGTAAAGTTTTCAAATATCCATTCTCGTTCTCAACCACTTTCAAGTATTGAAAGAGTTTACTTGGTAACTGAATCACTAGTTAGGGTGTGATATAGTAAGAAAACTTTCTAAAATTAGTTTGTAGAAGGGATTGTTATAAACTTGAGGGTTGCAAATAAATGCAGACCATTGATATAATTAATCAATTTCACCAAAGAGGATGGAAAAGCTCAACGACGAATCAAGCTTCACCGGACTTGCCGAGGAGCGGAAGACTCTACCCCAAAGTAATCATGTACCAACGCGTCTAGGGGCAAAAGAGCCTAGTCTATCATATGGTATGCAATATTATTATAGCCGTGCAATATTTGACTAGAGAGTAGTTAAGTCGAAAAAAAAAAGAAAAAGCAGAAAAGCGCGTGTCTTTATGTCTATGTTAAAAAGCGTAGTAAAATGTAACATAACTAACAAAAGTAACAAATAACAAAGGTTTATATACAGGGTGTTTGGAAGCTGGGTGCAAAGCTTTAACGTGTTGTAAGTATAGACCATTTAGAACCATATTAGACCATACTAAGCTTTCATGACGCATGATTTTATTTTTTACCGAATATTGACCATTTTTGTTAAAAAAACCCAAATGTTTGCAATTACCTGCAAATAATGTCTATTTCATTGTTTACACTAATGTGTACCATTTTTGTTGAAAAAACCCAAAAGCTTGCAATAACCTGCAAATAATGGCCAATCTGGAAGATAAGTGAGTTATTTAAAGATAAAGATAAAGATAAAGATATATTTATTATATTATTTAAATAAAGTAATTTTATTTAGGTTTAGGGCTATTATTAGGTTTTTTCAACAAAAATGGTCAATATTCGGTAAAAAATAAAATCATGCGTCATGAAAGCTTAGTATGGTCTGATATGGTTCTAAATGGTCTATACTAACAACACGTTAAAGCTTTGCACCCATCTTCCAAACACCCTGTATATCTGTCTATCTCCATTGAAAACTTTCTGGTGCTAACAAAAAATGCAGATTTATTATTGAAATGTAAAAAATCTAAATAATTAATCAAAACAAGATTTTTGAAGAAAGGTTAGGTACTGTAATCATAATTTATAGTAGGTACTGGAATCAAAGCCATCGCATAAATTTCTTAAGCAGAAGAAGCTTTGCCGGTAAGTTTGTTGTACCACTTAGAATAGGTACCGACTTTGCTTTGAAGTTGAGATAGAAACAACAACGTAAAAGGATGACAGTCTTCGAGAAACTGGAGGTACCTAGCTATTTTGAAACGAGTCACTGTTGTGGAAGGAATGTAGCGAACGAAGTTCATAGTGAAGCTCTTTTAAAAAATTGAATTATTATTAACAAATATGCTGTCGCACATTTTATATATTTTAGGATAAAAATATCTAAAAAGTATTAGTTCTATACTTCGGTACTTATAAAAGTCACTATCGACTTTATATCTTCACTTTTTGTAATTTTTATCGATTTACTTCAAGTACCTGACTGACTATGCCAATGTAGGACTAATACTAGCCCTTTAGTCTTTCACAAAATTTACTAATACTTTACAATCTACATAAATTGCAAAAAAGAAACACTTCTTATAGCAGCTGTATAGAAACATAGTATATCAGTGTATAAGCCAAAAGTTATGGTAGTACATAATCTACGAGTATATAATATAAAAATGAATCCCTCCCTATTTCTCTTGGTCACGCTATAACTAAATACTTAAATACTTTAGTAGTTAAATACTTTATATTTACATTATCTTCTTATACGGTTAAGACTACGCAAAATTTTCGAGGTTGAATTCTAGTGCAGTGCAAAAGTTGCACGCGCCTTTAGTTCGAAGAACGTTTATCAACGCCTCGAATGTTTTTGCTAGTTAGCAACCGCAGGCGTTTTGCAGAGCACTACTCTCGGCACTCAGAAACTATATTTCATCAAAAAACTTAGGGTTTTCTACTTGAGTGAAGTTTTAAGCGATGAAACTGCTTTCGTAAGGGTCGACTACGGCTTTATTTATAATGCCATTTTTGCATTACCTACTATTATTTTGTAAGCTTTATTAATTACGCCATTTTCGCTTTTCCATTATTATGTAATATTATATAATTGGATATTTGCCTTGCGGTTCCACTTGCGAAAACCTTGCGCGCGATAGTTTCGATTTTTGATAATAAGGTTCAACGTTGAATAGTCTAAGTTATATTTACCCCCCGATGATGGTTAAACAAGGATGGGTAATGTTTTAATCGATACCAAATCTTTTTTTATGTTATATGTGAATTTTAACAGTACTATGCACGAAATATGCGGACTGACCCCAAAGTAACCCTGTAGTACCCTACATAGATTGGTATAGGTATTTTTGTTGCCTCTGATACGTCATTCTGAGGCTTGATTGCTAGTCGGAACTTTCTTCCCAAACTCACCTCTCCCTTCATTATCAGTAGTGAACCTTCTGGAGATGACTATGCCCTACGGTTGTATAAGTTTTAGAGAGTAACCCCTTATTTAGCGAAACGCGTACGTAACCGTATGTAATTAGTGTAGGTACGTACTGTGTAACCTGTATAAATATACTGTGTACATTGTAAATGTTGAGCATACATTTCAATGTTTCAGTACCTATCTACATATTTATGTTCTAAGTGCAAGGTAAGCTAAACAAACACGCACACCGCGATTTCGTTCCGATCGATATAAAGTCCCAAGTGTTTAGAATAAGATACTCTGAAATATACTTCCAAAATAATATCCAAAAATACTATATTGAAAGTTTTTAAATATAAACCTAATTACATCGTTAACTTCAAGGTTATAAAAGACTTAACCATTATTACGTCTTATTCATACTTACAGGTTTGCAAATCAAATCTATTTCCTCGTAAATCGCCTACCTACCTTACAACATAACTACTTGTACAGCCTGATTCAAAATTAGGTATCTACCCCGACAAAAATCTATGTAATATTCTGCAACTGCGCCACCACTTAATTGCGCAATGAATTAATTACAAAGTGTACGTCAGACGTACATAATGTATATACGTGTGTCGAAAAATCATGTACGCTTTGACATGTACGTCGTTATAAATAGTAAAAAATATATATGTGGCTCAGCAATCTCTGCAGCTAACTGTACATACAATGCAATATATTATTCAGTATAACCAGAGATATATGGGTATGTGTACAGAGATACATAGGTATGTATCTCTAGTGTAGGTACACTAGTCTGTTCATTTACTCAGTCAGGATCAATAGACTTCGGAAGCTTAGAGGAGGAACACGAGATAAATGCTTCTAGTTTCAGCCACCGATCTAGATTCTATCTGTGCTCAACGGTATGTAACCAGTTCACTCAACCAGAGACCTAACTTAACTCCGTCCGTAGTAAGAATCTATACTATCGGTACTCCATTGCGACAGATAAATTTCTAGTACATTTTAGATTTGTGTCAATCTTGCATTACGACATTTGGGAATTTAAAATATATATATTTCATAATAATTATAAAAATGGCGGCAGAAAATTTTATACTCTTTCGTGAATGTCTTACTTCTCTTAAAATTTTAAAAAAATGCTAGATCTTAGGTACCTACTTATTACACAACTTTCTGTTCTTTTACTGGCTCCTTAGCCTTTATATTATATTTCATATTTTCTTATATTATATTATATATTTTGCCACATGTAGGTAAAATACTGTTCTATAAACCTTATTAAAGGTAAATTTTAAAAAAAATATGTTCAGTTCATGCAGAGTAGTGAAGCCAGTGAGAATGCAATAAAGCCTACGTAAAACAACCGTAGCAAAGGTGCAGCGACAAAAAGATACATCAAACCGCCAGGTGTAAAGAATTTAGGTCCCGGAGTAGCCTCAAATATTCACACCGAGGCTAGCGTATACAACGCCAGTGTAACTCGAAAAATCCTTGGCTAGAAAACACTAAAGTAGAGAAAGCCGGGTCTGTGAAAAAAATATTGTTTCAAAAATTACCTTAAAAAAATAAAATACGTATATTTTTGTATAAGAAGGTCATATCGTCATCATCATCATCATCATTTCAGCCGTTGACGAATTATTGCTACAGAATAAAAAGCGTCATCCATCATTTTATTGCCTTGTGTGAATGTGTGCAGTGTATGATCTTTAAAATAGGTGGTATAAGTCTCAAAATAAAATAGCCTTTTGACCAAAACTATTTCTGTTGACAAATATTTGTGTTCCGACCTGCTTGTAACAAAATTTTCCGCCATTATCTACCTACATGAGTGTTACACATTTATTTATTTCAAACATGGACCTTGCGGTTCCTTTTCTAAATGTAAGTACTTTATTTCATCTTACTGCCATACAAGTATTCTCAAGGTCTCGTCACCGAAGCAATTGGGTGTAATATTCATGCATCTCTTTGTACTTTATTTTATTTTTTACGGATACATTCTAACAACGACTTTATGAGAAAGGTCAGATATCGGACACTCTACATTTTCACTGCTCTGGATGCAGGCTGCGAGTTGGTTGATTATTTATTTAAAGTAGAGCGCGATGTTTTATTCGCTGTGCTTTACCTGCGGATGCATTTAGCAGTGACGCTGCGCCGACGAGGTGTTGCGAATTATTTAGCTATGACACTGGTCACGACGAAGTACGAAGACGACACGGTACACGACGGAGTTTTTTGATTAAAGTCATTGTATTCCCTAAAGCATGGATAAGTCTTCGTTCAAAAATTTATATTTTTATAGTTACAATAAAAATACGTAATAAATTAAAAATACACTTTTCATAGCAACAACTTGTCTTGATTTTGATTTTACATAGAGATATATAGAGTGCTGGAAAGCTACATAAGCTGCTTTTTATAGCGCGAAAGTATCTCATTCCCACAGGAAAAGTCGAAAAACAACGCGGGCGTAGTCGCGAGCAGACAGCTAGTTCATCATAAGAAGAGAGAGCCTTTTGTTCAGCAGTGGACTGACATACTATAGCTTATTAATTGTAGTAGTTTAAGTAAATAAAAACCTTCTTTATTTGACAAAATACTAAATTATACCTCTTTGCTACGGTATAAAACGCGAACACAGCTTTACACCAGCTCAAGGTTTTGTTCTAAAACCTTTTGTGTTAGGTGATAGGCAGAAAATCTGTCGTTTTGTGTAGCTATTTTTGTTTAAAAATGCAAGTTAAGAGTACCTGTAAAAAATTGTTTTACCTATAGTCATTAATAAGAGTAGCTAAGTAGTACAATAATGAATTATTAAAATAACTTTTTTGTGAAACAGGAAAATGTATGATTTTAAGCTAAAAAAACACTTAACAAGTAAGTGTTATAATATTAAGAATATTTTTCTGATAACATTATCCAAATATAGTGAAGAAAATATCCTAAGTGTTATTTTTTGTTTTTCTTCTTCACACTATCTTGTCGGTGGAGTTTGTTTTGTTAAGAGTTTCAATATTACTATGACAAATAATAAACGATGATTAAAAAAAATATATTTTGCAAATTGAGGGAGGATATCTAAATATTTGCTGATACACAACTGTTTAATGCCGAAGATCTTGTGCCAAAAAAGGGTAACTTGGTAAAACGAGATCTTTAGTGTCTAGTTTATCTTCTAGAGAGGATGGCAATGTTTCCTACTTGACTTTATCAGATGAGCTGCTACAATTTAGATCAATGGATTCCAATTCCATGTTACGACCGAAGTTGTGCTTAGAAAGAAATTGAAGTAAGATGCAATGCCATAAAAACATGAATGGTTAGTTTTGTATTGTTGCCTTTGCATTACATATTTAGTAATTTCATGGTGTGTTCGTTTTTAATTCAAATATACCTACCTGTTTAGTTAATTTTATACAGGTAACATTATTTTTGTTCCTCGTAGCAGTGAATAGGTTTTAATTTATTAAAAAACCACAACGATTTATTTTACAAGTTTCAAATAGAGATGCGCTTACATTTTAACTACTTATTTACTTAACCCTTTTATTTCTAGTGCTGATAAATTACGTACTTACCTTTCATTATGTAGCGTGTATTTAATGAATTCGTACATACCTATCCGCAATATAATAAGTACTACTGAATATAAGCTTCTTTCAGCTCGAATACCTTCAATTTATTATTCGCCTTGTTAATTTTAGACTGAGATTGCTTAGCGGAGGGACATGAAATAGATGAGCTTTTCAAAGTGATGGAAAATCAAACATTATTTTAGGAAATAATAATGTGTAGGTATCATTATGAAAAATGAAATAAAGCCAAATTACGTTTTATAGTTATGTTTGCAAATTCCAAACCCGCATAAAAGGTTAAGTAACAAATTGTTCGCCAATTTATCACGTTTCGGTTCTTAGTAGTATTAAGTATTAAAGATATTATTATAAAACTATATACTTACTTGTTGCACTAACTTCAGGCCCAAGAGACTCGAATGCTTTTCCAAAGCTGAGTTTCAGCAGTCGGTCAGAATCTGTAACCAAAACAGTTGTATCATACCTAGCGCCATCTGTAGAGAAATTTTCAAACAATTTCCTTCGTGATTTACTCTCCGGAACACAGTTCCCTGAAAATGTAGAGCCTTGGGATGGCTACAAATCGTGGTGAAAAAATTCGAGCTTATTTTGTTAGATGGCGCTGTATTAAAGGTTAGTTTGACAAAGCAATGGAAAAGATAAACATTTTATTTTTACACAGATAACAGAGAGAGATTTTTACACTATCATTTATAAAATTATATTAATTTATGTATTTTGTGTTTTATCTTCACTCTTATAATATAAGAAATATTTTTTATCCTTTTCTTTGTGGAGTAGTTTAGGCATCTTCTTTTATTCGTTACTATTTTCATTTCCGATTTACATTATGAATAAAAAGTATTGTCTCATCTTATAACTTATGGTCTACTATATCATGTTGTAATTTTTTCGTACGATCGAAAGTCCTTACTACTAATCCCTGTTCAGTAACTAGCAGTTACATTTAAGCGCTATTACTTACTAAGTGCTGCCAAAATAAGCACTTCCAGGTCTCCTGGATCCCTGCCAACATTTCTATTCATAGCATAGGTGCCCTCTTGGCTACAGTCGCAAATTTAGCTGGATCGGGAGCATTTATTACGGGACGCTTTCAACGAATTGCACCCAATTTTAAAAGATTTTTTAAGCTTCCCATTTAAGTTTTCTTTGAGGAAGGTAGAATAAGATTTCTTCTAAGAGATGGAAAGAAGAATGGTCAGAGTTTGTATGAGTATTAAAAAAGTTTTGGTCAGAGATTGAACAAGTCAAATAATTTTTGCACTAACGGTATGAGGTGCTCTGTGCTAGCTACCAAAATAAGCTCGCTTTCTGTGCAAATGAAAAAAAATTATCTTTTTTCGCATCAAACATTAGGATTTTATTGAATCTAGGATATACTCTTCATGTAAATAACGTTATTTGGAAACTAAAGTACTTAATTAAATAACTGAACAGTAAAATCCTATGTAAATTGTATTTTCCAGAAAACTACCGGAAATTCATAAATTTTGTAGCGAACGCAAATGATTAGTAATAGTGGTATTGGTGTTTTGGTTGTTACAAAATTACAAATTAAAGCAAAGCATATCATAATAAAATACGTATACAACATTTTTATTTTTGGCCACGTTTTTGTTCTTCCTGGCAATTAAGAATTTTTCTGCTTGCAGAAAAATATTTCACAGCCGATAATTGGAATATTTCAAAGCCGCTGGATGTGGCAGCGCAGGACCGATCATTGTGGAGATCCTTGGGGGAGGCCTTTGTCCAGCAGTGGACGTCTTTTGGCTGAGATGATAATTGGAATATTTCAGAGCCGATAGTTGGAAATCTCTTATTACTCATCAGAACGCAACAGTACCTGCGGCAGTAGAATCAGGAGGAGGTTGGAAGTGGAACGTAGCTGCGAACCCTTGACCCGGCGTTGCGGAGTTGGCTGTGAACTGCAGCAATAGCGCAGGCCCCGTAGATAGCACCTCGTATCCTGTAAGAAAAGCATTCATAAACAATAACCCGCAAGAGGTGGCGTGACGAGCTAGATGCTTATCGTGGGGAGAGTATAGCTAGAGATCGGGAAAAGTGGAAGGAGGTGAGAGAGGCCGCAGTTGAATACAACAGAGAGTAATAAAAGTACGCGAAGCTCGCATTTATGCTGTCTCATTCAGACATAAAGCTATTCGGACGAGTGATCGAATTTTTTAATTTTGAACTGATACCGTTTTTGAGCAAAAACAGAAAAATATGGGTTCCGGTAGAGCGAAACCGAAACGATAACACCTTGTGCAATGTATGGAGATGCAAAATACCTGGTTTGAAATTTTAACCAGGTAAACAAGCCCTGATCACAACTAACTGTGATCATACTAATCAAACAAAACCCCTTTATCGATGTTAGAAGACGCTCAAAGCGAGTTCTAAGCGCGTCCCGAATTGAGGTAATTCCAACTTTGAAAATATCAATTTACATGAAACGGGGCGCACCTTTGCAGCGTAATTCCTCAACATGTCTGCATGATTAAGTGTCAAAGAAGATTGGAATCTCATATATTTTCAAAGCAGTAGGTGTATTTGAAAGGAAATATGCGGTAATTTCCTGCCGCGTTTACAATCTTCCCGCTAATATAGATCACGGTATAATCATAATACTACGCACGACATGTAATCCTTGAGTGACGGAGGGAAAGTATATTGAAATTAACGCGGAGCAGTTAAAATAGATTTTTAAGTGACAATGTCTCACAATCTGGAACTTGTAATATTTACAGAATGTAAGTAAGCCGATGAATACTATTAAAATTTTACATTCCCAAATTATTGACACATATCAATAAGGGAAAAGATAAAAAAGCGTACAATGTTCCATAAAACCAAATTTCACAACACTAACATTATTTATAGAAATAAACAAGAACATTTAGAAGAGCCTCTCGAATTTGTGGAGGCACATTGAAGTGTCTTTTTACAGGGAACGAAAGCATTTTGTCTCATCTTATGAGAGTTTTTGAAAATAATTGGAACGAAGCAGGTAATGTAAAAGATTTAGGTAAAGTTTATTTACTTAGTACTTGTAAAGCCAAAATAATCGTGAATTTATTAGCCCCCTTTTAAAAATTTAAATCGTTTTTAGATCCTTAAATGATGAATAAATTATATGGATTTGAGCGCATTTCCAAAAATATATTCAAAAGTGTCTAGACTCTCTGTTATTATATTACCTACATCTAATGACCCCTTACTCAGCAAAAGTCAATGCTTTGATGAAGCATTATTCATTCAAAAAGGGTACAGTTGGCAGACGAAGTAAATGTGACTCAGCCGTTACGAATAGAATATTTGAGACTTGAAATCGATCTTCACTTAGGTCCCAATACGAGTATTATAGATAGCTACACAAATACAGAGTTACTTTAAAATCAGGGCGCATATTTTTTGTAAATACATACAACATAAAAAATAAAGCTTTCAACTTCAGAGGCGAATTTCAATAAACGCCGATATATAATGTAGGTTCTATTAAGAGCATAACCAAACTTCAACGAAATTTGAAAGAATAAAAAAAGACATCTTTTTGAAATATATAAGTATTTCATTAGTAAAACATAAATACATATATGTTGAAATATATATTTTTTTAATAAAATAATACAATGATTTGTATTTTCAATGTCTATCCGTACCTAACAAGTGATTCCAAAATAACCATGTTCCGTGCCTTTCTTTTTAAAGACAGGTCACACATAATTTTCTTTTATACTCAATGCTATTTCACGAATTCGGCCAAAAAAGGTCTCGCCTACCTGTCTTGTAAGCAAAACGCGATTGTCAATATGTAGTCTGATTTGGGGTGGAAATTGATTTTTCCGCACGTAAAAAGATTTCTTTGAACATGGAAATCATTTTAGTGCGGGCGAGATTCGAAGCATATTATATGCCCCAAGTCCCAACTTCATTTTGCTTATGAACTTGTCTGTCTGTCAATATTTGGAACATCCTTGATATTTGGTTACAAAATAGGTGACGTTTATATTTGATTTGACACTATAATACCACCTAATAATAGTTTTATGAACTAACTAGCTTTCCGCGCCGCAGCTCCGCTCACTTTAAAACTTTTCTTTCTTCTAGTCCATCGAGAAACCAACATAACATATAACCATAATATACTTAGGATACAATTTGGAAAATTTACACATTATCTTTATAATTTATAGCTAATGTGTTATTCTGATGTATAAGCTATATTATTGTAAAGTTTCAATTAAATCCATTCAGTAGTTTTCGCGTGAAAGAGTAACAAACATCTATACATCCATACATCCATCCTCACAAACTCACGTAGTAGGAGTAGGACCTAGTATAGCTTCGCCTGCGGCCTTACATATTTGTTTTGTTAAATACGTCATATTATAGAAGCAAAATTTATTTTCAGTAAAATTTTGCTTTGTGATTTGCCCAAAGCCAAAAACTCATCTATTTCCTGCAACTTTTTATCCAGATCCTATACATTTCCATAAAGTATTTTTTGGTCAAGTCTAAGTTTTGATGAATATATTATAGTAACGTAAACAAAGGCCTGTGTAATATTCAGTTTTCAGTTTTTTAGTTACAAATAAACAACAAAATTTCATTATAAAGACTGATTAATGACCTAATTCAAAGAAAACTGAACGGTTCACGGAAAAATACGATTTCAAAGAAACTATTGATTTTCAATAATAGTCAACTGTCAGTTTGGTTTAAAATTCAAGAAAATTGCTTGACGTTGTCGATTCCTAGAACACAAGCAGCAGTGGTAATGTACCTATAGTATTTTTGTGATCACCGCTATATTATTTATTCAGCCAGTAGATATTGTAAATAAAGAAAAAACTATCATGGTCTATTCATCTTGTTGGTCTAATGATTGGGTTAGCTGATACGGTTAAATGGAAATGTTTTGTGTACACCTGTGAATTCAAAACTCTATTGTGTGAATTCATAACGAAAACAATAATAGACAGAGAAAAACAAAGAAAAGAGAAAAATATGACGTGTATGTGTGTGAGAGAGAGAGCGAGGAAGAGAAAGGGAGATAGAAGAAGAAGGCTTACCAGTAAGCTCATTACACAACATAGCTATAGCCGGCGCGGTGGTGTCCCGCCCATCAAACACCTTGATGATATCTGCGCGCCTCAGACAGCTGAAATGTGAAAAACACAGTTTTTAATAAATAGTTTTAAATCTAGACAGCATCGCTGGCCTTCTTGTAGAGCGTGTCGGTGGCCAAGAAGCTAGGGCCGTTACCTTCTATTCGGAAGTTCGCGGGTTCAATATGTTTTCGATTTTATAATTCATAAATTATGTAATGTACGTTTATCGATTTTACACAACGTAACTATTTTAATGGGTCCAACATTTACACGTTTTTTTTTCACGAATCGAGTGAGATAAAAATAAACTTGAGATTTAGATTTATTATCTCTAGAGAAAAAATATATTCCTATAGAAAAGTTGAACAATAGGTGTAGTCAGCTAGTAATAAAAAAATCTTATCACCTATTCATTTTATTTTTCTCAATTTAAGAATCTTTTATTAAATATACATCAAAATTTCGTTACAGTTACTTGCTCGTTTAAAATGTCCTACATAAAAAAGTTGCCTTGAACAGCTCTGTCATAATTTGATTAGTGATTTTTAATATCAATTAATGTTATAGTTGGATTTTATACATATGTTTTTATTTCAGAACTAGCTTCCCGTCGCGGCTCTGCCTACACGTTATTAGTTTTTCCTGTGGGAATAAGGAATTTTCGCGCGGTAAAAATTAGCCTAAGTATGTCCTTCCGCAAGGTCTATTTTATCTTTGTGCCAACTCCGCCCTCTTTCACTATTTTTCCCGTGGGAATGACAAATTTTCACGAAGTAAATCTTAGCCTATCTTGTTTTCCAGGGTCTATTCTATCTTTGTACCAAGTTTCACCAAAATCGGCTCAGTAGTTTCGGAGCCTATTCAAATATAATTAGGAATATATTAAGTATTTTTTTACACCTTTGGTTACATTATTAAAGTATTGGTAAGGATCACTAATCTTTTGAAAATAAAATATAGGTAGCCTATGATAATCAGGGATCATATAGCTTCTCAACAGTGAAAGAATGTTTGAAATCGGGTCAGTAGACAGAGTCTATTTGATGCAAACAAACAAACAACTCTATATAATATTAGTAAAGTCTATGCGTATTTGCATATTATTACTCGTATATGTAATTTGGAATAGATATTCTCTATAAGACTTTACACTCTGCTTATTGAACTGAAAGTAAATTACTGCTTTAATGATGTCGGAGAGTATTATTGTATTCATTATGTGGAAATGCTACACCAATTGCGTTGGTCTCAATTTATGTTTGTTAATTATTACTAGTCAAGTCAAGAGACGAGAGAAGAGAGTGTACAAAACCTGTTTAAGATATTTAGTTTGTCTATATTTCAGTATGAATTACTACCTAATAATAACTTAATATCGTTAATTGTTTGATAAAAGGATTAAAAAGAGCAGAAATATTCTGTACAATAGATTTTAGAACCTTGGATTCATATCGCCTCTTTAAATTTTTCAACAAAAAAAATCGTTCCTCATTAAATCCTCAAATAAATAAATTAGTGCGAGACGAGAGCCAGCCATGGTTTGAGCAAAGCTTAATAACTTCATTAGAATTTGACGTCCAAAAACGATTTGTAAAATCTTACTTCGAATAAAAAAACTTTTGCCTTTTGAAAAATTATAATAATATTTTCAATAACTTTAATAAAGGCTACACAAAAACTAATGGGCCACAGAAAATTTTGGAGATGTTGAACTACAAGTATATCAGTGTTATTTTGTATTAGTGTTATTTAGGTGTACCGTGGGTGCACCTATGACATAAGGGATTATTTATCTATCGTATTATCTGTAGCTCTGCTTCAACATTTTTATTAATTTTAATTTTGGGATCAGCTGCTAAATTCCGACAACTCCGAAAGTATAGTTATTAAAGCCAGTAAAACTATAATATCATACTAGGAGAGGTAATTTAATTTGCCTACGTACAGTAGCCAGCATATGCGGTTGGACACACACTACCTTGAGTGCGCCGTTATTCCGTAGCACTAGGGGCGAATTTCTTAATGCGAGTATCCAGCCGCGTGCTATTACTAGACCTAGAGGAACCGGACTAGCTCTGTCTATGAAATATTCATACCCTGAGTTAATAAATAAAATTACCTAGGTTGCTTGCTCGCTGGGCCCGCTACTAACTTCGTTAGCAAGTTCCGTAGCCAACTGCCCTTTATACATTGCGATATTCCTCAACTTAGGTGTCTACTTTAGTAATTAAGTTCAAGTTACTTTGAACTCAGTATTAAGTAGGTACCTGCTTTATATTATAGGAGCTATTACAATAATGAGCAATAATATTCCTTATGAATTCTAAATGTATTATTTGTTTCAATTAATTCCATCAATAAGGGTTCTACCACAATAATATAGTTGTATTGACACTTTTACTTCGATTTAGTAAAAATAAGTCAGACTATTAAAAGTAAGCTATCAAATTGTGAACTTTAATAGCTTTGGTTTGGTTTGATGGTGATGGGAAATTATTTACCATGAAAGTTACACAGTAGAATACAAATAAGACACTACTTCTGATTGGAAATATTGAATTTCTTTTTTTTAAAGCACTATTTGTCCTAAGATATAAGATCATATAAGTGCAAAAAATAAAATAAAAACTTGGCCCAAAACACAAAACATAAAAAATATAGGAGTCATATTAAACTGAAATGAAATTTAACACACAGAACACAAAGAAAAAATCATAAAAGTAAATTACGACAATGCTCGTTTGTTATTTACCAATATCCATTACTAAATCCAATTTTGCAACAATTAAATTTTCAGATTGCCGAAAGCCATGCATCACGGAGTTAATATGAAGATAATTAATGTCATTAGCCAACGCCGAATTCATTACAGGCAACGCGGCTAAAATTGTGGATTCCAAATTTATGAAAATAATATACCAATCATAGGTAAATAAAAAAAATGCAATTCCAATAAGTTCAAAAAATAATGAACGTTTGGTCGCATTCAAGACTTAGGTATTACTACTTATCCTTTTAAACATTTTAGAAATATGAATGAGTATGAATAGTTTTATACTTTAAAATGTTATATTTTATGTTTTGTGTTAATCATACTCGTAGAACATGTGCTTTATGGCTTTTAATGTTATATTTGTGATAGAGGTGTTACAGACGTATATGTTTTAATGTATTTTTTATAGCAATTATTTGGATACTTTAGTCTCTGATCTATTAACCTTTTTTACGGTCTAGAAACTCTAAATCTGTAATTTAGTAAACACTGCGCTACAATAATCATATTTCATACCGGTACCCGTGTTTATAACTCAATTATTTCAACTGCCGGAAATATTGGAGCGAATCCCTTAACTAGTAACTATGTAGTTACCGGCCGTCGGGAAGTTTGGGCGCTAACAGACAAACCTCAGGTAACGACGACACTTGCTAACATTGTTGGCTCCGTATTTTCAACTGATTGAAATTAGGTTATAGAAGTAGCAATTGAAGTCTTCGTTAAGAGCTAACATATATGTACTATTAATTTACTTGTTATTACGGTCGCGCACTGGAAGACGTAGTGTGGACAGCCCCCCATCCCCCCCCCCCCCGAATTGGACCGAAGACCTGGTGAGGGTCGCGGGAAGCCGCTGGATCCGGGCAGCGCAGGAACGAACATTGTGGAGATCCTTGGGGGAGGACTTTGTCCAGCAGTGGACGTCTTTCGGCTGAGATGACGATAAAGAAGTGTTATTACGTTATAAAATAAATTAAATACAAGCCAGAAGCTAGCTTTAATTTATTTTACTGCTTAGAAATACAGACAAGCTACTTACCTGATGTCACCCTTTTGAAGTGCGACCTCCTCAAAGACCACTTTCACGCGTTCCTTAGGTCTGAAAAAGAAAGATAAATAAATGACCTTTATTTCATACTTTATTTCCATAACACACACACGAAGCCAATAGGGTAAAAACCCAACTGCAGTAAGGAAGTTAAGTTTAACGAGAATACTTACATGTATGTTTCTATGTATGTATATTTCTTTGACGTAATCTGTAGCCTTGTTGGCTGATGGATTTTGACTTGAGAGGTATCTATTCTATTTTTGAGAGTAACATTGAGGCGGCAACAATGATGTTATAGTACTATCGTAAATAATTTGATATGTCTCTAAGTACGCTTTAGTTATCAATATTATATGCAGTATCTGACCCCACTGTTTGAATGGTCTAAGTTCAATGATGACAGATTCAGTTGTAATGATTACCTGGCATGGAAGTGATAGGAGCACCTCACGTTGTTGGGGTATATGGACGGGTACAGTGGGCTGTATAGTCGCCCATGCGTGGGCCGATTGCTGGACCGGCTGAACTGGTAGTCGCATTCCGTGCCCGATATTCGAACTCCATCCGTCTCGAATAGACCTGAGAAAGATATGAAAATACCATAAGTTATAGAATTTAATCTTCTAGTTTCAGTGTGAGAATAGAGTGACGCAATTGTAAACAGCTCATCGTCCCCGCCGAGGGGCTCGAGCCCGCCCTAAATTAAGGTGAATAGACCTTAGTCGACCACACTAGCCCTGTAAAAGTTGCTCGCTGGCTCGGTTCTTTGAAATTCTTCCCAGATGTATGCAGGTTTCCTTATGATGTTTTCCTTCACCGTAAGAGTACCGAATAAATGTTGAATTCGAAAACCGAAGATACATTGGTTCGTGTCGACACTTTACTTAAATCGATACGTATTTTGTAGTTAGTATGACTTATAATCATACCTTAGAAACAAATCATCTTTTTCAATACTGTGGGATTGATGTCACTTTCTATTAGCTCACATGGTAGCAGAATTTTTTGAAAATTCTCTAAGTCTTTATTCCAAAAAATGAAGAAAATATATTTTTATTCATCTAAATTATCATCAAAAGTGCTGAGGTTTAATACACCTAACAAAAATGTTGGTAACGACGTTTTTACCCTGGTCACATCCCGGTTTCATTGGCCGGTAAACCAGGGTTTGAACAATAAAAAATATACAGGGGTTTATCTTTTCACTTCACGTTACAGGCTATTTGATGTCACACTGGCGCCAGCCACTTAAATAATTCAATATTAATGTCAGATCCATAAATATACATAATTATTGCCTATTTATCTATCATTCATCACTTTTCATTGTAAAACAAATAAAAAGTACAAATAAGTTACATTTCAATCTACAAAGTTTATTAGAGAAAATGTTATAAAATAAAAACAAAGAAATGGTAACTTAAATTAGCTAATGCCTATTGCCTACGTCATCCTGCCTGCCATTACAATATTCGGGTAATATTTTTGCTTTCACACTTTATGAACTTTTCTTTAAAAGGCTCTAGTATACATCTCCGTATCCTTTTAAGTCCGAGGTAATCTTTATTCATTCCATTGTAACTTTTACCACCCACGGGGTCGTAAACCCTCTTTTATTTTGTAATATTAAATTATGCCTATTCTGTTGTTTCGAGTTAATTGGGCTGTAACGTGATGCTTTTTAAAATAAAAAAGAAGGCTCACTGAGATATTATTTATCTTGAAGGTAATATAATAAACAAACATTAAGAATTTGAGTGATTAAAAGAGATTATCTCTTTATTAACTTATTAAGAATACTCGTACTAACTTAGTAGAAGAGTAAAATTCGTACTCTACCTAAGTCTATGATTTTTAATATAAGAAAGAAAGAAATACATAGGTACAAGTTTCTTTTTATTGTTTAGTATGCATTTTTTGTTTAATTGACCTATGCTTGAGTCGAAAAAGTACGACGGGTCAAGCTTCACCGGACTTGATTAGTATGCATCTACACCACAGTACCTATGCAATAGAGCACAGCAGCGAAAAAAGATCTCGTCTCAGTATATGTCTAGCTAGGAGGAAGCTGAACGCTGTTTTTCAGTCGATCCTGCTCCTGTTCGTCGACAGTTTTGAGTTAGAGTTTAAAACAATGATGATGATTAATTGTTTGATTTGTATACAAGCAAACCAAGGAAGCAAACTACATTGAGATCTATTATGACACCTCTCCTCGGGACCTGTAGGCCTTCTATGTAAGTAGCGACAGACTCGAGAAGCTGTCAAACAAACTGCTCTATAATGCATTAAGAAATTAGAAACGTCTATATAAATGTGTTTGTTAAAGTGTGCACTTTATGTTTCAATAACTTCTTACATAATTTATTTGGCAAATTATTTTTAAAGTGTTTTCAGATTTCATAAAAAATCTCCTTTCAATTTTTTTTCAAAGCAAGTATAATTTTCAAAAGAAATTGTATCGTCTGAAAGTTAAGTTTATTCATGTTCAAAGGAGCACTTATAAGGGCGGCTTTACAACCTTTTGCCCACAATTCTGGAACGAGGCATAATTATTCTGAATCGATTTATACCATTGAACTATCAGAGACGGAGCCCCTTAGGCGTCGTCTCCTTCACGATGTTTTTCAGTATCAACGCGCTAGGCCTAGGTTCGAGGCTCCCTTGAGCCGCCTCTAGACGCATTGGTACATGACTACTTGGGGTAGAGCCATCCGCTACACCGCAAATCCGGTGAAGCTTGATTCGTTATACTTTCTCGACTCGAGCATAGGTCAATAAAAAAAACATTGAAGTACTATTGCACTAGCGTACATAGAAATGACACACGCAAACCGAACCTATGTCATTTAGATTTATCGATCGATCGATCTTCAACTAGTATCGCGTTAGTCTTTTGTTTTTCTTCTCGCCGTGCATTCCGTCGGCTTTCAGCTGCCGCCATGTTGGCGCATTTAATGTAGGTATTCGAAGTGTCTTCCCTGGTACATGATTCATACATTTCTTAAATGCCGTAATATACAGCGTGTGCGTGCAAGTGATGACTTAACAAAAACTGAAAGGATATGTCAACTTTTCCAACGATTTTGGTCTCGAAATTCGACACTCCCATGTGATCTCACTTTACAGATACAATATTGTATTTATATTTTAACTCTGTTTTTGCGTTTGTTATCGAATCTTTAATTGTCGTTTATATCAGAACCTAAGTCATAAAACTCACTGTCTATGAATAGTATATACGATGTTGATGTACTTACCTACTGAAATAAATAAATGATGCAAAGAAGTAATTAAATTTTATCGGACATTATGCATAGAGAAGTTTATAAATAAGTGATACCGGGAACGTTTTTTTCATCATCACCATATCATAATCATTCATCATATCATACGAGTAATTACGATAATATAAAGTATTGCCACAATGCAAAAAACTTAAAAATATATATTTAAGTAAACAAAGGATCTTTTGTATGTGTCAATAGGTTCCTATGGATCTTTAGAAAGGCTCGTAACTAGTTTTAACCTCATGATCAATAGGATTTGAAAATTTATTTTTTCCAATAATTCGTCACTTACAAACATGTTATCAATTACTAACAATATCAAAGTGTCTTATTAGAATGTTAAGTATATAAATGCACTGTAAAAAAATAATAAGTGTTCACCAAAAAATGTCTATCTATGTAGGAGTACCATGTACTTACAGTTAAACAGATAATTATTGTTTATCATTAGCCTTTAAATGTCCAGTGCCCAATCGAATGCTTACAATCTGTTATTTTGGGTACCAATATTAATAGCAAGACGATTTTTTCTCGGAATATCTCGCGTCTTTGAAAGATGTCGCCATAGTAAAAAGTAATCACATAGCTAAGACGCATATACTGAGATACGTTTGAAATCTGTTGGTCGATGTTATTAGTTTTTGTTTTTTGGGGGGACGTTTTGACACATCATCCTTTACAATATTAAGGAATATTAGTCAACATAAACTTGTATTTCTTACATAAACATCTTGAAAGCCGGGCTCCCCAGAATTCGTCACGAGTTTAGGTTTAGAGGCAGATCTAAACGTAAAAAAATAATTTATTGGTCTTCAATATTTGCACTAGGAATACTGAAACTCAATTTATTTAGAGTAAATATACAATTGTTTTTTTTATTTATATTTCTGAGAACCTCTTTTAATCGTTTTGAAGAGCAGACGACTTACGTTTTGATTAAGTTAATAGTATTTCGCTTTTCTCAACTCTTTAAGGTATTTTATACATCAAGGTAGGTTCTTATTTAGTTCGATATAAATGTAAACGTAATATTATTATTTATTTAATGCTTGTTTGTGGATTTTGGTTTTTATTGTCATATGAATAAGGATCCAAGTCAACTTGTGATTGCGTTATCACAGTACGGTATGACCCGGATGGACCACATTCTAATTAAATATACTCGTAACTAATACTGATAAGGAACTATGCTGTTCGTTGTTATTTTCTCTAATAAATAAGATATATCTAAATTATTTCGTAACACAACTAACCACATATGTTGTAAAGTTGACTTAATAAGTGGAATGATATTCAAAACATTTACTTAGACATTTCTCATTACGATAATATTATTGATTATAAACTCTTATTAAATTTTTCACATCGAATCGGCGACGTTCTGACAAAAGGTCGGGTCAGGCAGGAGTACCTACTCTAACCGACGAGCATGCATGATGAGCTTAATGTATGTGGATGAAGCGAAAGAAATAGGTAGGTAGCAAATGGATGGATGTGGTCTCTGCTTACCCTTCCCGGAAAGAGACGTGACTGTATGTATGTATTTGTTTCTTGTATAAAGGTCTAGAAGTGGGAAAAGCGGCTTTCGGGAGGCTTTTGTCCATTTTGCACACACCTGCGAAGTAATTCAAAGGTTCTGTGTAATGTTGACCAACTCGCACTGGGCCAGCGTGGTCGACTAAGGCCTACAAACCCTGACTTTAGAGTAGGCTCGAGCCCCTCGGTGGGGACATATATATATATAAGCTGTTAATGATGTACCGTAGTCGGTACAGAAACAAATGAAAAATCGTCATATTAATACGTTTCGTTAATCTGTTTGTTGAAAAACAGTGTAAGAACTGGTTATTCAAATTTTGTATGCTATGTATAAATTTACTTACAGCCTTCCTGGTCGAGTGGTTAAAAGCTGGCCTGATGTTACGGAGGTTCCGGTTTTGAATTCCGGTGGGGATTCGTCAAACAAATATCACTTTGTGAGACTTTCCCGAGTTTGGTGAGGACATGGTTTGGTGTGAGACTTACTCTCCAGTCCGGTCAAGCTTGATTGGTCGTACATTTTCGACATAAGCATAGGTCAATTTAAAAAAAGTGAGACGCAATTTTGGTTAGGACATGGTTTTCCACGTAAAGCCGTTGGTCCCGGTTACTATCTACGGATGTAGTCGTTACATGAGCCATGTCAGAAGTCATAGGAAACTCAATGATTCTGAGACCATAGTTTGTGAGGTGGTTAACCTCGAAACGCTAAAGTAAAGTGAATACGTTTGTTATTAACAATTCAAAAATTATTTAAATTTTAAAACGAAATCACCTCAAGTTCACTTACACAACAAGGGCTCTAAGTTACAGTTTTAGCAACAGTTTGTGTTGAATACGCGCTCACGATTGCCTCAACAGCAGCCATATTGAAAAAGTAATGAAAAACTCCCCGCGTTGAAAACCTCAACCGTTATTGAAAAACTATTTCATTTCAACCGCGACGAGCGCTGCAACTTTGTGGTGACTTTGAGCGATGAGCAACTTGGAAAGTAAATTTTTAACAACCAATAAACCTCAATTTCTTCAATATTTACTATTTGATGCCATCTGCCAAAGTTTCAATAAAAAAAACAGTCATAATTCGAAAAAAATGAAATACAGCTGAAGACGGCTATTGAAAGACCAAAACTTATTTTTATAATTTAGATCACATAAAACATAATGTACTCGTTAATCATTGTACTAACTAGTCCAAATAGTCCAATGTCATGTGTGTGTACTTGTCTTGTCTAGTTTAAGCGTTTCATCTTAAAAACATCTGTCCATCTTCACTGATGCTCGATGCATTCAGAATCGATATAGTACTTTTATCTGCTAGAGCTGAACTCATATGTGAAAAATCGCTCAAAAGCTTTAAGAGATCTTACAATGGAGAGTGCTCGATGTCTGAACGCTACTTACACGATGTCAAATGAGACCTGAGTCTTTGAGTGCGAATTTAATCCGGAAATTTTAAAACGAATCGCCCGATCTGCAATGTGTTTGAGTGCACTGTAAATTAAATTCCATCGGGTTTTATCGTTGCAAAATCAGCAAAATCGATACTGAATTGGTATGTAGTCTCAAGTGTCTCCGTGCATACATTTTATAATTTATTCTTGTGTGTAAAATTTATAGAACCGAAGAAGCTTATTAAGACCTACAAAGATTAGCACCTAACAGACAAACTGCCATATATATACCTACTAGCTGCCCACCCGCGGCTATGCCCGCGTTGGGTTTCGACTTTTCCAGTGGGAATGAGGTATTTTACCGCGGAATAAGGTAGATTATAATCTATTTCCAAGATCTATTCCATAATCTGTACCAATTTTCATCAAAAATTTCAGCCAGTGCTACTATTTTTCCCGTGTTTATAAGGAGTTTTCCAGCGGTAAAAGGTAGCCTATATCCATCTCCAATGTCTATTCTATCATACCCAAAGTTGATTGAAGCCTATGTCCGTTCCTAAGGTCTATTCTATCTTCGTACCAAGTTTCATCAAAATCGGTTCAGTGGTTTCGGCGTGAAAGCGTAACAAATATACAGACAGACAGACAGAGTTACTTTCTCAGATATACCCACACGGCAAATGTTGATCAGACGGGTTGTAGCATCAGTTAATTGTTGATCAGTTAGCAATTGTTGATCAAAACAGTTTTTGTTGATCTAATGTATAATTCGGCATACAAATGTGGCTCCAATTTGATCAACAATTGCTGACCCTCTAGCGACACAAATAAGAACTATTCATTGCATTCTTTATACAAATCCGCTCCATCCATTGTTGATCTGATTCAAATGGACCAATCAGAGGTCACCTTTTGACATGATTGGTTGGTTTTGTTTTGCGCTGTTGCCACTTTGCTTCGCAATCTAAACGCTATGATGAAAGCAAGAGAGTATTAAGTTAGGGCATGTACTCGTAGAGTAAGAGCTTGGTTCTCCATAAGATTCGATAACTTTTTTATTACAACCTTTATATTTTTTTTCGTATGTAATCAAATCTTGCAAGTTACACTTTCTGGTTTTCGATTGAGTAAAATTATGACGACATGGAGCTGATCTAATGATGGAGATGGAAGGTGGTCATAGGAACTCCGTTATAATACGACATAACCCTTTGGGCTAGTATGATTCGTTTCGATAAGTACTTTGTCTGTAGATGGTATCCAGGGTCTGATGATGGAGCTGGAAGGTGCCCATGGGAAGTCCGTAATAAAATGACACAATCCCATCTTGCTTGGGCTCGTTTGATTAGTCTTGACGAGTACTTTGGTCCTAAATGGTATCCAGGGTCTGATGATGGAGCTGGAGGGTGGGCTATAGGAAATCCGTAATATAACGACACAATCTCATCGCATTTGGGCTCGTTTGATTCGTCTTGACGAATACTTTCGTCCTAGATAATCATAATCTCAGCCGAAAGACGTCCACTGCTGGACAAAGGCCTCCCCCAAGGATCTCCACAATAATCGGTCCTGCGCTGCCCGCATCCAGCGGCTTCCCGCGACCCTCACCAGATCGTCGGTCTATCTTGTGGGGGCCTGCCCACACTACGTATTTCGGCGCGCGGCCGCCATTCAAGAACCTTTCTGCCCCAACGGCCGTCGGTTCTACGCGCAATGTGCCCAGCCATTGCCACTTAAGTTTGGCGATTCTTCGGGCTATATTGGTGACTCTGGTTCGCCTGCGGATCTCATCATTCCTGATTCGATCACGCAAGGAAACTCCAAGCATAGCCCTCTCCATCGCTCTTTGGATGACTTTGAGCATTCTTATGAGGCCTATCGTAATTGACCACGTCTCAGATCCGTAAGTCATCACTGGCGACACTTCGGTATTTGGGACGAAAAGATATTGCGCTGTTGCGCAGTTCCCCGAACGCTGCCCATACAAGTTAGATTCGACGATTGACCTCCTTCTCGAAGTTAGATCTACCTAGCTGGACTGTTTGTCCCAGGTAGACGTAATGGTCTACAACTTCGAGAACGGAGTCCCCAACATTTATTGGAGTGGGTACTACATGGGCGTTCGAAATGACTTCTGTCTTCTCCATGTTCATATTCAGACCCACTTGTTGCGAAACTCTATTGAGGTCATCGAGCATTGTGCCGAGGTCCTCCAAGGTCTCAGCCATGACTACGATATCGTCGGCAAACCGAAGGTGAGAAATGTACTCGCCATTGATGTTGATGCCATGTCCTTTCCAGTCCAGAAGCTTAAAGACAATTCCAGTGCAGCGGTGAACAGTTTCGGAGAAATAACGTCTTCTTGTCTTACATATCGCTGCAGCTGGATTGGTCTGGAGTTCTGAACCTGGAGTCGGACTGACATAGAATGGCATTATCGTACAAACACTTCAACACCTCGATATACCAGTAGTCAATTTGGCACCTCTGAAGAGACTGCAGCACTGCCTAAGTCTCAATTGAATCGAAGACTTTCTCATACGAACACTAAGCATAGTGGCTGGTTATACTCTTCGGTCTTCTGTATAACCTGCCGTAGCGAGTGCATGTGGTCTGTGGTACTATAAAGCCCTTTTGAAAACCAGCTTGTTCGGGAGGCTGGAAGTCGTCGAACCTGCGCACGAGACGATTCGTGACGACTCTCGAAAATAATTTATAGATATGGCTCAGAATCGAGATGGGTCTGTAGTTCTTTAAAAGGGTTTTTTCACCCTTTTTAAAGTAGAGGACCACCACGCTTCTAAGCCACGCCTGCGGCGTTGTTCCTTCGGGGATTACGGAATTAAACAGTTTCTGAATGGCTTTCAAGACTAGAGTACCACCTACCTTCAGAAGCTTAGCAGTTATTCCGTCATCACCCGGCGCCTTATTGTTCTTTAACTGTTTGAGAGCCATCCTAATCTCGTACAGGCTGACGTCCGGGATGTCTTCGGTGTAGTGTCTGGTTAGCCTAGCTCTTGGGTCAGTTGCAGCTTGGCTAACAGGTGTCCGTATTGTCGTATACAGCTGTCTACAGAACCCCTCGATTTACTCCAGTAGCTCAGGCTTAGATGACACGCTAAGTCTTCAGCTTTATCATTTGGCTTTGCCCCATAGAAAGATCTCTTGCGAACACTCTAGAGCCTTTGTTACGCTCAATAGCTTCCTTACCCCCTGGCCACAGCTTCACGCGGCGGCGGCGGCGACCTGCGGCGCGAAACTTGCCAGAATATTAGTATTGTAACATTTTACTTTATTTTTGAGCACTTTGCATTACACGACTCAAAACATTACTTTTACGTATTCTTAATCTTATTTGTGCTACATTACAGCGTTGAAGTCGTTTTCTAAGTAAAATAAGATAAACGTTACGTTTTGCATAAAAATTGAACTTTTTAGCAATAGTTGAGTAATTTCATGCCTTTAAATCAATTCCTTAATTTCGGTAGTACCTACATTTTCTAGCAGGATTTTAGAAATGAAAAAAAAAGTTCTCTAATTAATTTTGACTATGGGTTACTGGCAACATTCCGCTGGTCGCAGGTCGCGCCGCGCGTCGAGCAAAGCTGTGGCCAGGCCCTTAATACGATCCATATTAAATTGGCGAATGTCACGACTCAGAGACTTTGAGATCTGTCTATTGAGCCGCCGGTAGCAGGAAGCGTCATCTGCGGACTGCAAAACGATTTTCTGTTTTTCTTCCATGAACCTGAGCGTGGAATCCGAAATCATTTTGGTTCGATTTGAGCGGCGGGTCTTGAAGAACTTGGACCCCGCTCTCCTAGATAATATCCATATGCAACCCCATCAGATTTAGTAAAATAAGTTCGTTCCATTTGTTATGAATGTAAATTCTATTTGATTAGATGGATGAACAACAAGTGGAACAAGTTGGTCTGAAGATGAACATGCAGAAGACAAAAGTCATGTCGAACGCCCATGTAGTACCCATTCCAATAAAAGTTGGGGACTCCGTTCTCGAAGTTGTAGACCATTACGTCTACCTGGGACAAACAGTCCAGCTAGGTAGATCTAACTTCGAAGTAGGTCAATCGTTGAATCTAACTTGAATGGGCAGCGTTCGCGAAGCTGCGCAATATCTTTTCGTCCCAAATACCGCAGTGTCTTAAGTCTAAAGTCTTTGACCAATGTGTGTTGCCAGTGATGACTTACGGATCTGAGACGTGGTCGCTAACGATGGGCCTCATAAGAAGGCTTAAAGTCATCCAAAGAGCGATGGAGAAGGCTATGCTTGGAGTTTCCTTGCGTGATCGAATCAGGAATGATGAGATCCGCAGGCGAACCAGAGTCACCGACATAGCCGGAAGAATCGCTAAACTAAAATGGAAATGGGCTGGGCACATTGCGCGTAGAACCGACGGCCGTTGGGGCAAAAAGGTTCTTGAATGGCGACCGCGCGCCGAAAGACGTAGTGTGGGCAGGCCCCCACGAGGTGGACCGACGATCTGGTGAGGGTCGCGGGAAGCCGCTGGATGCGGGCAGCGCACGACCGATCATTGTGGAGATCCTTGGGGGAGGCCTTTGTCCAGCAGTGGACGTCTTTCGGCTGAGATGATGATGATGATGATGAGGTGGTTGAATGGTATGAGGGTCTATAAACATGTCATATTAATAATGTTGCGCCTCAGGGTACCAGGGCGAACCCTGTTGTAATGAAGCCCTCTTACCCCTACAATGGACTTCGGGGGGAAACTACGCCGTAATAAGTCCCGAATCATAAATACTAAAAAGTTAAAAGTATAGATTTTTTTTTATTAGATTTTATTACTTGTTCATAAAAGGAACTAAAAGGTGAAAAAAAATTCTGACAAAAAAACGAGTATACTATTTTATACCTAGATACATTATAACCAAATTTATTTTTTAATAGAAGCGTGTTATATAGGTATTTTGACGGCAAGAGAAGTAATAAAGGTGTAACGTGCTTTTATTTTTATTAGCCTTTACAAACTTTAAGATATATGTACGGGCTAAAAGAAAAATTCAAGGAAAAAATGAAAAATAATATGTTTTATTCGCAACCAAAAAATGACAGGGAAAGCAAATCAATAAAAAAATAAAAAACCATAAACATGCCCCCCGACGTTGAAGGAATGTTCCTTCAACCCAATCACGTAATGGGTAGTGGACATATCCTGCTGAACGATCTCCTGATCAGGCCAGATGCAGTCCTTATATCTGCTACCCTATTGACTCCGTCCGCACCAGGATAAACCGTAGTAACACGACCCAATCTCCACTGCAACGGAGGAAGATGGTCCTCTTTAATTAGGACAAGAGCATTCACCTTTAATGGGTCGTTTCCACAAGTAGTCCATTTAGTCCTGCGTTGCAATTCTGAAACATATTCTGCACTCCACCTGTTCCAGAAGTGCTGACGGAGTTGCTCTATGCGTTGATATCGCGTAAGATGATGCGTCGGACGATCTTGTACATCACGACACGGCAGACTAGATAATGGCCGACCGATCAAGAAATGGCCAGGCGTGAGAGGTGTCAAATCTTCAGGGTCGGATGAGAGAGGGGTGAGAGGCCTAGAATTCAGCACCGCCTCTATTTGAACTAGCAATGTACAAAACTCCTCATATGTGAGATTACAATTCCCCAACACTCTTTTCAAATGAAATTTAGTTGATTTGACGCCAGCCTCCCAAAGACCGCCGAAATGGGGGGAATAAGCCGGGATAAAATGGAAATTGATTCCGTCGTTAGCCGCGGCCTCAGAGACGGAGTCACAGTTGGACTTCAGGAGTTTGGATAATTCGTTAAAAGCGCCGACAAATGAAGTTCCATTATCGGAGTATATGTCATTAGGTTTCCCTCTACGTGATATAAACCTGCGCAAAGCGAGTAAAAAGCAATTACTCGACAAGTCGCCGACTAATTCCAAATGAATGGCCTTAGTCGTCAAGCAAATGAAAACGGCAATATACACCTTTACCAGCCTACATCCACGTCCTTGGCGACTAGCACACGACATAGGACCTGCATAGTCGATTCCTACGCTTTGAAAAGGGTATCCCCCTGGAACGAGTCGCTGCCGAGGCAAGTTCCCCATTAACGGAGCAACGATTTGACCTTTAACACGACAACATTTAACGCACTGACGATAAGTAACTCTCGCCAAGTTGCGACCGCCTATTGGCCAGTAATTATCCCGAATTGCTGAGAGCAGCAATTGAGGCCCCGCATGTAACATTTTTTTATGTTCATAGAGAAATAATAACTTAGTGAAACGATGAGCGGACTGTAATAATATAGGATGCTTTTTCTCATAAGCGAAATCAGAATTTTCAAGACGCCCTCCAACACGTAATATATAGTCTTTATCAAGAAAAACGTTAAACTTTATCAGTGAACTCTTTTTAGGCAAATCATGCTTCTCGAGTAACATCTGATATTCAGGGAATGATTCGCGTTGAGACGTTATAACAATCAGGTTTTTAGCATTATGAAGCTCATCTTCAGTGAGATGATTCGTAACAACTGGTTGTTTCTTAAGCAATTTAATGAAACGCAGCACGTAAGCAGTTGCACGGATAAGCCTCAAGTAATTGGAGTAACGGTCGAAGTTGATAAAACCGACAGTCTCATTAGACTGCTGAGTACCAGAAATGTGCAACGAGACGTCTTGTCGAACTTCTGGCAATGAAGTCTCTATACAAGGATTGGAAGGCCAAAAAGATTCATCATGTTGTAAAAAACTTGGCCCTTGCCAATACAAATCCAAAGAAAGAATCGCATCAATTGACACACCACGAGACACAAGATCAGCTGGATTTTCAGCTGTAGGAACATGTCTCCAATTACAACTTCCTGTTGTTTCCAATATTTCTGCGACACGATTACGCACAAAAGGCTGCAGTCTACTAGGAAGCATTTTAAGCCAACCCAACACAATGGTTGAATCAGACCAAAACGTTGCACTCCTTATAGAGTGACGAAGTGAATTGACAACCCTTTGGTAAAGACGGGCACCAGCCAGAGCACCACAAAGCTCAAGTCTTGGGATAGTCGTTGGCTTCAGTGGAGCCACTCGACTTTTTGCTGTCAACAAACGTGTAAGCACTTCGCCCTCACTGTTACTGCTTCTTACATATAAACATGCACCGTAAGCACGTTCTGATGCATCGACAAAAACATGAATATCTAAAAATGCGTATCCATCGCATAAAACAATTCTAGGAATCCGTAGATCTCTTAGATTTGGCAAACTTGAAATAACTTCAGTCCATTCTTGACTAATGTCTGAAGGTAATTGGTCATCCCATGAAATTTTAAGTAACCATAATCTTTGTAACAACATTTTCAATCGAACAATGCAAGGAGATAATAGGCCTAAAGGATCAAAAATCTGAGCAATAACAGACAGCATGTCACGTTTAGTATTCTTAGATGAAATGTCAGTACCAATCGGAAAGGCAAGTTGGTCAGTATCAGACTGCCACCCTAGACCTAACACTTTACTAGGTTCATTGCCGCCAATATTTAAATCAATCGGTGATTTAGCGGATTCTGACATCAGTTGAAAGTCGTTTGACCTCCACTTTCGCAAGTTCATGCGTGCTGATGCGAGCTCATTGGTAATCTTTTCACGGATAATCAAAGCATCTTGCAAATCATCACTTCCAGTCAACAAATCGTCAACGTAAAAGTCATGAATGATGATATCCGAAATCTTCTTGTCGTCGCAATCCAGCCCTATTTGCTTTAAACACCGCTTAGCTAAAAAAGGTGCGCTAGCGGTACCATAGGTAACAGTATTTAACTGGAAAGCCTTGATGTTTTCAGAAGGGTCACAACGCCAATAGATTTGTTGAAGATGTCTGTCACTGGGATGTACCATTATTGTTCTATACATTTTTTCCACATCTGCAGACAAAACATATTTATGAAAACGAAAACGCAAAAGAATTGACATTAAATCGTCTTGCACATTAGGTCCTACCATTTGAATAGCATTAAAAGAAATGCCTGAAGTTGTAGGGCTGCTTGCGTTAAATACCACTCGTAATTTCGTAGTGGTACTACTTTCACGCAAAACACCATGATGTGGTATGAAATGAGCATTTTTATGCTCCTCAGACGAAGAACACTCAGTCATATGAGCGAGGGATTCGTATTCAGACATGAAGTCTTTATACATTTTACCAAAAGTACCAATAAGCCTTCGCTCAGCAGACATAAAACAACGTTTAGCACGTCGACTCGAATCTCCCAAAACATCAGGGGACTCTTTTAAAGGAATCTTGACGCAGAAGCTGCCGTCATCCAAACGTGTCGTGTTTTCAATGAAGTGTTTTTCACACAGCTTTTCTTCCGGCGAATAATCCGATAACACAGGGCTAACCTCTTCGAGTTGCCAGAAACGCGTAAGTTGGTTATCAATGTTATCAGTTTTCGTAAAATTACATTTAATAGGAGAGTCTGATATACCTCCAGTAGGACCAGAGACAATCCACCCGAATTTTGTTTCATGTAAAATCGGTTTCCCCTCACCAAGACTGATATGCTGCGCTAATAAAATATCCCAAAACACATTCGCACCGATAATCATATCGACAGGCGCGGGTGAAAAAAAATTGGGATCAGCCATACATAAATCAGTTGGTAAATTAAGTCCCGCTATATTTACCTGACGACTAGGTAAATCTTCTGTAATAGACGGGAGAACAAAACATTGAAGTTTCGTTGAAAATTCCTCATTTAAGGACTTTAAAGGTACACAGCACATTTTATTTACTTGCGACTCTGTATTATTAATACCGAGTACAGATTTATCTATACAAGTCGTAGGCAAATTTAATATTTGAACCATACGTTCTGTCATAATGCAGGCAGTACTTCCAGAATCAAGCACAGCACGCGCAAGATGTTCATGACCGTTCACATCGAAAAGCTTAACTAAGGCGGTCGATAAAAGTACCTCTTCATGTACGCTTGCCTTGTTTGCTTGATTGGACGCTGTAATACTTGCCGACAAAGATATGTTATTGTTATTATTAGGCTCCGCAACAGAAGACGACGCAATTGAACGCGAAGACATCACAGGCTGGTTGTTCGCTACCGTACCAGACGACGCAGGAAAACTCACTTGGTTCCCCTTGTCAGGAACATGTATGAGCGTATTATGTCTACGTTTACATAACTTGCAACCAGGCTTGTTACAGCGGTTCGCGTAGTGACCAGTATGGAGACAATTATAACACACTTTGAAATTAGGCAGTACCTTAATACGCATTTCATTACTCATAGACAGAAACTGTGGGCAATTAATCAGTGTGTGCTGACCTTTACAGTTTGGACAAGATTTCTCAGCAGAGTCAGTAGAATTGTTGTTAATGTTTTGAACAGAAACTAAAGCTTTGTTTGCATATTTAGGTTTAGTGATAGGCTTACTTGAAACATTACTAGAAGTAGGTTTATTCTGAGTCACCTCTAACGTTTCTAAAAAATCCGCGCGCTTTCTTATGAAAGAAGTAAAAGTCTCAAAAGTAGTTGCTTTATTTTTGTCCAACGAACTTTTGAACTCCTCCCATTTACGAAACGTGGTAAGATCTAGTTTTTGCGTGGCCAAATAGGAAAGCAACGTGTCCCAATAACTTGTGGGCTCACCTAAAGTCTTTAGCGCTCGCAAGTTTTTATTGAATTGATCCACCATGCCTCGTAATGATCCTGATGAATCTTTAGAGATTTTCTCAATGTTGAATAACGCAGAAACGTGATTATGAATTAACAAACGCTGATTGTTATAACGCTCGCACAAAATATTCCACGCGACATTATAGTTATTGGCGGAAAACTCTATTTTCTTTATTACCTCAGCAGCAGACCCCTCCAGTGACAACCGTAAATAGTGAAATTTACTAACCTCGTCATAGTCACCTGTGTGTACTAGGCTGATAAAGGTATCTCTAAACTCGAGCCAACTTTCGTAACAACCACTAAACTTAGGCAGTTCAATAGGCGGCATCTTAACGCTCCTAAGCCTGTTACGCTTCGTAGTAGAAGCAGCCGATTCAGAATCAGACTCGTTCTTTTCATACAAACTTAGCATTTCTTGCGCTTTAGAAATTAATTTATAATATCGATTTTCGAAGTCGGTACGCTCTATGAAGGGACCATCGTCACTATCGGACATACACTCCAGTTTAAATTGAACCTCATCAAATCGGTCAAACAAACCTTCAGCCCTTTTTAGTCGCAACTGCAACTCCCTTACCTCAGTTGAAGACAACGACTCACTATGGGAATCTACAAACTTGGAGAAATCAGTCAGGCTTTTCTTTATGCTCCCTCTAGTCTTTACAAGCTCTTTCTCCAGTTTTCTATTAACAGCCGTATCCCCATGCTCTTCGGCCATCTTTGAAAGTGTCAAATCAACCTGAGAAATCGATACAAAATTTAAAAACGACTTTCCAAACAATTCAAACTATAAAATGACTCTACTTCGTTTAAAAAACTAAATAAAATATAAGAAATAAGTCTATTGAAACAAGAACTAACAGTTATTGTCTTGTTATCAAAGATATTTGATCAATTATACAGTTTCCTGCCTAAAAGGTAGATACCTATGAAAATATACCCTAATATAATTGAAGTGAATAGAGATAAGTAGGTTTAAGTAAAAGGTTAATTAATGTACCTAGCTTACGCATACAATACTCATAGAGAGTACAAATTAACTAAATAACAAAGCTCAAACCTATAAATTCACTACAATAGGTATCACTAGGTACTACACAGAAAAAAACATGGACGCCATTTTACCGACCTTATAATAGGCATACATTATTATACCTATTACCTGAAATAGAGTGCTGGATGAAAACTAAAAAATAATGATAAGATGATCACTTAAAGTCCATATTCCGACCACTTTTCCACGGATACGATCACCTCGTCATACAATTTTTCCACCCAGGACACGCTAACGGCAAATTCCTTTTTCCACTGAATTCCTTGTTTTTTAGCGAAAATAACAACTGGTACATATATTTTAAAAACATCCGGCACGAATTGGGCCATGTACGGGCTAAAAGAAAAATTCAAGGAAAAAATGAAAAATAATATGTTTTATTCGCAACCAAAAAATGACAGGGAAAGCAAATCAATAAAAAAATAAAAAACCATAAACAATATATCCAAGATAAAACTAACAAAGAAACATAAACAATAACAAAAAAAAATTTTTTACTACTTTAATTCTTAGTATTATTTTTTTCAATTAAATTAAGTATCAGTTTTTTTAATCAAGTAGGTATTTTTAGTCTAAAAAAATAATAATATACCTTGTTCTAACTTATGCGATTTCTTCAGAAACATATTGAGGATACTTAAGCGCTCCTAGACGTTGGGACTTATAGTTTGCGATGTTGCCGTTCCGCAGCATCGGCGTAATTTTCGCGGCATTTGTTGATCTCCCAACGTTTATATTGATCAACAAAGTCGCACAAAGTGTAAAATAAGTGGCGGTTACAAAATCAACAATTGCCGTGTGAGTTGGTGACGAGCTAGAGTGTTTGCGGCGTAGTTAAGCACTGGGTCGTAGTAAGGGGAATTCTTATATTCGAAGTATATTACGGTATTATCAAAATTAGTTAAACTACAAGCCTCTGAAGGTGGATCAACATTTAATGCATATTTCGGCCTGATCAACTTCTGCCGTAAAGCGGACAATATATATTTATATTATTATAATAAGTAAGGATATGTGTGATATATATATACTTGAGCCATACAGACAGTATCAGCTTTATATGATACGTCAAACCTTAATATTTTCACATTCTCATCATGTTATTCCAAATATGTTCAAGTAAATATAAAGTCCATAAGAACCTTAGACAAATAAGAGGCACACACTCGATTCACAACTCAATATTCCTAAAGGCGGGGTTGTCCTTCGAATAAGCTACCACTTGACACGTTTGCTCCACACATATTGGAACATTTTCTTTACAAAAAAGGCTTCGAAGAAGAAAACATTTCTCTTAGCCCTCGAAAAGGAGTGTACCGTAGATTATTAAAAAGAAAACCCCAAATAGATCGGGAATTTGTAAACGAAATAATCTTGTAGCAATAAAATGTCTCGTTGGGTTTATTTTTTAAGTACTTTTATTGAAGTAAAAAAATCAATTAGGTTGAGACTACTGCATGCTATTCGAGAACATTCATACATACCTACTGAAACACAATAAATTTTATTTCGTTGATTAATTCTTATCAAAAACAGGTAAAGTTGATATTCATAATTCTAAGCTGTAGCTTCAGTTAATACACTTTTAATCCAGCTCAATTAAACTAGCAAAGCTGTAAGACCTCTACTTCACAAACTTTTGAAATAAATCCCGATCTGAAGAGTAAGTTTTTATTTTTATTACCCTTTCATAAAACGTTTACGAGTCGGTAGCTACGAGGTGTTAGATTCTTATTATCTGAAAACGAGCGAACTCTACCAGACACGAAGCTAGAAATGGTTGTGAAAAGTTAAAGACCCATCAGAATTGGAATAAACAGAGCCATAAAGAAAATATCTAAAGCAAAGTTTTAATATCCGTTATCGGCAAACAAGGGGGAGCGGGCAGAGCTCTCGAAAGCAGGCGGTAATGAAAAGCAAACACACCTGTGTCGCGACACTTCTTGTTTGTTCAGATACGCTCCGGGATACAATGCACTTTGTCACATAATAGTTTGCAGAATCGCTTGAGAGCAATTCTTGTTGCAATGGCAATAGCAAAGCGAGTTGTTTCGAATGCCTTCTTTGAATCGGAAATCGCGAAAACGAAGAGTTATAAAGCGCAGTCGAGTAATCTGAGATGCGTTTGTCGACGGAACAGTACCTTTTAAAAGGTATAAGAGTACTTTTATTTAAAATTTCTAAGAAGTTGAATTTTAATATTATTAATTACGTGTCTGCCATGCAGAAATCAGTTCAAGCGACGTATTTTATCTCATACAAAATTGTAGCAATCCTGAACTTTATTATGATTATTTTAAGGAAATTTTTAAACTTACTTCTGTAGTCTTCTATTTCTGTTCCTATTGTCCAAATCAAATTCAGTTGGTAACGGGTAATCTTAAACATTCAAATGAAACAAAATCATAAAAGAATATTATTTCATTTTTAGATATTTACATTACAAAGTTAGGTCAAATTTACTACCTTTTCTGGCGAATCTAAGAAGCTCGCTTCTTTTCAAAAACTTGAAAATCTTTTGTCTTGATCTAAGCAATATATTGATATTGCTAAAAGACTATTGAGTCTAGACACACTATCCTGATATCAGAGAATTCCTGTGAAGGCACGTGCGAGTGACTGCTAGCTAATTGAGAATCCTCCTTTCGATACTGAAAGCAATTTGTTCGAGCACTCACTTAAATCGACGGGTTAAAGTTTATTATAAAAAATTATTAACTTTTAGTGTGGCACGTAATATAAAAAAAAACTTTTTCGTTTATAAACCTTCAAACTTGTATGGATTTAAGTGGGTGAGAAAATAAATACTAGATAAGTACCTTAGAGACCAGAATTTTTTCTATTTATACTCTAAGATAAGTAAGTTCTTTACATCGCTAGTACTTTATTTATTTATTTATTTTCTTTCAATTCCGTGGCTACGTGCAGTAATTTTCGAATGACGTAATATTGTCATTTCCCTAATTACGGTTGCGGTGCTCTTCTTAAAATAACTTATTTTCTGCCATTTTTATTTTAACATTTATTTACATTATTTACATTAACATATTTTTACTTACCTATATTATTATTACTTACCTATAACCAGTTTTTCTATATTTTATCAATAAAATAAATCAACTATCGAGCGCAATAAAATTCATTTCGATTATTCGCTAAAAAATACTCTTGTGTTCAAAATCTTTTAAAATGCACAAAAACAGGTAAAATAAAATAAAATTCCTTTGTAATTATCTGTCCAAATTTCAATTTAGCATAATTGTTTTGTTACCCAAAATTATTCAATACAACATAATAACACATAGATAGCAAACATTTTGGTGCCGTCTTCAATTTACTTATCTATTCGGGTGCCAAATTGCCTTCCTCGCGTCCCCTCCGAAGTTTCTATAACGCGTACAAGACAAAGCCTAATCGTATTAAGACCCTTGCGTCAACTCGAAACTAAGTACATCCTACTAACTTGAAGTACCAGCGGCTACAAAACTTTCCGGTTCTTAGGGTCAAATCGATATTTTTTTATACAATAGATAAAATACTGTCGTCATCATCATTTCAGACAAAAGATGTCCGCTGTTTGACAAAGAACCTTTCCCAAACATCTCCACAATGATCGGTCTTGCGCTGCCCTTTCCACGACCCTGACCAGATCGTCGGTCCACCTTGTGGGGGGCTTGCCATCGCTACATAACGCGGCCGCTATTTAAGAGCATTACCCTAAGGACCCGTCCCCATGTCTACGGCGCGGCACGTCACGGCGCCGCGGCACGGCGACGCCACGGTGCCGCGGACAGTGGCGTCAATTCTAGTAATAATAGGAGAATAATCCTATCGCGATCTATAGAAATAATTCTCCTATTATTACTAGAATTGGCGACCGCTGACGTACACCGTCCGCGGCACCGTGGCGCCATGCCGCGGCGCCGTAACGTGCCGCACCGCGCCGCACAGTGCCGCGCCGCGCCGTAGACATGGGGACGGGCTCTAACGGCCATCGGTTCTACGCGCAATATCCACCCCGACTATTGCCACATAAGAAAAGAAATAGATAAAATGTTGTCGATGGTGGTAAAATAATGTGGTATTTTATGAGTATTCATCGTTTAGTGCAAGATACAAAAATTTATGTATTTAAAGGATATATTCATCCATTTACCGAAATTGTAGTTTTTATAAGACCTTTTCTGAAGCACATTCCATAGAGACTAGAGTATAGTTAGTTAGTTTAAAACAAAAAAAATCTCTCCTTAGATCCCAAAACAACTACTCACATGGCAACTGTAGTTAATATATCTACTAGTCAAACTCTAATGCCAGTTTCCGTTCCTTTTCGCAATATATAAAGTTGATTACTCTTCATATATGTAAGGACAAGGCACTCTCTAAACTTAGTTGCTATTTAATGACATTCTTGTTAGTTTCCTTTCAACTGCGGAAAGGGGGTTTCACAATGGCAAATACTTTGAGAACCGCTGTCAGGCAGGAATGTTTGGGGTGCGGGCACAAGTTTTTATTGGACCGGATTTCACTCACGCACGCCTTATGTAACTTTTAATAGGAATTTATTTGCGAGAAGTCTAATATATGGTTTTGTTTGTCCCTTGTGTAAAATGAAAATAATGTATTCCAAATTCTATTTGCTTTATCGCTGACAACTGAACTTTGAAATTTTCGATCAGAAAATCCTTCTATCTGCACAATATTTAGAGTTTAAGAACATTATTTTGAGAACGTTACGTGATGGTTAAGACCTTTGGCTTCCATTTGTAAAAGACTCCGGGTTCTAACCAGGGAAGCAAAAGTTTATCATTGTTGATATGGATAAAAATTAATGGTAGTAAATTCTTTATTGTCTCTATCTTCTTCGGTTCTATAACATAGGTCTCTTTTGCACGTAGTTTCACATCGTTTATTATTTCTTCTCCTCAAGAATTCCAAGTTAACTTGACACGCTTGGAAATCTCTTCCGGAATAGGATTTTGCACTTTTATCAAGTTTTATGAAAGATAGATAGTGGCGCATCTTCAACATGAATATTCAATTTCCTTGAAAGAAAACTGGCGAGTTTTACGTCGAACTACGCTTAACTAGATTTGCTTAACATCCTTTGTTCTGCTAGAAAGAGGCGCGAGACCAGTATATTCATGAATATGAAAAACTATACACAATGTGATTGTATTTAAGAATAATTTTATTGAATTCAGATGAAAACTTTACAATCCGCCAATATTAAGTCCTAAATAGAAATCCAATCACGGATTTGTTGCACGCGTGTAAGTACCATATCTCAGCTCTATCAGTTCAGGAGCTTCAAAAGGACTGATTGTGACCACGAGTGATCTTTAGGGGTCTGGTTTTTGCTTTTTGAAGCCGGGAACCCTAAAAAATTAATAAAAATTCACCAAGTATGTTCAGGAGCGTCCAAAATTTAATATGTAAAGATATTTCACCACAATATAGCTAGTGATTTCAGCCCATGTGTGACTCAGCCAATGAGACGAGCAAAAGACGGCTAATGAGCCTTTCATGATATTGTACCGCGATATTGAATACGTGCAAGTGTTGCTTAAGTAGGAGGTATTAATTTCGTGGTATTGGCGATGTTCGAACAACGTGAGGCGTTTGACAGAGATTATAACAGAGGCTATAGTACAGTATGTAAGCACTGCCCTGATGTAGTACTGTTTGTATGACATTGGAATATGAAATTTACTAGACTTTATTGCTTTGCTAAACTGATTATTTTTAAGTAAGTATTCTAATTGATCAAAAACAGCGAGGTGTGGACTAAACATCTGTTCCATTAAGATAATAAGGTGAAATTTATATTTTACAAAATATAACTATATCATAAAACGAACTCGAACATTTTAAATGAAAGTGATAGTGTAGTAGCCAAACAGACAAAACATCCGTATTTTCTTTCATTCAATCGAATGCTGGAAATAATATTCGTATCAGAAAGATTATTTATTATTTTTTTATTGTTCGTGAAATTTTTCAATAATTTAAATTCGTGAATTTTTAACACAATCATATTGGTCATGTAGAAAACAACGAATGGACAACTTAAACTATTAACACGGTAACAGGATATGGCCTGATGTTTTCACGTCCTAAATAAATAATGCCACCTACGTTAAATATTAAAGGGGCTTTATGAACAAAACGTGTTCTATCTCTGAAACTTAAAATTTTTGTTCGTAAAATAACAAGCTAGCTAGGCACACCAGCCTAATCATTAGTTATTTACACGTGTTACATGACCTTCTTCTTTAAGATAATGCTATCAAAGGCCATTTTATAACAGCGTGTCATCACTGGGTAGATGATTAATTTTTATGTATCAATAATATTTTTTCTTTTAATAATATTACAGAATGAAAATTTAGTAGTTAACGTAAAGTATTTATAGTTCTATTTTATAGTATAAATAGGTCATTATTATAGTCGAAAATTTCTACGTTTGCTATTTCGATAACAACTAGAAAAAAACCCTTCAATAACAGCCATCATATTATATACGAATAATTAAGTCGCCATCAGAAAACTCGAATAAACTATTTAAAATAAACTAGGGCGAAAATCTATGTTGACCACTCTGGCTAGTCAAATTCTCATACAACCTTTGAATTTCTTCGTAAGCGTGTGGAGTGCTGTGGGGACCCTTGACATCTAAAAACATTATAATACTTACCATTATATATTGATATGTTTTACATTACTAAAATACAAACACTTAATCGGTCGAGTTGTTCTCCGTTATATACCTACATGACAACAAAACCAACTGTATATAATTACTAAGCGTTTTATCATATTTTCTTATCCTCCTTCTACGTGATTTATATAATATTATTAGGCATGATTTCCATTACACATAGTGAATAAATACCTACTCATTTTACTTATTATGTTCTCTAGTTGCATTCGTTATTATTTACCATTTATACACGTTCAATAAGTGGTTCTTTGTTACACATCTATACACAATGTTATTACATGGAGCTCAACCCTTATAAATGATATAAAATTGTAACACTTATAAACAGGTGTTTCTATGTTATGGTAATAATTTAAGATTCAAGCTTTTCAGGTATTGTGACCACATTGTGACTCTGAGAAAAATCACTATGAAATACGTTTTATTTGTGTTTTTATTTATTAGTATAATATTCCAGGTAAGACTAATTTTAAGCAATAAACAAATACATAATAAATACCTATTAATTAGTATTGGCCAACATTAAATGCTATTTGGGCCTTAGGTTGAGTTTATGCACTTAATAATGATATACACCTTTTTGTTTTCTTTAATGAGCACATTTAGAAAACAACATCGCATGTGTTATGTATTCAATTATTATAATTCTCTTTTGTACGTGTTACTATTTTAGATATATGTGAAACTTCAAATGCTATTTAGTATTTCTGGAAAATGGATTCATTTGTGTAACCAATAACAACTGCGATAACTTATTCCGCCTGCGTGGGGATTATCGCAACAGCTCTAGACCAGGAAATAGACTTTTAAATAATCGGTTGACTTTCGTAGTTAACAGCTCATTATATTGAATTAGGGTGAAAGGCATTAGTCAACATCAGATTCAACTATTAAATTTCTTTGCATGTATTTGTCGTCGGCTTAGAGTATAAATAGAAAAAATTCTGGGAGGTCGTAGGTGATAATATACTTCTAACATCGAATAAACATACACATGAATTCGAAAATCCAAATCTCATTGGTTAGTATAGTACATTGCCGATGCTCGCTCCCGCGCCCATTTAATGGAAGTATGGAAGAAACGACACTATCCACTAGGCTACCGACACTCTTGTAGTATAAGTATTTTATTTATAACTTTCAGAATCATGCTCATCCTACTACAACATCTTTGACGACATCTCCAGACGCTGCATTACAAGATCATTCTTATGCCCAGCGATTAGAGTCAATAGTGCAAGAACTAGCTACATGTTTGGAAGTTAAATTACAGCCCATTGCAAATCAACTTGACGAACTTACTCAAGCTGAATTGAAACAACTAGGAATTGCCGGTCTCACAGCCTATGTGAAACATCTGGTATGAAATTTGAATACCAATTTAATCTCTAGTATACTTGCGTAATGGCACAGATAATAATATTTATTTGACCGTTGGTCGTGTACGCCCAAATATTGTTATCACCGTATTTGTAATGGGTTTGTCCCCTTATACGTATTGTTTGTACTGCCTGTGAACATACTTACATACCTTCTTTATGTATGTTTCAGTACGTATTAATATAACATTTTAGTCCGAATTAACTTTTCTTGTCGTGCAAAGCGACAAAAGGTGCAGGTCACATACTCATTCAACGACAGCGGTAATCGTAGTACCTACTTAGATGTTGTAAAGTTCTTTAATAATAGTATCGCATTTCTTCCGGCTTTGTCCCGACTATGAAATAAGAATCATCATTTCAGACGACAAAGGTATAAACAGAATTGTTAGTTAAAAAAGCGGCCAAGTGCGAGTCGGAATCGCCTATGAAGGCAGCCAGTAACATAATATAAAAGTTTTTGTAGTTCGTTGTGACTTTGATCGACGTTAATAGTGAAAGGTAAATTGCGGTTACGATTTATGACGTAGTAAAAAAAACTAATTACTAGATCTCGTTCAAACCAATTTTCGTGGGAAGTTTTCATGGTAATGCACATCATATTTTTTTTTTAGTTTTATCATTCTCTTATTTTAGAAGTTAGAGGGCGGACACACATTTTTCCACTTTGGAAGCGTCTCTCGCGCAAACTATTCAGTTTAGAATAAAATGTAATTAGGAACCTAAATATCATTTTTGAAGACCTATCCATAGATACCCCCCGCGTATGGGTTTGATGAAACATATTTTTTTTAGTTTCAGTTCTATGTATTATCCCCCTAAAGGGGTTCCGTCAAAATTGCCCCAGGCTCGGCGCAAAAAAAATGTATCTCAGATTTTAGAGTAATAATACTAGAAATATTTGAAAGAATTACTATTTACAAATTCGATGGCTAACATGGTTTTTTTGCCCAGGGAAGTTTCATAGGCGCTAGGTGTGAAAAAGCAAGTTTTTATGAAAAATTCAATCTGTTGTAGTACTTAATGCTTTAACAACATATGTATGTGTGTGTATGAACAACGTAACGATGTATGATTACATTTGGACAAAACACATCCAAATATTTAGGTTACAGTACAGCAGAGTATTTTTTGCAGTTACTGTACATAGTCTTTCCTACACAGTAAGCCTGCGATTATAGGTAATTACACGTACTTATGTGTTTTAGTTTCGCATTTTATTTTTATTTGTTTTGTACGGTTTTGGTATACTTACACAATAAAATTACATTTTGTTTTCATGTAATTACCTACATTTATTCATTTATTTCTAAATCAATAAATATAGAGTCTAAGCCTATCGCTGAATGGTCTTGTTTTAAATTATTATGTCGAGCCCAACCCAAATAATACATAACACTTATTACATGGGCGCAACTTCCAAGAGTTCGTTTCCCGTGGAAACAAGAACAATAGTGTTCTTTAATGCCACTGATTCCTGCTGCTGTGTTAAATAACAAGTACGTATAGTATGTTTTAGATCTTACGTGGCGTGAATTTATTCTGCAACGAATCAAGATGTTATTTGATGGCGATTGCGTTCTAACATAACACAATCGTCTGCCATATCACAAGAAAAACCGAAAGTCCAGGAGAGAATACCAAGTAGTCGTAAAATATAACATCAAGAGAAAAGGTTTATCACGCACAGTACACAACACAACAACCGTTAGCGAAGGACTGCGCGTGAGCAGCAGTGTAAAGATGAAAAGCGGCATTGCGTTTCCTTCAGTTCCAATAATTCTATTGTTTATCTAGTGTATTTCTTTTGTTTTCTATTCCATTGTTTATCTTTTGTTTAGACCAACCACATCAGTAGCAGTCGGTAAACTCGTAACAGATATGACGTCGTCATGTTTCTCCCTCTTATTCATAGAGTGAGAGCGAAACAATAAGGTGTACTCATAAGGCAAAAAGCAGAGAAAAAAATATCCACCGCACTTTAGTCCGCACAATAAACACAATCGTATACTCGTAAACGCAATATAATATATTATTATTTATACTATAACTGCAGACATGGATAATAATATGCTTATAAGTACCTATGATACAGGATTTTTGGATTATATGCACCATAATTATCATATTATTTTATAATATGTTGTTATCCATACGGTAGGTACCTACTTACAAAAGTGTCATTTTACACCTAGCGCCTACGAAACTTTTACAGGCAAAAAAACTATGTTAGCCATCGAATTCAAAGATAGCGAAAACGTACTTTATTTTTACTAATATTATTCTAAAATCTGAGATACAAATCTTTCGCGCCGGGACTGGGGTTTTTTTCTATGGGATTTGACGGAAGCCATTTATTGATTTTTTTCTATTTTTGTAAAAAAATCTTAATTCGGTTCACAGAATACATCTACTTACCAAGTTTCAATAGTATAGGTGTTATAGTTTCGGAATAAAGTGGCTGTGACATACGGACGGACGGACAGACAGACAGACATGACGAATCTATAAGGGTTCCGTTTTTTGCCATTTGGCTACGGAACCCTAAAAAGACTTATGACGTATGTTAGTAAAATTTTAAAAATTCTCATTTGAACAAACTTCGGTCGTCATCCAATGAGTAATAATGGGACTGTCCATCCTGTCCACGATCACCTTCATAAACAAGAGTGTTAGTGCTGCCCCATACTGGCGCCCATTTATAATTGGAGTCGGTTCTCCTAACTTACTTTCCATCACCATGTTTTTCCGTAACTACGCGCTAGGCCTAAGTTTGAGGCTCCTTGTGCTAGACGCGTTGATACATGACTACTTTGGGGTAGAGCAATCCGCTCCCCCACAATTCCGGTGAAACTTGATTCGTCGAATTTTTCGAAAAAGAAAAACTCACTTTCTCCCGCAATATCAATTCTGCATCGTCTTCATCATTGTTAAGGAATAAGGTAGGTTGTGTTTAAATACTTTAGGCTCCTACTGCCGGTATTAAAGAAAACATATTACGATGTAGGTATTATTACACTGTAAACATGACGTCACACCAGATGCAAAGTTCTGTTTGATCTGTTACTTAAGAAGTTATCGAGTGAGCCGAGTTGTTAGTATTGCAAACATTACTTGCAAAGTGCCTCAAGTTATAATCCCTATAGAATTATCATAAGGATGTCGTATAAACGAAACAGGTAATGTTCAAAGATTAATGTTGAATTTGTAATGAAGTAAAAGCTATGGCCTTCGTAAAAAGTGCTATTTAGAAGGTGAAAATAATAGGACCAGTAATAAATGAATCAGTGAGATATTGAAAACGAATCGGGAAAAAATCAAAATAGAAATTTGAATTAGTTAAACACAGTAAAATATCGAAAAAAAGATAAATAAATCGAGAAAAAATTAAATTAATAAGATCCTCTTACATACAAATACGATACAAATATTTTTCCTTTCGGAGCAAAATGTACAAAACGCAAAATGAACACAACACGCAAAATTATATTATGTACCTACATAATAATGAACAAAAGAACTACAATAAAAATGTATATAACTTAAACAGTTTTGAAATAACCTATTTACTTCCTGTGCGTATTATTTATATTTTTGTGTGTGACTAAATTTTGTCATATAAAACACTAATTAATCACTATCTTTTATGTTTTTCAGATGGAACTTGCAAAGATGAACTGAAAAACGATAAAAATCATATAAGTATGAATATCATCGTCTTCGTTTTACTTTCAGAAAAAACTTTCAAGTGTCCAAAAATACTTTTTGTTTGAGATTTATTATGTTTTATTAAAACTTAAGTACACATAATTATGTTAATTTTGATAAGTACATAACAAACTACATCCTTTTGTTATGTGTCTATTACAGTTTAAAGTCAATAAATAACTCCTAGATCATGGCAAATAATGTAGACTTAGAGTCAGCAACTAAATGGGGTTTAACTAAAGAATTAAACCTCACTTAGATTAAGGCTAAATTATAAGTTTTTTCTGTCTTTTAAGCATTTGTATTATTATTTTGATTAGTAAATTTTATTGAAATAAATAATTTACTATAATTCGGTTCAGTATTTTTATTTTATTTTTGGGGTATGTTTATTAGGTCTTAATAAGCAAATTTAAATGTTATCAAACAATGTTTTGGTGGGCCTGCGGATCTTGTTATTCGATCGCGCAATGAATCTTTGAAGGAAGCGAAGCACTTTTCCACAGTCTTTTGGCAAGAAAATATATGAATTTGTCACCGGTCTCTGTCTACACGTGTGGCTATTATTAAACTTTATTGCATGCGAAGTATAATTGACTCACAAACAAACGTTGAAACGTGTGAAGTACTTAAAGAGTTCACAAATTGGTTATTGGTCATAGTTTGTGACCATCGTTGCACAAGAGAGAACGAAGATCTAACGATGACGGGTAATATTGTGATATTCACATGTGCGTTTCTGCTTATAATAAATGTAAGTTTTTATTTTATATCTATTCAATCTTACTAATTAATTTACAATTTCATTCCGATGGCCGTTAGGGCTGAAAGCTTCTTGAATAGCCACCGCGCACTTAGATGCGCAGCGTGCGCAGTTCCCAACAAAGTGGACCGATATGTGGTGAGAAGCCTCTGTATTGCGAAAGATTTTTGGAGGAGGCGAACCCCATTTGTCCAATAGCGGGCGTGTTTCGGCTGAAATGATTGAATCTTGCTCAACCAATCTTGATACAAAAGTGATTTCAGATGATCATAATATAATCGTACATTTATTTCAGGCCGAAGCATTTATCCGTCGCGATTTGTCGTCTACTTCTGAACCTGATTTTCTGGGCTCGATCCAAAAGAATTTGGATGCGTTTCGGAAATGTTTAGACCAAAGTTTGGCGGGCGCCATTGCAGACGTTAACGAAAAGAAACTGAATCCTGCTTTAAATCAATTTGGTGACTCGCTAAACAGGGTTTCTAAGGCAGTAAGTACACAACATTTCATTTTTTATACTTAAAATAATAACTCTTTTTTATCTACATCAAATATAGTTTAGTACCTAATATAGATATTCAAAATAATATTCAATAACTATAACATTGGTTTAATGTCACGTGGTTCTCGGTTTAAAATTGCACCAACCCATTTTTTCTTGCCCATGTTGCATTAAGCGACTTAAAGGGAACGGTTACCGGCATTCAACTGTCTTTTATCAATAACAACTGTGATTCCCAACCCAACCTGCCTGCCGACCGTGGGGATTATAGCAAGGAAGAAGCTTTTTACTGGCAGTTGTCTTAAAGTTGCAACGATGATAGATATTATATTTCTAAGATCCCTTTTATAATTCTATTTTTCAGTTCGATGACCTGACAGCACCTTACAAAGTTGGAACACATTAAACTAGAGAATTCATCTGCAGAAGACAAGTCTAATAAAATAATAAAACCAGAATAACCACAGGATATTTTTCTTCTGTTCTTCCTGATTCCTTTTATACGTAACTACTTTAATAACCCTCTAGCTTTTCAAATTCTATGTATTTTTGTAAACTGACATCCAAAATAAATATATTATGCAAATAATATGGATAACCTTTACAAGGAATTTCCAATGATCCAATAATCTATGTAGAGACAATTAAAATAATACGTTATCGTTGGTTTTGCCGAAGTCGGGTAAAATCAAGGTCTTCTGTACATAGGTGATAGATAATATGTTTAAAATCAGAGCAAGAATTAGATTTTTTTTTCCACATGCGGACGGTTTTTAGGATATAATATTTTATTGCTGACGCGCATAGCTGTAAAATTTATATGTGTTTGTAGCTACTGAAACGTGCTATCTGATTATGTCACTCACAATGACCGGAACCCGTAATTTTCTGAAAAAACATGCCTGAAAATCATATACGCCCATCTGTAATGTCGTATTTACTTTGATGCAGAATAATTTTAGGTGTAACTCGACTGTTTTTAAAATTAAATTGTACAAAATGAAATGTCAATTTGGAAAATTAGGTGATTTTAAGAGAATTCTTTATTGGAAAATAAATTTAACATTAGTATTTATTTTATTAGTTATGCAGAAATACAAATTATTTATACCAAGCACAAGTTCGTTCATGCATGGAGTACTGCTGTCACCTATGGGATGGCTCTGCCAAGTATCAGCTGGATGACGTTGAATCGGTGGACCGTAGAGCTCGGAGACTCATTGGTGATGACCAACTTGCTAAGACCAAGCTTCAAAGCTTGGAGCAACGACGCAAAGTCGCCAGCCTCTCGGTTTTTTATAACGTGTATCATGGAGAATGTTCTCAGGCACTCCACGAAATTATCCCTCCAACCACATTCGGTTACCGGAATACGCGGCGCCGTGGGAAATACAACCCACATGTGATCGAATTCCCCTAGGTTCGCACCAAACGCTTTGCGTCTTCCTTTTTGGTGCGTACGGCCAGAGAATGGAATTCTCTCCCTGCATCTGTTTTCCCGGAATCATATTATAATGGAAAGGCATTTTCTGGTTGAGCGTGTTCCATCATCGGTCACGTCGTCGCTTTACACCAGGTGAGACTGTGGTCAATCAAATGTGGTATATATAAAAAGATGAGATTCCCCTGAGTCCCCTGGACTGTTTTAAGCCCAATGCCGGGTTTGGGTGTTGAGAACGCAGGGCTTGCCCTTGCCCGTGATGATGAGCTGTTATCGACCTCGATCTGGCATGGCTTAACATATCTATAGCAGCACTTCAAGAAACCAGACTCCCCGAAGAGGGCTCATTGCGAGAATAGAACTACACTTTCTTTTGGATAGGCAAAAATCTAAATGAATATCGCGAATATGGTGTGGGCTTTGCAGTACACAATGCTCTTATCAGTTCTATTGAAACACCACGAGATATTTTGGAGCGTATAATGTCTTTAGGACTAAAAAACAAATGCGGCTTTGACTTTCCTTGTCACCAGAGGTAAAAGACGACTTCTATGATAAAATCTGCAGTGTTGTATGCCAAGTGCCCAAAGGGGATCGACTATACATACTGGGAGATTTTAACGCTCGTGTAGGGCAGGATCAGGAGGCACCGCCTGGCCTGAATGCCTAGGTAACCATAGCGTTGGTAAGCTGCACGAAAATGGCCAGCGCTTACTAGAGTTCTGCACCAAATTCCAGCTGTGTGTTACCAATACTTATTTAAAGGCAAATTCATGCGTAAAGTCTCCTGGAAACATCCTAGATCAAGTCATTGGCATCAACTCGACCTTGCCTTAACAAGAAAGAAGGAATTTAAAGAAGTCGGACATTCGAGATTTTTCACAGCGCTCACTGCGATCCTGACCACTCCTTAATAGCATGTAAAGTAAATCTGTCACTTAAAAGAATCCACTGTTCTAAAACTCCCGAAAGAAAGAAACGAAATCTTCTTAAGACTAGGAATCCTGATTTAGTGGATTCTTTTCGTGTACTAGTGCAACAGCAGATAGTTACTTGGGCAGTGCATGCATCCGTTGAGGAGGAATGGAAATCAATTAAAACCTTACTCACCAATGCAGCTGGTGAAGTATTCGGCTACATTAGGGTGAAATCACCGGACTGGGTAACCGAAAATATAGACCAACTTCAGCCTCACATTGATTCCAAGCGCACAGTTGCTTTAAATTACCGCATTAATCCTTGCGATACCACACGGAACAAGCTAAATCATCCTTGCAGCGCGTTTGCCGCCAACTCGCTAATACTAACTGGGTAGAACTATGACAAAGCATTCAAGACTGCGCGGCCAAAGGCAACTGCCGTGGTGTGTACGCGGGAAATAAAACGGCCCTTGGCCCTTCGCAAAGCAAGATATAGCTCCATTGAAAAAAGCCGATGGTTCTGTCATTACAGACAGTGACCGTCAGCTTGGCCGCTGGGCAGAGCACTATTCTGAGCTTTATTCTCGACCAGTGGAGATCAGCCCTACAGCCGTGGATCTAATTCCGAACTTACCCATCATGGCTGAGCTAGATGATTTGCCCACTGTAAGAGATCTTCACGAGGCCGTGAAGCAGTTAAAATGCGGTAAGAGTCTATTTATTATTTCTCTCGTTTTCGCTCTCAGCGTTAGACCACGGATATAATTTTCACCCTTCGGCAACTTCAAGAGATGTGTCGGAAACGGAGAACCCCCCTGATGATTGCCTTCGTTGACCTTAGTAAGGCCTTCGACACAGTTAGCAGGGAGGGACTCTACATTGCGCTTGAAAAAATAGGATGTCCCCCAAAGCTGGTCAAATCCTGCCACGAGGATAGTGTCGAGCAATCTCTCCCTCGATAGTGAGATCGACATCCGTATCGGCAGGGCCGCCACAACGTTCGGTAGGCTACGTTCAAGAGTATGGAATAATAAACACCTTGCAGTAAGGACATGTATCAAACATGCGTTTTGAGCATACACTTGTACGGAGCTGAAACCGCTGGACGTCGTACGCCAAGCATGAACGTCGACTAAACGCATTTCACATGTGTTATCTTCGAAGCATCCTCAATATATCATGGAAGGACAGGGTAACGAATGAGAGAGTGCTGGAAATTGCACAGCTTCCCAGCATCACCGCTCTTCTCAAGCAGGGAACGTTGATGGCTGGGGCATATGCACCGCATGAACGGTGCTCGCTTACCCAGGCAGGTTTTGTTGAGCCAAGTAGCTTTTGCAAAGCGCAGTGTGGGTCGTCCTATGCTTCAGTTTAAGGATTGCGCCAAACGCGATATGATCGCATTTAACAATCGGATAAAAAAAAATTCAATCGCCTTTTGTAAGAAGAGACCGCGTCTGATCGCGATCACAAATTAATCTCGTGTATTGTGGCGCGCACTTGGGGAGGCCTATGTCCAGCAGTGGACTGCTACGGGCTGATATGATGATGATGATATTATCACCGGTAGATTTGATCCGCGAGATCGCGGGCGTAAATAAACAAAGAATGACTGAATGATCATCGCATAAGGGCGAAAGTCGAATTAGGGCTGTTTGTCATATGAGTTTAAATAATTGAAAGTTTCACTAATAAGCGTATTTCAAATAGGTCTCTTTGTAAAAATTTTTTTTTAACGGTTTTGTCATAGGGCTGTTCGCTATTTCCTGCTGTATAAGGTTTACAGTTACGAGTCTTTGTGAGGACCTAGATCACAGCCCAAGGAACATGATGGTGTTAATAACTCAATTTCCTAGAAAATTGAGATTCGCCTCTATGCGATATCAGCGACGAATTATATTATTATTATTAGAGGAAAGATTTGTATTTTTGTGTGTGTGTTCGTAATGAATAAACTCAAAAACTACTGTGCCGATTTCAAAAATTCTTTCTCTATTAGAAACCTACATTCACCCTGTGTAACATGGCTACCTTTTACCGCGGAAAATGCCTCATTCTCACGGGAAAAACTGTTAACGCGGGCGGAGCCGCGGCGGAAAGATAGTTCTTTAATATAATGAATATGAGACAATTTAATTAAATTTTAAAATGAATGCCATACAGACGCATGCAAACAACCACCACTATTTGCTTATGTCCTAGTCATTATCACAAAATAATATTTGTTATCAGGTTACAAAAACAGATACTGTAACCCAATAAGCTATGGGTCATTATTGATAATGCCTATGATAAAAAAATACAAATGGTTTTTAGGATTCTGGAATTAAATGTTGTTATGCATTCATTAGTATTTGCTCAGCCGTTTTATGTGCACTCAAGTAATATAAAATATTAAAAAAATGAATATATTTAGTGTTATTTTGATAGTTTGTCTTCTTGGGGTAAGTATTAAAGTTTTATCTAATTATTATTTTTAGACAATGATCTTAAAAGTCGGTTTTAGATATGAATTTTACTAGCGTTTGAACGTAAATTTTTAATCATGTTTTTTATTATTAATTTATTACCCAGTTATGGTTTTTAACTTCAATTTTGTGTTGCGATGACAGGTCAATATCTTGGCATTCCAAGACTCATACATGAATCATGTGAATAGAGCTGATATAAAGCACATGCAGGCTGAGCAGGCCAAACGACTCTTCTACAGCCAAGCAAAGAGCAGCCTACGTACTGGAAAACTTCATGGCCGTGGAGTTAGAGCTAAATCGACGGCTACCAAAGAATATGAGAGAAAGGTAAAGGGAAGCTTTCAAATTGAAACTATGACTGTAGGTACTGTGGAGTTTGCATCAGTGCGTTTGCAAACTCCTTTTAAATGTAACTGGCGCTTATGCCGCAATTCTAGAAAAACGATTTGATTTTGATTTAGGAATTGTCTCGCATTTAAAAAAAAAGAAGATTTGTCATTATTATTACTCCGAGGGTCGAAGTAAGACCAGATCCTGATTTGAAGATAAAATAAATAGCTTTGAAGATACCCTTGTCTTGTGATTGTCGAGCCATCCTCATTGTACACCGTGAAATTTTATTGGTTGTTCATCAGCAACATAGAGGTTATTACTCATGAAACTAAACAACTTTCCCTATGGTATGGTTTTAATGTATCTTTGTAGCATATCGTTTCTTTGTATGTTGTTGTAACAGAGAGTATTTTTATTTAAAAGAGTTACGTAACACGCACACACGAAACTCAAAATTAGGTAACACGCACTCTCCATTCAACTCGCGCGCTTACTCTAGGTTGAAATCTCAAAATTAAAATTTTACTTGTCAACAAATTGGCCCGTCACGTGACCGAAGATTTGATTATATTATGAAAAGATGATCATTATTTTTGAGATTTTAACCAATGTTCCTTAGAGAAAGTAGTTCGCTTTTATGAGTACCTACTATACTCGTACCCTATGTTGCGGATAAACAACCTGCTTTTCACTGTGTCTATCACTATCACTACATAGTATAAAATAAAGTCGCTTTCTCTGTCCCTATGTCCCTATGTCCCTCCCTTTGTACGCTTAAATCTTTAAAACTACGCAACGGATTTTGATGCGTTTTTTTTTAATAGATAGAGTGATTCAAGAGGAAGGTTTATATGTATAATACATGCTTAATATACTGAAGGATAACCCACAATAACCATTTTCCCGTGCGGAGCCGGGGCGGGTCGCTAGTTACATATAAATTGAATTAAAATGACGAGTGCAAGGGAGGCGATTGCTGGTTCGTTTCCAAGAAATGTTCCTTTGAGAAAGTTACTCGAACCTGTTGTCTGGGAATGTCCTTCCATTCCATTTAAACCCTGTATGTCTTACATGTACTCACTATTTTTTCCATTTCAAAGCATCAAATATACGTTGTACCGTTTCATTTTCGTTAATTCAACTTTGAGTTTTCAACTCATTTATTTATTTAAGGTTCAAACAAAACGAGTTTATTTTTGATAAAATATTAATTTACTATTTTATGTTACAGTACAAGGAGATGAAAAAACAACAACAACACGCAATGGACATTGCAAACAAAAACAGGAAATTCCAAGAAGAAATAAATTTACCCAATATTATTCGCTATGGAAATCCTCCATATGTTTAAAAAAAACCAGTCTTGATTAAATTTACAAACACAAAGATTACTTTATTATTATATTTAAGCACTTTTTTGAAAAAAAAATCTCCATTATGAATAATATATTGAATTGAAATGTATCTAGTAAATATACTAAGTAATCTATATGTAATCTAATCAGTATACGAAAACATTTCTTTTAAATTCTGTGGTTTTTTTTATGTTTGTCCTTCGTCATATCGAAAGAAAGTGACCTGAAGGACTGAGAAAAGTACAGCGTCCGTGGTCGAGTCGTCAAAATCTCTCCTTACGTTACAGAGGTTCCGGGTTCATACCCCGGTAAAATACTCGTCGACCAGATATCACTTTATTGGTTTCAGGTTGCAGGCGGAGTCACCTTGTTATCCGAAACAAAAGAATCGAGTGTACGTGACAAATAAATCGATAACCAGAAAATATACAAAGTAATAATACCAATCTATATCTATACAGAGGAATAATTTTGATTGTTTGTTTGTTCGCATTTAATAGGCTCTGAAACTACTGAATGATTTAAAAAATATTTCACTGTTGGGAAGCTACACTATCCCCGGATAACAGGCTATATTCTATTTTCAAAAAAATCTAGGGTCCTTACTAAAACTTCAATATAATGTAACCCAAGATGTAAAATACGGGTAAGTAATATAACAAATAACAACAATTGGCATATTATTTAAAAAATATACCAACGTTATACATAATTTTGTTTTAAATAACGAACGCTAGTTATAATAAACGTTAGACATAAATTTAGAAAAAATAATGTTGAAACATATAATAATCGATTAGTATAAAATTAGAACATATAACAAACAATACGTATAATGTTTATGTGACATACAATTCAAAAGTTATAACGCACTAAAGAAATAATGTTAAAATGCATAATGTTTAAAGCACATAACGCCTTACGCCTTATTATTTTGTGTTTCATTTCCCTGAAGCCCCTTTCAAATCAATAAGCAAGCAAGCATATACGCTAGTAAACAAGCAAGCAAGCATGCAATCATGCATGCAGACAAGCAGGCGTGCTAGCAGGCATGCAAGCATACAAACATGCAAGTAAGTATGTAGGCAAGCATGCAGGCAAGCATGCAAGCAAGCATGCAAGCAAGCATGCAGGCAAACAAGCATGCAGGCAAGCATGCATGCATACATGTCAACCTAACACGAAGGGTATGGCGGGAGAACTGGGCTCGCTCTGCTCGCCCAGCTCTCTTCCGCCATACCCTTCGAACCTATACTATCCGTGTCGGGGTGCGTAGAACTCCCGTGCTCGCTTCGCTCGCACCCGCCCTGACATTTATTTGTAGGTAGGCATCGGTGGTTTTGCCATTATTAAGGTCTTATGACTTTTATTGTAGACGATTTTTATAGGTAACAAATTTATATTTATTGACTATTATATCTATCAAGTTTTATATCAAGTAGTGTTAGACGAGATGAATGTTATAGCTTATGATAATTATACCAAACATATTTTATGTCAGATGATTGTTATACTTAAAAAAATATGGCAAGTGACTGTATGTCTATCGTTTGTTATAACTTTTGAACGTTATTAAAATGAAAATATGCCAATCGTTGTTATATAAAATGCGACGCACCCGTAAAATACATACCTAAAATATTCCTAATAATGCTACTTTTACCGCGGGAAAATTCCTCATTCCCACGGGAAAAACTGTGAACGCGGGCAGAGCACTGTAGTTAGTTAAACATTTAGTTCAACTTTTCACGCGGTCGTTCCCCAATCAGATGGACCGATCAAGTGAAAGACTCGTCGTCTTCCAATTTCTAAACGGTCGTAAGAGACGCGCTGAAAAGCAACCTGTGGAGGCAGATCATCCGCTCCAGACTCAAACTCAACAAACAAACAACGTCACCAGCGAACCTCACTCATGCGATCTCTAACTTCCATGGCGTTTGTCTTTTGTTTTTCTTCCCGTCGTGCATTCCGCCCGCCCCCCGCTGCCGCCATGTGCCTTCTCTGGTACTTCATGTTAAAATGTGGTTTTTCGCTCAGCAAATACATATGTATTAATAGTTGGAGTATTTACACCAGTTACTCCAGGGACTGGCCTCCTGAGTATACACGGCCTGAGTATACACATCAAGTCCGGTGAAGCTTGATCCGTCGTACCTTTTCGACTCAAGCATAGGTCAATTAAAAAAAAAAAAAAAAACTCTGGTACTTACGTAATTTCTCAATGGACTCAACCCTAATGCTGACCATGATCCTCAGACATAAGGGACCGGCCCCAGAAAGAGAAAGATAGAGACAGACAACCTTTCATAACACGCTCCGACCACTACAGCTCTACATAATATATTGAATAGAGTTTCAAGGGAGTTGGACTTATTTAATTGCTCATTGCCGAAGTTCGAGGAAATAGCTACGAAATATCTTTGTTTTAACTAACCAGTGTATTGTGCTTGTTTCCTATTATTTAAATTCAGTAATAATTATTGAAATATTGCTAAATTAATTAATTTTCGACATATTTCTAATGTATTCAATGACTATTTTAATTTCTTTGACATTACTTGTAATTTATTTTCGACATATTTTTAATGTATGCAATTACTAAATCAATTTCTTTGACATTGTTTGTTACGTTAATTATTTATTTGTATTTTGATGTTTTTTATATTTGCATTATCGACTTGGGTGTATACCTGTAATGATAATAATCTTTTAATGAATTAATAAATTGAATTGAATTGAATTATTATATTACTTAAGAAAGTTTATATCGGTACGAAATTTTTAGTTTCTTTATTATGACTTGTCCTTTTTTGTAGCAATTTTATTATAGTAACCAAACAAAGTTATTTTGTATGACATTCTAAGCACACCGCATAATATTATGTTTTAGTACTCACTGTTTGATAGTAAGTGCAAAAGTAAGTGCACTAAGATGACCTAGGCTATTGACACTAAGATAATATAGGAACTATATACAAGATATTAGTATAAGAAGAGGTGATGTATGCCAGTATTTCACTCAGTGATATTGTGTTGTCCAGACTTGTCCAGGAGACAGCTTAGAAGAGAAACCTTTCAAAATGCATAAACTTCTAGTGATTTTTCTAGCAGTCTGCCTTGTCAGTGTAAGTAATTCTAACTTAAATTAGTATATTTTTATAATTACTACTTATAAAGATAAGCATCGTAATATATATCTTATTAATTTTTAAATTAATTTGTTTACCTTTTTGTTCTACGTACCAAAGTAATTATTTCGCGGGGCAGCTTTTCTCTTAATAGTTTTTATAGTAATGTTGAGAAGTTTTTTAAAATTTATCTGTGATCATGCACTTCTGTGTCTGTCTGTAATAAAATATACTGGAAAATATTAAATAAAAAAATTATCTCTCTTCCTATCGCCGTCTCTAGTTGAACGATGAATTCTGTCGAAACTATTAATAGGAATAATTTAAAATGCTGTAAGTTATGTCTGATTATAAATAGATTTAACTGATATTTGTATTTGAATAAAAGTACGTACATTCTAGTTATATTAAAAGCATTTTATACTATACTATACAAAACATATTAGTAAATAAATAAATAAATATGTGGATATCTCAGACTTGGCCATTTGACCAAAACTAGTAAGTCCGGTAAAGCTCAAGTCCAGTGAATACATATAACATCCAGCCAGACACCAGTATCTAACACACGAAATTTTGCCCTAGGCGGGGTTCGAACCCGCGACCTTGTGCTTCAAAGGCAGGCGTACTACTAACTATAATATTGGACAAGGAGCCGTCAAAATGGGTTTTATGTGCATAAATTATATTATAAGTACCTACGTCATAAAAACAACCTTTGTGAAAGACAAAAATAAAGTTATTATTACCTATTATTATTATAAAAATTACTGAAAGTCTACATTTTCAGGTACATGCCTTTGTGAGACGTGATGCTCCCGCCGAGGCGCCAAAAACGAATGATCTTGAAGGCTTCACAAAACAAGTGCAAGAGTTTGGGAAATCTGTCGGTGACCAACTTAAGAACGCATTTGACTCCAAAAAGCTCCAAGAGGGATTTAAGGAATTCATGGATAACTTAAATAAAGCTGTAAGTTGACTACCAATATATTGTAATCAATTTCAATTAAGTAAGGTTCAGTTCACCTCCATAAATACAGTCATATTTTGAACTAACTTACTCCTTACTCCATAAAGACTTTTTTTTTATTTTTTGTATGTTACGAATAGGTACAGTGAACGGAATTCTATCTTCAAATTATATTTCCTGATTGTTTTTGGAGAAAAAATGTTTTAAGTATGCATGCACGGGACTGCACTTATGAATGAGACCATTTCTGTTTGATATAGCGGCAAATTTGTTTCACGTCTTTTTTTTCTGTAATAACAACGGCTTTATGCAAATGTCTTCCAAAACATAGAATAATTTTTCGTATCAGACGATTGTCCTATTCTTAACCTAATAAGGTGATTCAATCGATAAGATTTATAATGATTAGATGATTCAGCTTGCTTGCAATGTCCTAACCTCAACTTGAGTCACAAAGTAATCTTTTTTTTTTTAACGGAACTACACAGGGATTCGAACCTGGAACCTCCGTATCGTAAGCGATTACCACTCGGTTATGGAAGCTGTGTAGGGTGGTTTTTCATATTCTTTCCATGGAAATATAATTTTTCTAACGACTACTTTCTTTTTTAGGTTGAAGGAACGAAGACACCCGCGGCGGAATAGAAGTCTTGGAAAATGGAAAATCATTAAATCATCAATTTCCATTAAGTAGGCTAAAACATAATGTACTAGAAAGCAAGCAAAGCAATCAAGAATATTTTTACATAATCTAGATTATTTTTATCATAGTAGTAGGTAACAAAAATGTAAAAAAATTTAGTAATTTAAACTTTAACAAAAACGTATGAAATTTTAATAAATTGTATTAATATTTTACTCACATACATACACGAAAGTTCTTAATTTCGTTTCCGGGAAAAAAAATCAGATCCACTGATTGAACAAGTGTACAAAATATGAGTAGTAAAGATAAAATGACTATAAAGCCGAGTTTACAAGGTTACAGTACAGTCAGCTGGATCCAGCGCATAGGACACGCGCCGCGCCGCCGCGTATTTTTTGCCTACTCCATCGACGGTTGCACATTCGATTGTTTTATAACTTTTCTTTTGTAGCCATCAATGAATAGCTACACGCGCGATAACGGCGCGTGGTCCATCGCGACGCAGCGGACGCCCTTATAAAAGGGTTTAGTTATCTCTACGGCTAACTCTACCGTTTACTCTTCCCGATTCCCATGCAAACCCAGAGGCGTTTGTATTAGGGTGTGAACCCACAGAGACGCAGAAAAGCGAGGCTGCGGAACAATATCCGAGTATATATGCAGCCTGTAACATGGATAGAGCCCGCTTTCCATGGAACAGACTGCAATAAACTCGAACCCGTAGCGCCCTTCTGCCGCGTCTGTGGTTTAGACATGGCATTTACACCCGGCATTTAAATTGAAAATATGAAAATTTATTGAATTATGGGTAAATTCACCCCTTTCGTTTGTTCCTTAGCGATGCTGTGTTCATATGAGTTGTATAAAACACAAAAAATAATAATACAAATACTCTACACACAGTTTTACATTTTTGGACTGTCATTATTTGATAGTAGGTGACCTATGATGACACGAGCTGTTAAAATAAGATAGTATGGGAGCCATTTACGAGTATGAGAGAGATGAGAGTATAATAATGGGCGATGTATGCCAGTAAATTCATTCTGTCTGATTGTGTTGTTCAGGAAACTACTTTCAAGAAAAATCTTTAAAAATGAATAAACTTCTAATTGTTTTGCTCGCAGTGTGCCTTGTCAGTGTAAGTAACTTTTCTTATTACCCGATTGCAAAAGGAGTGTTGTGTTTGAGTGTATGTACGTACATTATAATACATATTTTTGTATGTACTTATAAATCTTTAACACGCTCGATTTAGCCTGAAATGGGTTTTAACTAAACTAGAGAAGTATCGATAAATAGATTTGTTTTAATAGTGATGGTGACACTATACCAAATTTATTAAATACCAAAATGGCGTTGAAAAGTGAAGCGCGGCTCGAATCTCTCTGGTGACACCAAATTAGTTTTCGAAATTTTTTAAAATCTTATTATACTCGTAATAATCATCATTTTAATCAATAAATGAAAATAAAAGGCATGCTATTGTTGCATTCATTTATTTACTCTTATTTTGGATTGTTCGTGGTAAAAACCGTGCAATTTTTAATCATAATAAATAAAATTGTTAGTAAAAAAGAATAACAAGACTTTAAAAATTTCTTGTAAGTAAAAAAAATGAGGTTAAGATTTTACAGTTATTTTTATATATTTTTTACTCGTCATTATTTGAATAATTTATAGTAAAGTACCACACAAATATTTGAAAAAAAAGACAATATGAAATTAAAAAACCATGTCCAGCTTTTGTGCAGATTGGCATTATTTGTTTGTTTTAGATATTTTTCAATAATTTTTGTGTGAGTTTTGAATACATTGCTTCAACTTTATTGACTTACATTATGTTTATACCGTTGTCTTTCACGTCGGTATTTTAAGAATCTTATTCATATAGTTGTTTTCGTTAGAAAGCACAATTTAATGGTAGAAATCCGTCTTTGGGTACCTAACGCTTTTACATAGGTACGTTGTAGGAGCGGGCCCAGTGGCGAGGCATCTACGCCCCCTCAGACATGGCGGTCACGATTCTCAGCATTGAGGGATCGAAGACCAAATTTCAACTCAATCGGAGTCTCTTTGATAGACTGTTTTTTGTTTTTGAGTATGAAAACTAAAAAGCATTTAGGCTGAGAATACGAAGCTATGACACTGCTCCGATAACATAAAACCTAACCTAACCTAACCTACCGGCTGTCGGAGCTTTTCAGAGCTGTGTCCTTTCGGAACTTGTCGGATACGTGGTATCATGCGAACTGCTGTGCGACAAACGAAGAGCGATAAAAACAAACGTAGGACACTGATGCCCGCCGCAGCGCGAACTGTGAAGCGACCAGCGGCGAAGAGCATCAAATAAATAGCGGAGGGTGGGAAGGGCGCGAGACAGCGGTGGCTGTTGGCGTATACGAAATCGCGCCTAAAGAGCTAATTCGCGCGAGCTGTGGCATACCATCGCTTCGCCGTTCGCGCCGCTGGTCTCTTGTACTGTGGCCAGGCCCTTAATAGAGACAGAGCCCCACCAGGCTACGCTCCTTCACGATGTTTTTCGTATCCACGCTCTAGGCGTGGAATCTCTACCTGTTGGAATATGACAGACTACTCGCAAGTTCAGTAAAGCTTGATAAGTCGTACTTACTTTTTTGACACAAGCTTAGGTCAATTGAAAAAAAAATACAGTTCCTTACCCGGAGGTGGCATGGCGCCGCGTTTTGGGCGATCGTGTTATATATATGCAGTTGTTAAAATGCACAATAAATTACTGACATTCCCCATTTTCAGGTACATGCTTTTGTGAGGCGTGATGCTCCAGGAGTGACGACACAAAAATCCCTCGAAAAACAATTAGAAGACTTGGGTAAATCCCTTACTGAACAATTAAAAAACATTGACACTGACAAAATCGCACAAGGCTTTAAAGATATCGTTGAGAAAGGTCAAGAACTGGTGAGTAGATTATTGTTTTTTTGGGAATTTCTTAACCATTTCTGTGTCAGAGCAAACTAAACAAAAAACTACCACTAAAGTCGAGTCGTTTTAGAAATTTGGCGGGACTAACGCACGGCGATTGATTTTCAATTATAATTTTTTTACATAAATCGTGCATTTAGCTCTAGTATTAATCAAACACATTAAAATTTATAACTATTAAGATTACATACAGATTAAATAAGTACATTAAAATTTGCTTGTTTTTGGTATATTCTTACTGTCTATAGAATCCAAAAATATTGTTTTTATATAAAGTCACCGACAGATTATAAAGCTTAAGTAGTAGTGGGCGGGGCATATTGGGCGTAGGCAGCTCCCCATAATAATAAATAAAAAATCAAAATCAAAAGGTTTTTAATCTAAGTAAATTTACAAAATAATTTTTCGACATCAAAGCTAATAAATACCAAGGAACAGACAGACTATCCATGAACCAATGTGATGACCGATAGTTATAATATTTAAAAAATATTAGGTCACAAAATATAATGTATCGCAGCGTTTCAACTTGTATGACATCATCAGAAAAAAATATAGAGATCTTTGGGGGGGGTATTCCACCAGCAGTAGATGTCTTTCGGCTGAAATGACGATGATGAGATAATGCATGTGCACACTTGTTAAGAATTTTCTATAATAACCATATCTTTGTTTTAGGTCAAACCACTGATGCCCGACACCGAAAAGAAGTCCTGAAAATAAAGTTATCATGAACGCTTAACAAACCTATTAATATTAAGGAAACTAAACTTTTTTCTGAAATAGAAATATTTTTTCTCGTATAATAAAATGTATCACTCATCTGTACAAAAATAAATTTAATTAAAATACATTATTTATTACTAGCCTTTTACCGCGGCTTCACCTGCGTTAACAGTTTTTCCCGTGGGAAGAGAAATTTTCCCTCGGTAAAGGGTAGCCTATGTTCTTTTCCAAGGTCTATTCTATCTTTCTGCTAACTCCGCTCGCATAAAAAAAAATGAGAATGAGTAATTTTCCTGCGATAAATGGTCGTCTATGTTCTTTCCCAAGGTCTATCTTGGTGTCGGAGCCTATTCACTTATTAGGAATATTTCTTTTTTTTTTCATTATCGAAATTTTAGCAGGCCCGGTGCTCTCTATATGGGGCAAGTTAGTAGGAAAAACGCGCGCGCTTGTGAGGACACTATTATTAATTCTGTGATAATACGGACTCTCACGGCGCAATCTGTTTTAATACGAGCGCAACGACAAAAAGTAGGCTATTATAGCCAGGGACACATTCGACGCGTTCAAAGTAATTTGAATGTTAGTGGCGTGGTAGCTAGAATTAAATTCGCAGGTTTGCTATGAGAGAGTGCACCTTCTGTACCTAGTACTATTATTTATTGTAGGGTTTTAGTAAGGATCTTTTTTTTCTTAAATAAAATATAGCATTACTCGGGGATCGTGTAGTTTCCCAATAGTGAAAGAATTTGTGAAATTGGTTCAGTGGTTTCGGAGCCTATTCAATGCAAACAAACAATCAATGTAACATTTCCTCTTTATAATATTAACATAGATAATATAGATTCATACTAAGATACATAATAATATGTATATTTTAGTTTCACAAGTATAGTCACGTAACAAAAAAAAAAGTTTAACAATGGTCAAATAAACCTATTTTTAAATCCAAACATAAACATAATAATTATTATTGAGGGTGGGTTTCGAAACCACGACTCTTAGCTTCGAAAGCAAGCACACTGCCGATTCATAATTATCTACGGAACCTTTACCATGAGATGAAATTAAAGTTATAATAATATGTGGAGACATGACACACGATTATCCGTCCCCAAACTAGGCAGAGCCTATACTGTAGCTGTCAGACCGCTGATATGCATACATTCATACAGACAAAAGTGCTTATCATATCACACGAATGTTTGCCTTGGGAGGGATTCGAAACATGTTCGAACCCGCTAACAAAGAATTGACACAAAAAGTCATAAAAAGAAGAGGAGGACTATCACAAATGTCGGACGACGTTAAAATCGATACCAGCAGCACAGTAGACTAAGATATTTAGTTTATCACAGTGGTCATACCCCTCTAGCAGAATCTTCACTCTTCTTGGATCACGCTATCGGATGATGTAAAACAGCTGTAATTGATAAAGGATATTGAGGCAAATATACAGTCAAAGTCAAATATTTAGAGACACTTAGTGCGTTCATTGAAAGATAGAATACCTATTACTACTATGATCTTTTTAAATATTTTGGTAGTAATAGGTAATCTTTAATTCCTCTATACTTGATGTGTTTACAACCAAAATTTAGCTAGATCTCTAGCTGGTTATTTGTTTTTTAGTATATAATAGAATGTTATATACTGTTAGTTCTTTACATGTCGTCGGCAAATTGTAGTACTCGTTTTTTTACAGAATGCATCGGCATTTTAAACGCTCGCTGTTTTGCAATATGCTGTAGGCAACTTGTAAAACGCCTTGTCATTGTATAAAATGCCAAAAGAAGTCGATCGTATTCTGTAAAATGCCGCGGCAAATTGTTTAATTGTTTCCTAATTTGTCTACGCGCGGCGCTATTGTGTTAAAAAACAGCAATGCCTCTATAATCTACAGCTATTTGCGAAGAAAATGGATAAAACAATTCCAATTCTGCAAAAGCAGTGGAGTTAGTGTGTGAATAAAGTGATATTTAATATATAAACTTTAATTAATGATTTATTCTTGTATTTCAAGCCATCTGTGATCAGTACAATACATCATTCAACTCCATTATGCCACGTAGCTCATTAAGAAGAGAAATGCGTTCTACAAATTTGCCTTTAGCATAATTACAGAATGCCGAATGTTCGTATCATGCCGAAGCATTCTGTAAAATGACTTATTCTACGATTTGCTCTAGCTAGTTTTTAAGGTTAAAAATATCTTATTATTTCACCGAAAAATTTATTAACATGCAGGAACTTGAAAAGCTTTTTGCATATTTTGATTGACGCCGCCATAATTTTATTTAAGTTGTGATGCTTTCATATTATCCTGGATTTAATACAAAAAGTAGGTGTTCATATTGTCCACGTTTTTTCAAAAATTTCCAGAGTGACACCAAACATTTTATGCTGCCTGTACAGTGCAAACTGTACATAATCGTAGGTACACGTCATTAATAGAGTTCACAAGCGACTCAAATTGAGAAGGTCATTTAGTGACATTCTGTTGTTAGGAACACTAGTTTTTTTGGTCTCTTATCCAAAACAAAACTTCATCATGAATAAAGTATTCATTGTTCTAATAGCAGTGTGCCTAGTCAGTGTAAGTATATTTTATATTATTTTATTGTAAAGTACTTACCTATTTCAATTTCTGAGCCCATAGAAGTCCACACCACAGCTGGACAAGGCCTCACCCTAAGTTTATACGTAGATCGGTCCTGCGCTACCCGCATCACTAAGTCACTTGTTACACCTTTATGCTATGGCAGATCGTCCCACAATGTGGGGGCCTGTCCACGCTACTCCTAACGTTGCGTTCATGAACATCGCTTCGAAGACTTGAGAAAAGTGTTCTTTGTACAAACCGGCACGTAGTTTTCAATGTTTATGTGCTAGCTCACCATTAAATTCGTATTTGTCGCAGCCCGATGGTTCTCAGCCGTCTGTCTGATTTTTCTAATTAATTGTATATGCCGAGTTGTCAGCAAGCCGTTAATTAACTATGAGGATGCCGCATTTAGGTCATATAATGAAAATGAAAAACGAATTTATTTGCAATAAGTTTACATACAAAATGTGAGCTAATCCTTGCACTAGGATTCTTTGTATTGCAAGGACTAGACTAATTTAACTTAACAAGGCTTATATACTAGGTGTACCCTTTATACATTACAAATTACTGGGTGTGCCAAAAATAACAGCAATAGAAACAGTTATTAGAGTAACTAACAATGTAATCGTATTATTTAATCGTAATGATAGAACCAACGGATAGAGAAAAGTGTTGTTGTGTTGTGTGTGTGGTTTGTGTGTGGTGGTGTATACGATGTGTATCGTGTGTGTGTGTGTGTGTGTTGCGGGGTAGGTAACTATAAGGAGTAAAGTGTATAAGAGTAGAGAGGTATAAATGATATGAATAAACTCGCAATCTAGTAAAATAGTTGCTGAAGCAGCGTAATCGGTATGTGTATTAACAACTAGCTTAAAACTATGAGTCGGCATATAATCGTTTACCTAGACAAATAATTGTCCGGCGGTTGCACTGCAACTATCATCAAGCTACGACATATGTTGTTGCATTTTGCAGGTTCATGCCTTTGTGAAACGTGACGCTCCAGAAGCATCTAAGTCAGATATTATTGGAGATATAACAAACAAATTATCAGATTTCGGTAACGCTATAGTGGAACAGGCTAAAAATATTGATACTGAGGCGATAAAACATAAAGTGAGTGACGTTTGGGAAAAAGCAGGACAAATGGTAAGTGAATAAAAATATGGAGAAAGTAATATAAGTACAATACTTTTATTGAAACGTATTTCTTTTTCCCAAAAATCTTGGTTTTAAAACTATTTGCCCGACCACGGCAAAAAAAAATAACACAGAAGTTATTGCATGTTGCGATAACAATATAACCGAAATACGGAATCATCTTTTTTCCGGACAGTCACGTGATTCAACCTATAATGTCTGAAACAGGATATTACTGGAGAAATTCTACTACACCTAGTTAATAAATACCAGGCAGATAGCCAGAGCTGATTGGCTGACTTATTTATTAGACTTGACATCGAAAAACGTTTTTAGGAAAAACATATTTCGAATGAAAGCTTCTGAATTTTAAATGTTTATGTGTAATAATATACATTTCTTTTTACATACTTATAATGTTCTTAGAGTTGTGTTTAAATCTTAAATATAATTCGATATTTTCTTTACAGATTAAAAATATCACTAACTCAAATCAAGCACACAAAGAATGAAGAGACTTCTATTAGAGCCTATTGCTTTCTATTATTTTGCATTAAGATTAATTTCCTATTTAAAGAAGCGGTATCTTGATAATTTTATGAATCATATACTTTCAAATTTTGTGAAACAATATAGGTGTACCTACGACAAAAATAAAAATGTGTAAACAGTGAACAGATAAGTTTCATTATTTTTAGGGTTCCGTACCTCAAAAAGTAAAAACGGAACCCTTAGAGGATCCCCTCACGTACATGTCTGTAGCCTGCCCGTCCCTTACTCACAGCTTATTAATCCTCTCATGATGAAGAACTTCGTACATACGGAACCATCTCCATGCGAGTTTAACTTACACTTTAAGAAACCACGCTTAAGAAAACGCAGCGCCTGCAGGGTGTTCTTGTTCGAAAAAACAACAAAAATAATTAAGAAAAAATATCTGTACCTACTTAATTTTGAGAGGAATTTACAAACACATTTATATAAAAATTGCTTTCCGTCCAACGTCTCCGCCCGCGCCAGCAGTTATTCCCTTAGGAATGAGATATTTTCCCGTGGTAACCTATGTCCTTCCCCAAGGTTTATTCTATCTCTGCACTAAGTTTCATCAAATTTGGTAAGTGATTTTGGCATTAAAAATATCAAAATGAAAAAGAGATAGAGACGTTCAGGCGACCTAGGTCACATTCTATGGATGTCACTTTATTTGATACGTTCGCATTTTAAATTTTAGTAGAGATTCATGTGTTCAGATGTCAAATAAACGGGAAACTTTATCAGGAAAGGAAACATGACAGCCACGTGATGAAGCTTGTTTACTTGTCACGATAACCTCGCTTGCTTGGGTTCAAGTTCAAAGGTTAAGCGATAGCGAAAACCTACCACCATTCTTCATATTGACAAAATATAAACATACCATAATAAAGTCACACTTTATTAAATTAACTATCTTACCTATTGCGGCTCTACTCCCGTAGGAATATTGTATTTTTCTGTAGTAAAAAGTAGCATATATATTTTAAATTCAAGTACAATCAATCTCTGTCCCAAATTTTATTAAAATCTGTTTAGTAGTAAGGACCTGAATGCGTAAATACCTAAATTGGCAAAAATACTTAACGTTTATCATAGTCTAAAGTTTTTCTAAAATTTGATCAATAAATTTAATAATTTGAAACATTTTCGTTAATAAATTTATATAGTACTAGCTTACCGCCGTGAATCCGCCCGGTTTTCCCGTGGGAATGAGGAATTTTCCCGTGGTAAAAGGTAGCCTATGTTAAGATGAATGTAGCTTTCTAATGGTGAAATAATTTTTTAAATACACATACACACACACACAAAATACAAATCGTTCCTCTTCATATATTAGTATGATTGACTCACTTGTATCAGCTAGTGCCTCACAGAACTTACGTATCTTTTTTCTTTCACTTGGACACCTAAAGACTCGACAATTATACTGGTCGAGCGTTATGTTATGATTGATAATTCTGCATAAACCTCTAAACATTAAATATTTGTGTTCAACATAAAGGGGTCACAAAAGTCTATTCAAATTAAAATACGTTCCAAACACACATACGTAACAATAGCAACCGATTATTTAAATTTCGTGGAATCCAAATTTCAGCATCAGTAAATATTATTGTCTAAAGCCAACCAGTAGTGATGTTGGGCAGGATTTTGATAATCACATCCATTTTAAATCTGGCAAACGTAAGTACAATGAAGTATAAAACCTTCCCCATAGCCTAGTCGGTAGTATGCCTGCTTTCGAAGCAAAGGGGCGCGAGTTCAAAGCCCGCCCAAGGCAAACATATTATTTGTTATAAGCACTTTGCCATGTGTATTGATGTTGTATATTTATAAGTATGCATTTATCTATATTGTCAGCTATCTTACACCCATTAGTAGGTACAGATTCTCCTAGTTTGGGGTCAGATAGCCGTGCATAAGAATTTCTACTATTTATTTGTCCACCACCGATGAGTAATAAGTGGAAATTAAAACTATATTTCGTGAATGATATTTTAATATAGTTTGATTACTTTTTTATCACGCCTGATGTTTACAAAATGTTGAAGATTGCGTAGATCCAAGTATAGTAAAATAACTTATACTATTACGAAAGAAAATTCAACCTGATTTTAGGAATTCAATAAAATTGGAATTTATTTTTAACAGATTCTTTGAAAAAAGTTATTATGCACAGTGATTGTAGAGACTAACAGCTGTTACATCCGCATCGTAGCTTAAGTGATTGTGGGTTTTTTTTTCAGGGACACATTTTTATTGTAGTGAAACCAGATGATTCTCAACCTGATAATTTTATACGAACATTACCATTGTTCAAAAAAAGTGAACAGGAGAATGAAACTGTAGTAAATATTATGAACCACGAAACGACGACAGTTCCATTGCTGAGAATAAATTTAAGTGATTCTAAATTGAAGGGTAATAGACAATTGCGTCTGCAAAAAGTTAATAATACAGATGGACAATTTGAACTCTTTGAAGTTGATGCAGGAAATATTTTTACGACTGATAAAAATACCTATGAAATCATTGACACAAAAATAACTTCTAATAATATTGTACAACTTATGAAAAACGAACATAAAGCTGATATATTAAATAATAATACTATGGAATATAATATTAATCCAAAAGGAATCAGAAAAATTCTTCCAGAAATAATGAAAAGCAACTCTTATATGAAATTGTTAAGAAGGATGATGTATCCAAAAAAGTCACGTCAAAATAAAGCTGCAATAAAAAATCTTGACCGTAATGACGAAGATTCGAATGACGGTGAGCAAATATTTGCAAATAATAGTTATATTATAGAAGAGAGTACTATTAATTATAACAAATATACAGTTACGGATAGCCCAAACAATGAATATTTAACTAGTTCTATATATTCCGTAAAGAGCGATAGAAAGTTTTCAAATAAATTGGCAAAATCTAAAACTCCTAAAAGAAAAAAGAAAAAATATTCCAAAGGCATGTCACATATAAAATTGCTTAGAAGGATGATAGATTCAGCTAGATTGAAAAAAAAAATACATAGATCTCATAAAAAAACATCTAAACCTACCTCATTTAAGTTAAGTCATGACCTGGATGACAATGATTTTGATGATGAGCCACTTGAAGAAGAATTTGATTATTTAAACTACAATGAAGACGAATAAATTACTTTTACTGAAACTTGCCTCTTTTAAAAGAAATATTTTTTAATAACGTTTACCGTAAATTATTGAATAAAATAATTGTGAGTATTTGTGAGTAGAGATCATTTTCAGATAGTATAAATGCTCTTCTTCTTTCATCTAGTCGAAAGCGATTTCTGTCAGGCAATCTATATTCCAAGTATGAATCTCTTATGAGACGCATCGTTAACAGCCATTCGAGCCTACCCTAGGGTGAATAGGCCTTAGTCAACCACGCTGGCCCAGTGCGGGTTGATCAACTTCACACACAACCTTCGAATTAAGTAATTAGCACAGGTTTACTCACGATGTTTTCCTTCACCGTAAGAGCGTCGAATAAATTGGAACTTAAGAATTCGGAAATCAAAAAAACATAGGTACGTGCCCAGGTTTGAGCCCGCAAACTTCTGAATGGAAGTCAACGGGCCTAGCCACTTAGCCACAGACGCTCTCATCGCATCATGAGACTGAGACGCATATTTACATAATTTCTTTACTCCGCCCAACATGTTTCCGATAGTAGTGGCAAGAAGCGTATTTATTTTGATTCGTTTTGACGGCTTTCAATTTTTAAGTGGACTTAGAAGTCCACAGAGTGAGAGAGAGTCAGAGTGTATCTAGATACACTCTCTTACAGCGTATTTTTTATCATATAGATTAAGAAGGCCAAACATAATATCTTTGTACTTTACATAGATCTTGGTGACATCTATACTTTTAAGTATTTCATACTTTCTTAGTATAGACTTTTCAAAGGAGCATCAATTTTAAATTATGGAAACAGTTTCAAAATAATCAGGCACCAAGACCTATGAGGTTGGTTTCTCAACTCACACGCTAAAGTAAAAAGTCTAATCTTATAAAAGTGCGGTTTCTTCCCTGCTGTGTGGAATATTCTCTGTAGCAACTTGTGGAACTGCAGGTAGCTTTAATATGCATGGAGTAGCCGCCCGATAAGCTACTGTACAAAGCCGGTCTTGATCCTATTTGAGCGTCTTGCCCGTCTGGCCCGCCAAAGCTTTCCACAGATTTACACTCCTTTTGTTAGTATTTTATAGTTGTTTGAGTTCAAAATTTATTCATTGATTACAGCATTTTCGATTCAAGTCTTTCTGTTTTCTGTTTTGATTAAAGATACAGGATTTTAAAATATACTGGAAATACTGAAGCAAAGTTAATATTTAGATTGTTTAGGTAAAGAATTGTCTAAAAATGCTATAACATATTCTATTTTATATCCTATGATTTAAGAATACTAAAGTTGTTAATAGTTCCGTGAACTATATGCCTGTCGTAATGGTGATCTTCAATGAAGACTTCCACAAAACTTGGATAAACGACCCTACCGGCATATAAAAATTTGATTTATTTGTAACAAACCAACATGAGGGTTATAATAAAGACATTTTTTTTCCTATTTCTTTGTTAGTTTCCTCAGTAAACAAACAGCTATTGAATTCTGAAATCTCTGCATTCCAAAGAATCTATTTGTGTATTATGGTAATCCGACTTCACTGAGAGCTGTTTGTATGAAAATTTTAGACAACGCTCGGTAGAATGCATTTCAATGACTCTGACTGAATGTTACTGCACGAGTTCGTTCATGATTCTCATGAAAGGAAAATTGAATTAATTCAATTCGACTTTGAATAATAGGTTGATAAAGTAACTCATACGTGTACACTGTCTGACTTGCGGATGTGAGACGTAGTCCCTCGAAGAATGATAGATAGCACTATTGCTATCTATCATTCTTCGAGGGACTATAATATAGTCCCTCGAGGTATAAGTGGGAGAGACTTGGTTTTTTTTTGCGACGGCACTAAAACAGGAACGATAATATTGCAAACCGAAGTTCCCTACATATACACCGTGAAATTTAACTGGTTGTATATCCGCAACATAACATTGGTAGTAGTACCTACTCATAAAACTGAACAATTTTCCCTAAGAGACGTAGGTTGAAATTTCAAAATGGCCGGTCATGTGACTGAAGTTTATATAAAAAGTTTTAAATTATTTTTAAGATTTCAACCAATGTTCCTCAGGTAAAGTTGTTCAGTTTCATGTACTACCACTATGTTGCGGATAAATAACTAGTTATATTTCACGGTCAGAAGTCTAAAACTTGAACATAGGGCATAATTTTTGGCGGCTGGAACAGTATAACACAGCTGAAGACGTAGTGTGAGCTCTCTCCTACTTTAATCGATGACCTCTGATCAGTCTCCCAGAATCATAACCTCGATGCTCTCGATTAGGGTCGGGGGAAGTTAGCAGCGCAGCGTACATGGATTTTATAGGAATCTACGGAATTTCTTAATGTTACAGACTTCACATTTCTCTTGTTAATAGAACGCATTATATTCGACGATAAGTAAGTATGATATTACAAATCTGTCTTAAAGGTGTCAATTTTAAGTGTTTTGTTTGAAGCAGAAAATATACAGACTAAGACACGCTATATAGGAAATCGTTTAAAGCGTCTTAGGTATAGGTCAGAGAATTAGGTATCTACCGTATTTCTATAAAACTGCAATGAGTAATGAATTTAAGCTTCAGTTAGCCAATCTTTTGAACAGTGATTGCGCTTCAGAACTTCAGGTTCCCAGTTACATAGAACTTTAATTCCGATTTCTAGAAGTTTATTCATTAACTAATCTATTTAACCATTGGGGTATCAGATTTAACGAGCTAATTTAATTCGCTTCGGCCAATTAGTGCGATTTTTGTATTGTAAATTAATTTATATTCATTCGCCTTTATTGAATTTCTTAGTATCTGCTCATGTATATAAAAAAAACACATCGTGCCTCACACGACTATCGAGCACATTGGAAATGAATCTGTAATGTGAAAATTTCGTTCCGTCTTTTTGACTATTTTCAAAAACAGAGCAAACCTTTAACCATGCTTTAACCCGATCGTCTTTTTAGGCTCAAATTGCAGCTGTATTTTTTTTAATATCATATATTCACAGCCCTCCCAGATATAAGGGGCTCGCACACGAAATAGAGGCCTATACCTACTGGAGCGAACAAAAAAACATTTCCAATGTTAAAAGTAGAAATCATTTAGAAACCAACCTTCTTTTATTTATTCGACTCACTTTTATTTTTCTAAATGTTAATATTTCCTAATTACATCCAAAAATATTACAATACTAATGGCACATCTTTATTCACTACCAGTAATTTTGTTATTTACATGATATTAAACAATAGAAAATGAAATAAGTTCTGAAGAAATCGACTTGAGAAGCCAACTCATTAACAGGAGTGAAAAGTAGAGTTGAAGAACTTGTGCGAAGAACAAAAAAACTGTTGAGTAGTCTAGAAACATTTAGATACAGATATTTTGATACCAAGTTATTTTGTAATATCTGTTAAAGATTTTACCAAACGGACGATACTTTATTGCACAAATGGACACTAATACAAACTTGGAAAACACCAAATTCAAAAAGCAAAATAAGTGTTCTAAGAAATGGCTTTTTTTCTAATTTTAAGATTTATTTTAGAAATTGCTACAATATTTTTTGCCACACAACGATTCATCAGCAATGGCATAATTTATTATACCTACTACACCAGGCCACCCTCAACATATTTGGAAATTCAAATATTTCTTGATCTATTTACGAACATTATTTATGTCATAAAATGAATTCGTACATAAGATGAAACAACGTATAATATTATTATAGTCAACGCCAATATTATTACAGTAAGTGTTATCGTTCATTTGTTAAATCTGGCGTAAACGGAATCTTGTTATCATTGTTGTCTTTATATTATTGAAGAATGTCTATGGCGCAGCTTACATCCAAATGAATTTTTTTTTAATGAAATGTCAAAATCATTATCTCAACTCTTCTTAACCTAACCGAACTCATCATTTACCCATATCAAATACGATGTAAATGCCAGATTAAACGACCAATTTAAGATGACAGCGAGAAATATAAAGTCGAGACGCGTACATTCCAACCATTTATCTGGGTAATAATGCCCTCAAAACTAAACTCATAAATATCGGTCTCAGAGAGAATGAGAGACTTTATTATACAAAATGTTCATAATACCGCCGTAAGGATTCAGACAATGAAGGATTTTTAGGGCTTACCGACGCTGAAAACGATTCAGCGTTTCGCAAAGGTAAATTAGATCCAAGTTTATATTCAGACAATCTATCTAAATTATGCATTGCTTACTAATATTTTACGTTATTTCGATAGGTTCTAAAAATGTATATTAGGGTGTTTGCATTGATGTTTGGTAGATTGACAGTAATAAGATGTTCAAAGTTCAAAGTATTTATTTAACCCAGTTAGCCCTACCGGGTGTTATAACACCTTCAAAAACCAATTACAAATAACCACAGATTAGTCCTAAAAATGCAATCTGTGACTACTATTTCTTCTCTAATTTCATTAATAGTCTTTGAAGCTTGATTAAATGCAGAAATAGTGAATGTATTGTTTGCATAATAAATTATTTTTTGAATTTATAAGTTAAAAAATATTTTCGGTCGATAACGTGCTCAAAAAAGTATCTTTATACTATATTTTCAGATATAAAAAAATACAATTTGACATGAATTTTACAAGTTACAAGTGGTGTGAATAAATATGTGCAATATTCGTGTATAAAATTGTACAAATTTCTGTATTTTTTTATCTAAATGTATCATCGGTGTTATAACGCCCGGTAGGAGAATAGGCGTCTGTAAATTTTACTATTGCAAGTCGGAGATCTTTGAGGAATCTGCATGAAATCAAAAAGTATGTTTTATTTATCAGAGCCGCCTTTATGGCTGTACTGTATACTACAGTATTTTCAACTTAGTACAAGTACACAATATTCTTAGGACAGAGGTCAAAGTAACTTACAACATGTCATAGTTTGAAAAGAATAGGAACATTTTATCCATCTTTTCTAGCTAAATTAACTTGTATAGGTAGGTACTGTACTTTTCTACGTAATCATAACCCTCCTGATAAATTTGTCAAGAACTCAAAAAGTTAAATAATAATTGTTACTACCAGTAGTGAAGTAAACTGCCTCTGGTTTTTATTTTATATATACCGTGAAGCCTCAATGGTTCATGTACTGGGAAAAAGTCTACCGATACTGACTTACTCCAGATCTTAGTATAGATATGATGTATGACAATATGCCGCGAGATCGATTAATTTTATATGAAATAATGATGATAAGTTTTAGAAGTTGCGTCCAAAATCTTGATTTGTTTCGTTACAAGTAATATTGGTAAACTCATAAAATACTAGTGTCGCACTTTGAGTCCAGCAAAAATACATACAACTATACTATATTAATGTAAATAAATAGATAGAATGCATCATAATATAACTCTTTCTAACTAAGTAAACACTTCCCATACTTTGATTGATAGTAGGGTATTCTCCTACCGGGTGTTATAACACCGGTGGTTTTCCAGCTTTTCCGGATGACCAAAATTTTTTTCATTATTATTTCATAGTTGGTGGCGGTATATATACCAACATATCTAAAAACCACAATATTCTGAGGTGCGAAATAGTTTCAGGGCTATCTGGGTTAACTTTAGGATATTTACATCGTTTCGGACAGTTGGTTCCACCGCTAGGTTCCACTAGTGGGTCCATCTGGATTTTCAAGTACTTATGGTCCCATTTTGGTAGTGGAACCAACAGCATTAGTTTTAGCCAGCGTTTTTAGTACTTATAGCACACTTAGTTTTGTCAGTTACATATTCTTTTGTGGCGAGATTAATACCACGTCTAGGGTTATTTTTCGTGTTTTGCAACTGTGCGGTTTTCCCACCTCTCTGCTTGCAACTTATTAAGAACTATTTAATTAGTTCGACAGCACTCGTGGCTTACCTTACCTTAGGGTTTTATTGAATAGCATTTGTAAAAAACCTAAATCTCGTTTCGCAAGGAAGATCTTACCCGACGAAACACTTTTATATACTTCTGTGACAAAACGATTGCCAAACAATTAACAATCTAGTCCGGTTCATTTTAGACCAAAAGTGCTCTAGAACTTGAGTTTCATCTGTCACTCCTGTAAATGGCAACGACTCCTACCGTTGGATTCGTCTTGATGTCCTGAACGTGAAACTGTCGGTCGTCAAGTGCTAAAGTGGTGGAGGGATGAGGGGGGGGTAATCAAAGATCGCTGGATTTTACGTTGTAATTTGAAAACTAGTAGACCGATTTCTTTATTATTAGTATTATTTGAACGGGTATAACATTATCTACAACACATTCATATACATCGAATACGTCAATGCAGTGGTTACCGCGTAATAATACGAAACATAATAAAAAATAATTGTGTTTAAATAATATCACAGATTACGCTAAATCTATAAAGTTTTTGTGATAAAAATGTTGCTTACTTTAATTCTACAACAAATTACCTAATCAATAAGGTAACAATAATTACTATAGGATTTATGGTGCCTGAGCTAGAGTTAATTAACTAAACGTAGTCGCAGGTCAATATACTACGAGTACGCAATAAAAAATTGTTTTCCGCGTTAATTGTTACAAATTAAACTGTACTAACATGTAATTGTATGTACTGAATTGTCTAAAATAAACATAATTATTTTTTTATTTTTTTTTATTTTTTTTTCGACCTAAATTTCTTTTATTTTTATATCATGGGTAGATATTACCAATATAATATCCCCTGGCATAGTTTTTATCCTGTCAGGAACTTTAGGCCAGGGGCTACAGGCAAATTAAAAACTACTATAGTGAAAACTAAAAAAATGTTTTCTGCGTTATTTCGACGTAAATTTCTTTTATTTTTTTATCATGGTTAGATATTACCAATATCTATCCCCTGACATAGTTTTTATTCTGTCAGGTACCTCGGGTCAGGTGCTACAGGCAAAGTCAAAACTACTATAGTGAAAAGCTAAAAGATTGTTTTCCGCGTTATTTCGACGTAAATTTATTTTATTTCTTTATCATAGGTAGGTGTTACAGATATCTATCTTCTGATGTAGGTTTTATCCCGTCAGGTACCTTGAGTCAGGTGCTACAGGCAAAGTTAAAACAACTATAGTGAAAACTAAAACATTGTTTTCCGTGTCATTTCGACGTAAATTTCATTTAATTTTTTATCATGGAAAGGGATTACTAAAATCTATCACCTGACATAAGTTTAATCTCGTCAGGTACCTTGGGTCAGATGCTACAGGGAAAGACAAAAATACTATAGTGAAAACCTAAAAAAATGTTTCTCGGGTTATTTCGCCGTAGATTTCTTTTATTTTTTTATCATGGGTAGGTATTACTAATATCTACCCCTGACAAAAGTTTTATCTTGTCACGTACCTTGGGTCAGATGCTACAGGCAAATTCAAAACTACTAATAGTGAAAAACAAAAAAAAATTATCCTCTTTATTTCGACGTAAAGTCTTTTTTCAAGGTATTATTTGAAAAATGTAAGCTTGAAATATATAATTAAAGTAATATGGTGATTACTTACCCATCTCTTCTCATTCATTTACTTATATTTGCGTACTCGTAGTATAGTGATCCTACGACTACGTTTCGTAAATTAGCTCTAGCTCAGGCACCATAAATCATATAGTAATTATTGTTACCTTTTTGATTAGGTAATTTGTTTTAGAATTAAAGTAGTAAACATTGTTTCCACGAAAACGTTATAGATTTAGCGTAATCTGTGATATTATTTATACACAATTTCTTTTTTCAATGTTTCGTATTATTGCGCGGTAACCGCTGAATTGGCGTATTCGATGTATAAGAACGTCTTTTAGGTAATATTATACTCTTTCAAATAATACCAGTAACAAAGAAATCGGTCTACTAGTTTTCAAATTACAGCGTAAAAACAAAAGTACAAATTCGCCAACTTTGATTACCCCTCCCCTCCTCCCTCCACCTTTTTAGAACTTGACGACCGACAGTTCCACGTACAGGACACCAAGACGAATCCAACGGTATGAGTCGTTGCCATTTACAGGAATGACAGATAGAATTTTTTCATTCAGTACTGGAGCGAACCGGACTAATCAAAGTAATTGCGGTAAGCTCGTTATAAATCTCTATTTTTTATTGACCTAACGCTGGTGGTATCTAAAAAGTAATACCTACTTATCAAGCTTCATCGGACTTGGAATATCTCATAAGTAGGACGAAACTTAACTACTGTACTCATTAAATAAAGTATAACCTTAACTACATCATATCAGCATCCTAAACAATTTTATCAAAATAATTATTGGAAGATAAAAAGCGAGAAAAAAACAAACATGTCATATTTCGTGTCGTTTTGGTGCGAGATTATTATGTTGTATTGATGTTGTTTGATTTGTAAAAATACGTTTCTTTTCATGTCCTTTCAAGTCATCTTTCTTTGGAGCTATTAATTAATGTAAGTATTTTTAAATTGTATGTACTTTATAAGAACTGAGAATAGCACGTGCAAATTTTTACATGGGAATGTATTATTACTACCGTGAAAAGTTTCAAAACCTCAATTACTTGTAAATCATATTCAGATTTTATAGAGACGTAAGCTCAATTCAAAATTAATCGCGGAGATAATGCTTAAAAATTATGTTGTATACCTACTTGTAATTTGTAAATAAACTATTTTTTTATTCTTTAGGCTTTAAGTGAATTTTCTCTAGTAAGTGATACTTTTCTTAAACAATCCGTTCGCTAAAATGATACAAATAATCATGAGATTTCTTAAATTTCCATAGACAAACTAAATTGAATCCAATGTACGCAAGTGCTATCATGCTGCTAAAGTAATAAATAAAATTTTCTGAAATAAACCAATCAATAAAACATATTAGCTAGTTTTAACTGTACTAAATTATTATTATAAGACGACAAGGTACAAAAATAATATAACAATATGACCTCAACTTTGAGCAAAAAATAAAACAATTATTTAATTATTTTACTCATTAAACTCGAAACTAAATAAACGTACTTATATACCAAATTCTTGCTAATATTAATTACCTATCATACATTAAAGATATCCAATTACTAAATTGTTTAAAAGTCTTACAATTTTAAACATCAATTTTAGCAAACCAAACTTAAAAGCGAAAATTGAGACGCCTTGAAAGTAATCTAAAATAATAAACCGGTGGCAGTCGAAAAGCCAGTAAGAAAAAAAAGGAAAGCTAAGGTGTTTTCGTTCAAAATTTCAATGACCCATTTTATACGCCGGCAAAAAGGACCAAAGCTATGGCTGCTTCATGAAAAAGACAGTGATTTATTTATCGACGCGCTGGGAACTGAAACTTCTCTCCCTTGAAACTATTTCTTTTTTGCTATCAGAGCATATTATTTGCTCACGTGAAAATGTGGCTTCTATTTACAAACTGGCATCTGTGTTTTTTTAAATACGAGTACACAAAGTATTTATTTTATGTTTTTAATCCCTTATGTGGATACGGATTTTAAAACGGCATATTATTAATGTGTGGTTGTCGGATAAAGAAATCTTCTTTATAGTGTTTTTGTACATCTAAAACCTAAAAATATTGTCACTGTTCTGGAAATTATATCTATATTGCATATTATTAACACAAGTCACCTATTAAATCAACAACATCAATATAAAACCTAGTGATCTATATATAATTCAAGGATAATTTAGATTTCAGCAGAGCTTTTGACTCACAAGTCATTTTTACATTTTTAAGTTTTAATATTCTAACGCAATGAGTTGGTAACTACTCCTAGTATGACCTAAATATCAAATCTGCTTTTATCTGATTTTATTATATAAATTTATAATGTCTCTCGCCTTAATTTATCACTACAGCACACTCTATCATCAATCTTTTACCCATTTACATTTTCGAGAAAAAAATGTAGGTCGTATCCAGCATGGTTAAAATATTAAAAGATAATCTGATTATGCTGAAAGTAGAATAACTTTAGGCTGTGGAAAGTACACAAGCCTTTGGTCTGCATAAATATGTAAACTCAGGCGGGATACAATATACAACATAATATTGGAAAAAAGAAGAAATATTTCGTGGGTGCCTAGTATAAGGTCTTATCGCAGGTGTTTTTACTTACTTACTTACTTTAGTTTAGGCACAGAATACCAAATAGTAGTCCCTGGTTTTTAGATCCTATACAATATTGTCATCTCATTATCATCTCTCTGTCCATCTCAATGTAAACTGCTACTGTACTGAGGGCCATTCGTCGAACAATAAGTTCCTTTAGACTTCCCACAGTTTGTTTAGGACTACAGGCTAATAGGCTATATCACTTGATTCTGCAAAAGAAAGAAGATTCTGTGCTTCGGAAGAAACGTACACCTACAAGCCATGTCAGAAGCCTTAGGCTGCTCAATAATTCTGCAATCAAGGTTAATTTAGAAATGCACACAATGTAACGTGCTGGCTTTGGTAGTCCTAGCTAAGAACCATCTAAGAACAAATCCTGGTGCACGACACCAAATTGTAAACACCCCGGGGATGTTTAATATATATTTTAAAAATTATCAAGTATAACTTGTTACTTCCTTTTCAAAACTATACTTGTGAATATTTGTATGACAACTAGTGCCATTTATTTATCGTCAGACTGAAGAAGCTGTGCCTAAAATAGCGAAAGGTTAAATTTTCCCTACAGATAATCAATTTTATGGGAAATTGAATAATGGGGCAGACCAAGCAAGTCTCTACCGGTACAACACTAAGCAAGCAATATCAACTAAAACACAGGTTGCTAGTAATCGCCCTCTTCTATCAACACTAATCTACAGCCTTAGAAATTATTACCAAAATTCGTTTTTTTTTTCACTTATAGTAAGCTAAAGATAATATCAAAAATAGACTTACGTTTGTCTATGAAGCTGAAAGTCCCAACAAATCCAGTGGCATTGTTCTGCTTAGGCCCCGAATGGAATTCTAGAACAAGAGCTGGTCCCGGAGAGTAGAGGGCAGGAGGAGCATCAGCTCTGCTGCCGCAGAGTTCCCTCGCCCAGGCTGAACGCTCATTGATGGCTCCAGGCGGCCCAGGACCTTGGACTTCCCAGTACACCTTGAGGTAGTCGCCTCGGACGCAGCTGGAACAAAAAATGGGATTTTTAAATATCGTTTTCTTGCTTTATAAGGTTCTCGAGTGACAATCTGGCATAACGGTGATCTAACACGACGAAACGGTAATCTGGTGGGCGTCGTTGTAAGTCGCTGTATACCATGGAAGTCTTTTGGGGGCCTCCTATGTCCAGCATTGACGTAGGCAGACCTCCCCACTTTAGACATTACTATGTCTAGGCCTACTAGCCTACACACTTTTTGGCTGAAATGATGGTCGTGATCACAAGTCCGGTGAAGCTTCATTCGTCGTACTTTTACGACAAAAGCATAGGTCAATTAAAAAATAAAATAAAATAAAGGTGATCGTGATGGATGACCATAATGTGCAATCATTCATTCATTGATCCAATAAAAATGCAGTACAAATATTATTTATGGACACCAAAAGAGAAAACACATTTCTACAGTAGGTTAAGGCTGCTTTTCCACCAGAGCTGTGCGAGGTAGCTAAGCGGTGTGCGAGGAAAAAATCCACCAATCGAATCACTAGGCTAGGAAAATGAAGTGATTCTATTGGTGGATTTTTTCCTCGCACACCGCTTAGCTACCTCGCACAGCTCTGGTGGAAAAGCAGCCTAAGTTGAGTCAACAGGCTGCCTTATTGCTAAGGAAGCTATTCTACTGGGATACCTGATTGATTTAATTTAATACCTATTTGTTTAATCCTCATAACTACAAAATAGTACTACTTAGAACTACTTATTTCTAAAACAGCCAGTTTTATTAAAAGACTGCTTTCGCCGTCTTTTAATCAAAGTTTATTTATAAAATATAACCATGTAAACTAAAAAAAATGCCAACGACGACGATAAATTATCCGCAAATTACTCGCAATTTAGTAACCATCCATTTCCCGTCGTTGATGTTCGCTCAATCATACTATTGACAGACTAGAGACGTTAAATTATGGCGGCATTACTCTTATACGTACAGTTAATTTGAGAAATACAGTATATAGTTACTAGCGGCAGCCAAGTTGCTAGGGCTGTTGTTATCCACTCAGAAGGCGCAGATTCGAATCTCGGCACATACAGAAACCAGCAAATGTGGTTGGACATTCGCACTTTGAAATTCATCCCTACCGCTACAGAATACGGGCGCTCTCAAGGTTAACATGTTTGCTGGCTACTGTAAGAATTTAATGTCGATTTTTAAATTAATATTATTCGATTGATGCTCTTACGGTTAAGGGAATAGTCGTGATAAAACCTGAACACAACCCGAACAAATTCAAAGGTTGTGTGTGAAGTCAACTGGTCAACTAAGGCCTATTCACCGCGGGGATATACACGGGTTGTTTACAATTAATAGCAATATTTGACTAATCAATAACATGAAACAGCATCAATGTGCAATTTATCTTCATATGTGAAAGTATCTTTTCAGCTCAGCTAAAGCAGATGACAAATCACTTTGCTGACCATCTCTGAACTGTAAAATCTTCAGCTACAGGAAGCGTGCACCGTTGCGATATTTCAAAATGAACAAGCATTAGTGTCATTTTACGGTGTTTTATTGAAAGCCGGTAGCTAAGAGATGGTTTACTGTCTCAATTTTATAAAATAACGCCCGTGTGAAAATGCTTTATACCTCTTTGACACTTTCATAAGAGCTTTACTCTGCGAGCTATTTTTCAACATTCACTTTATTGCGCTTTTTAATTTTAAATAGAGAAGAAAAATGGCTTTTGTTCACGCCATCAAATGCTTTTTGCTTCATCAAAACTACCAGCACTCTAGTGAGTTTATTTTCACTAAATAAAAATGACCTCTAGGCTATTGCACAAAAAAATAAAAAATTTACCATCATTCCAGAGTGTAAAATTAAATAGTGAAGCTATAGATAATATTCAGTAAGCAAAATTTGTTCGACTTAGTAGTGGTCGTATTATGAAAATATTATTTCCCTTATTATGATCTTTAAATTATCATAAAATTATAAATATGATCTAGGTGTTTGGTTAAATTTGAATAAACCTCAATTTGTGAGATTTCCACGATGTCACTTTGTTGTGGTTTATGAAATTCCCTCTTCACCAAATATAGCGCGAATTTCCATCAAAATATGAGGCTTTTTCGAAAGAAAAAAATAACAGTTTTACACAATATGCACAGTTATGTAAAAAAACCTATGTTTACGTCAAGCTACAGTGAAGTAAAATAATACTAACTATGAGCTTAAACGATCTTGTAACTTTTAAGTTATCAGTAAGTAGCAAAACATTTTCCTTATATTCTAAAATAGTTTCCAAATTCCCTTTACATTCCTGTTTGTCTCTGGCATTCTGATCACGGTGGACGATAGTTTGCACTCAATGCATATTAATGTTTCATACCCCGTACTCCTACCGCACATGGTCTGCCGATTGTCGTCGAGTAAGTACGTTAAACTTGTACAGACCTATAGAGCACACACGACTTTTCCAACGACACAAATTGTTTTCGTACCCAAAGTTATAGAGAGTGGGATTCGATAACAGCCCATGGGCTCGACACTACCCTTGATCAGGGTGAATATGCATTAGACGACTTCACACACAACCTTTACATTTTTTCGCAGGCGTGTGCATGTTTGTTCACAACGTTTTCCTTTACCGTAAGAGCATCGAATAATCGTACATATTCAAAAATCTAAACACGTTGGTAAGTACCAATGTTTGAACCCGTGTCTTCCGAACGGAAGTCAACGGCCTAAGCCACGGGCTTCCAGTGAGCCGGTGTGATTTATCATTGCATTATTCGTTCTTCGTTGATAAAACTTTTGTTCTTTAATTTTGAATTTCTTGTTTTAAAAATCTTTATTTACATAAGCTGGATGCAAAAGCTAACAATACAACAAAAGCCTAAAAAAATTAAATGGTTCATAAAAAATAAGTAATTAACCTTCCTAAATAAAATGTAAAGATTATGTAAAGTGAATGAATTCATTAGTTATAAGTTCATAGGAATAAAACATAGTCTACACAAACTAATCAAATAAAACTCATTATACTCATTTGACATAATAGACTACCTTTCAAAAATGATCTGCTCTACTATTCGCCAAATTGTATCATCCCATTTGCCTTAGTCTGAGTAAAACCTAACCGCTTTCAACACGGTACGTGTGGCGAGGTAGATAGTATGCAGAGTAATTAGAAATGTAATAGTCTAATTCTGAATGTGACCATTGTATAAATTAGGTCTTTACACAATAATTAGGCGGTCTTTATGTAAAACACAAAGCTTGCTTCCGTTTATTTCAAATTTAAGCGTCTGTATGAAAAAATAAGATATTATGTTTGCGGATATCGTAGATGAAACATAAATTTGTAGGTAGTACAGTCATACTCCTGTCTAAACGACCTCTTAACGTAAATGAGACCCGGAAAATAATAAAAAGAACGCAATCTTTTAAAAGTGCCTGAAATTTGCTATAGAGCAACCTGTTTGTCATTAGACCTGCAACAGTGAGCTTAGCGGTGCTTCTCACTTCCGAGCTTTTAGCTGTACGGTGCAAAAACCTTTTAAAGCACCGGTTATCGCCTCTTAACTTTAAAGAGCAGTCATTTATAAATGGTCCCCTGCGATGTACGCCATAGGTTTATTCGGTTTGTAGCTGAAAGCACATTTCCCTCCCAGAGCTCTCTGATACTCATAGTACAGGCTTTACCTAGTTTGGGGTCCAATGACCATGTGAGATCGTCCCCACATATTTATTTATTTTTAATGGTTGTTTTTATATAAAAAAGCGCCTTGTACTACATTTTACAGGGAAAAAATACCTTACCTGTCTAACTTTATTATTGTGAGACTTTTTATTGTATGATTATAAAATCACTAGAGCTAAAGTCTGCTAGTGTCCAATGATGGATGTAACTTTGCTTAACTGTTTAATTTTTTTAGTTAGTCACATCAAATACGTCCTAGTATTTACGACGCTCCAATGTTAATTGGTATAAAAATCTTATCATTTGATCTGAAAAAGTCTTCATTCGTAATATTATTTCTACGAATTTTAATTGCGTTGTCCTAGGGATTCTATTAATTTAAATACTAATTTAGTCAACTAAAATTTGTCTAAATTGCTATTTCGACTTAATTTTATGTGAATAAACTTGATCAAAGCTATCTATCTTTATTTGTCTCATAAATAAGTCTATCATAATTGAATATGCACAATAAAATTATTATCGCTGCTTTTCTACGAAACTAGGCATCCCTAATTTTATAAGAAATAAGAAATATTTATTAAAAAAGTATACAATGTAATTTTCTTGCAATTAACACCGAGGACTGCTTTAGTTAAAAACTGTGCTACAGTCTTCAGGGTCTTCCCAAACTATTGATAGATTTATCAACATATTATTCTAGTTCCAAAAACCCTTTGGTTCGTTTAATTAAATTTCTCGTATATCTAAATATTTTTCTGGTAAAAGGTATTTAATCTTTATTAATATGTGGTCTTGGTAACTTTATATTTTGAAAGATATATTAACTTTAATTGAAATTTTTTGAATATATTCTCATAGAGCTCACAGACTACTTAGTTAAGTTTAAAATCTTGAAATCTAATGAAAATAGGTATCGTAGAAAATGTTAGCTATTTTGTTCAAGAATTTACTACTTAGGTACCTTTGAAGAAAAGCCCTTTTTGTGCGATATTATTTTCTTCAGGACTTGAATAGAATCAAAATTGCAGATATACCCTTACCTTATTTTGCAGAGGTCAATGGAGTTATATTTATATTTAAATTTCAATTAACGAGACTAAACCTGTAGAAGCCGTTTTGTCTGTGCTTATGAAAGCTTAAACATTCTGACATAATTAATCACCATTTTCTTTGTACTGTCTGTAATGAGAAGTAGTATTAAAGAAAAATGTTAATACATATTTTAAGAAAGAAAACCTAATTGTTATTTAAAATTTATGTGATAAATTAATTCATTTCATAGTATTTTCACGGGCCTTTATGCGAATTCGTTATAATGTGTACTAAAAAAAGCCTTAGAGTAAAATTAATTTATTGTACGCAACCAGTCTTTAAAACATGGGAAAATCTACTTAAAGTGTTATTTTTTAACAATAAACCGATTATTGGGTTTTTTTCTTTATCATGCACGTTTCGCGACTTGTGTAATAATATGTTCATTCACTTCCCTGGGTAGGTATGCTGTAAAATATTAGTTTAGAATTTGTGTGTGATTGTTCTTTGTTACTCTATGTGTGCAATAAACTGCAAATTATAAAATAAACCGATCCCCGGTTTACAACAATACATTTCAATCTAAAATTTGTTTCTTCAGATCAAGCCAATATAGTTTGCAAGTAAATCATGCTAGTGTGATCATTTCCATGCACCAACGCTTTTCAAAGATAATAATGTCTAGGAATAAATTGTGCCCGTGAAGCATAGTGACGTCCAGTGATTGATGAAGTGTGCCCTGAAGACCGGAAAGGCGGATCCAATGGGGGTGTTCAATATTTTTTTGGTGCCATACAATACTTAATAACTAACTAAAAACTAGCTTTCCGCCCCACCTCTCCGCCCGCGTTAACAAGTTTTCCCGTGGGAAATAAATATTTTCCCGCGGTAAAAAGTAGCTTTTGTGTTATTCTGATGTATAAGCTATATAATTGTAAAGACTCATTAAAATCCGTCCAGTAGTTCCAGCCAGAGATTAGCGTGTACAAACAGACAGACAGACGGTTTTTTTTTTTAAACAAATCAATGTACTGACAGTACAGACACGCCAATTCTTCAGTTTTATTATACATAGTAGAGATTAACCTCACTTTAAGAGATTAATTTGATTGTTTGTTTTAATTTACTTTTTTTTATTCACGTTTTACTAGTCCGCTCTGAAAGCAAGCATTTTACAGTTCATTGACATCAACATAAACTCTCGTTTAATTTTTGTTATTATTCAATTTATTAATTTTGTAAATTGAATATTAACGAAACGACGATAATAATCGTAATTTTTTTCGTTGTAATGTCCCGAAAATTAGCGAATATTGTTAGGAATTTTACTCGAAATGGCTTTTGATTAAATGTAACAAAAAAAAAATAAACATACCCCATTGCTGATCAATCACTACCACAGTTATTACCATCACTTGCCAAGATCAAGACGATATTTTAATAAACTGCCGGCTTTTTTATTCTGACAGAATAATAACTGCTCTGAAAAATGAAACTAAAGAGGAGATTTATTATTTTCTGGTTAAACACCTGCGGACTAATATCAACTTCAGCCATACCTACTTAATATTACATAACTGTTTTGAAAAAAATAATATTATAGGTATTTCATAATTATCTAATTCTATTGCTGAAATAGTGTGGATAAAAGAAAAACCAAAACTATTAATACAATAAACATTTACGGAGTGATTTTTAAAATCTAACTTCGAATTAAAAACTTTTCACTTTTGACTTTTTGACTGTTTCTGTGTTTTTCAGTTCTGTACAGAAAAAAAAAATACACCTATAATAATGTGAATGCAAAGGGTGGCTCAGTGATTCTTACAGAAGGGTTTGTGAGGTAGATTAAGCACAAAATCCACACGTAAAGCAAGCACTGCTAAGGTAGAAATTTATACCTCATGCTATAGAACCCTTCTTGATTTTTATGAATTTTTGTATTACTGACTTTATGTGCACTATCAATTCTAAGTATTCCTCGACAGACTAGCTAATTTAATTTTATTATAATACAATAATTGAAAAACTTACAGCCATAAGTCGATTGCACAAATGCTAATCTAAATATACGAGTAGAACCGGTTCGCTGAACCCAACCGGTTTTTACCGGATACAGTTAACGGTATAAACACCGGAGTAATCGTTCTCATCTAAGTTATGGCGACAGCGGACGTGGCGCCACGACTTTGTATTTTACGGGTGTTAGTTTTATCGGTCTTGTTTAAGGACCTTCTGGTCTCAAATCGGGGTTTTATTGGTAATACGGACTTCGATATCCTATTAAAACCGCATCCGTGGCCCAGACCAAATTACTAAGAATAGTGAGAGTTTGATGATTGATGTTCATCGTAGAACCTAGACACGGAATATTGATAAAAACAGAATATTGAGTTACTCGTAACATCTTTAGTCTAGCATAATATTATAATATTCTTTATTATAGCATAGCACAATAATAGCTAGTTGGAAAATGTTCTACAAAATTATTACGTCTGAGTAGGCTCGAGCCCCTCGGTGGGGACATGTATGAACAACTAATGATTTAATGAAAAGTCCAGAATCTAGAATGTTACTGTTATGTTGAGGTCTTTTTAATGCATACAATAATTAAGTGCTTTTTCGATTCCACAAAAGATTTTTCGATTAAGTGGAAACACAACACGTGCAATAAAGGAACAGTCGACGTAATTCGATAATAACGATCCTTCATGTTACGAGGATGAGAACTTTTGTTGAGTTAGGTCACGCACTTTCGTAATTTTCCTGATAAATAATAATATTTCTCCGTTATAATTTCTACTTCGACATAGCGAAAACTTTTGTAATTTAATTTTCTTGCAATCAACTCTTGTGTACCGGTATTTTGTTTCTCCGGTGAATAAAGCTGTTCGATATTTAATAAAATTAAGTAAAGGTTATTCAGGTTAAAAAAAATTTTGCATACGGTAGTGAGAGCACTGTGATTGCATTTATTTATTCATTAACACAAAAATATCAAAATCATGTTAGTTTCCTACGAGTATAGCGGAGTCACCAACTACAGGCGCGGCGTTTTAATGCCTAAATGGCGACTCCTTGGCCAAAAGTTCTAAGCTTCCTAAACTGAAGAAACAAATTTATTATTATTATTTATCATCACGTTGGCCCACAGCTACATTTAAATAGTTTTTTGTAAATTTTTAGGGAAAACTGTTAAGAAAATATCAACAGGAAAATCTGAAAAACACCACAAAGGGAATAAAGTTAATTAAAATAAGTAGGTACTTAATATAAATGTTATTTCATAGACATGCTCTAATCTTTTTCTGAGTATCATATTTCATATTTTTATTAAAATAAAGTCTCGAATGAAACAGTCACGCACTAATTTACAAGCGCGTGAGTTATTTTCCCTCACATAATAAAATGTGGTCGCGGTTTTGGCGTACCTGTGAAGTAGTGAACAATATTTGACGCGCCGAGGTCCTAAATGTGGGGGCGATTACCGGAATAAAAGACCGGAACGTGCCGAAGACGAGGCTCCGGAAATTGTTTTTCAGAAAAATGCTAAAAAATGTATTAAGAAGCTGATTTACACAGCTTTAGATTTTAATTAAAACACAAATAGACATATAAAATAATGATTATTCATTATAACACAGCATGCATTTTATAGCGACAAAACAATGGTTTTAATGTGGAAATGTTGCGAGCAAGCGTTCTCTCGAGGACAATTTTTCCACTCTCCAACTACATATTTACTGAAGATTGTATGGTCTTAATGTTTGAATATTTAATCTTTATTTCCTCTTACTTTAATAGCAGCTGTTTTCTGTTATATATTGGTATATAGCTGTTTGATCTTCATATTATTTTACGGTCCCGTTGCCTAGTCGGTAGAGCTTCTGCCTTCGAAGTACAGGGTAGCGAGTTTGAATCCCGCCCAGGGCAAACATTCATGTGATGAGCACTTGTGTTTGCCTTGCGTCTGGAAGCTGTATGTATGTATGTATATCAGCTGTCTGACACATACAAGCTCTGCATAGTTTTGGTGTGACATGTCCTTAAATATTTATTATTATCATCTATTAATAAAACTCGATATAATAAATGCTAAAATCCAGTTCAGGGGGATGTAAGAAGCTATACAGAACACATCCAGTTTTTTTTTTCTCTATTTGTCTGTTTGTACGGGCTAATCTCCGAAACTGTCGAACCGATTTAAATGCATTTTTGCATTGTGGTACCTTATATCCCCGGTCAACATCTTAGACACTTTCAATCCCGGAAAATTAAAAAGTTCCCGTGGAGTATTTAAAAAACTATACGTAACTCATACGGCTCAGCACATTGTACGGGCTTATCTCTGAAACTGCTTCGCCGATTTGTATGAAATTTTGCATAGTGGTACCTACCTTATATCCCCAGTCAACATCTTGGATACTTTTGATTGCGGAAAATTAAAGAGACCAGTGGGATAGATAAAAATTAGTACGGAAAAGTCGAAAAACAATGCGGATGCAGACAGCTAGTTAATAATAAATTAATAAATAGGTAAGTAATTCTCCAAAAATATGGCTCCGAATTATATTCCTTGAGTTAGCCATAATATTAAGACTGTTGTGTGAAATATAAGCATAAAATATATAACATAGACAAAATAAGTGTTTACATTAAATAATAGAGTGTAGGTTATTTATGCAAATAGTTATAAAATTGTATGACTAATTATTTTGACTTTGTAAATGAAATTTTAATAAACCAAAGTGACTGAACGTTAAACAGCGTTAATTTTTTTTACGTTTATTCGAAATCATTAAAAACAAGGTCATTTGTAGTATCGAAAAAAAAAATGATAGAAATCTTTTGAAATAAAAACAATAAGCGTGATTAATACTTATCGTGACGCGACAAATATGTTGTACGCCATCGTTTATCAATGTAATGACAGATAAAATACTTCCGAAAGCACATTTTCACAATATCGAAATGTTTTTCCTTCTGATATTGTTTAGGAGGAATGTGATGATTATGATTTTAGGAAACGGTGTAGAAAACAATAATCAAACATAATATAATTACATAGACGTAAAAAGACATCCTTAGGTTTAAACATGGTTTAAGGTTAGATATATCAGGGTTGTCATTAAACCACAAAGAAATTAGATCTTTTGTTTACTATAATCTTAAGTACAATCTCTAAATAATTAATAAAAACAACTGTAACAGAAAATTTATGAGTTGGTTCATGACATGGTACTTTTACCTTTTTATTTACAGTATCTTTGCTTCAAAGAAACAGGCGGACTTAATGTCATATGGCATTCTCCACCGGCCGACCACAAGGCAAACAGAGTAAAGTGTAGCGGATGCACGCACACTATCTAACACCATTGCGTATTCAAGAAAGAAATTTTGTTATACAGAATATTGTTGTTAAATATGAAAAACTAATGTCGTCTTTAGGTTAACTGTATGTAGAATATAGAAATAATAAGTCCATATCGACAAAAAGGTCCCTTCACTATGAGAACGATACATATGTGAGAAGAAAGTCGTTGACGACGGTTACTTTACACATACATCATTTCGAAAAAGGACAAACTAACGTTATTCTCACCAAGATTTTGGCTACATTCCATATTGTTTCTACTTCTACAATATGAAGACAATTCTGATTTATACTCACTTATTATTCTCACCATTATCATTAGATGTTTTTGCCCCACAGCTACAGTAGGTACAAAAACACATTTGGACTTTCATTTCCCGGACTACCAGCAAACCGGTTAATACAGTACATTGTTTTGTTTGATTTCCTGAAACGCTCTACCTTTTCAGAATTCCGGTGCAATCGATTTTATTGCTTTGCCTTGAATCGAGTCGGTTAATTGCGGATTTCCGTTTCAGAAAACAAATCACGTATCTAAAGTTTGGCTTCTGGGAGATATACATCGTAAAAGAGATTTATTTATACACTGAAAAAAGAAAATTATATTTCAATGAAAAATCTGTCGATTTCTTTTATCTTAATTGAATTTGTAGAAGTTAAGTCAAGATGAGAAATAATCAGAAGGCATGCTGAGGAGTTATGGGTACTAAATTATTAAGCTAAAATAAAAATAAGTGTTTTCTCCGATGATAATAAATTTATCGGTATAGAAAAACAACAAAATTACTTAAAAATGTTTTAACGGCTCACATATTTCCCCACAGAGGGGCTCAAGCCTACCCTGAAGTTAGGGTAAATAGGCCTTTGTCGACCACGCTGGCCCAGTGCGGTTGGTCGACTTTTCACAAAACTTAGAATTTTCTGCAGGTTTCTCCACGATGATTTCCTTCACCGTAAGAAGCTCGCTTAAACGTACAGTAGGCAGTACATGCGACTGGACTTGTTGACATTGAGAGCGCCCATATTCCAAGGAATTAAGGGTAAATTTCGTAGTACTACAGTCCAACTGCGTGTGCTGGCTTCTGTACATATGAATTTGAGAATAAAAAACACATTGATACCCGCGAACCAGCCCCCCCCTAGCCACTTGGCCACCGACGCTCTCTTAAAAATGTTTCTTATATTTTGTCAGTAAAAATAAATGAACTCAATCTGGCAACATAGTAAAAGGCAGGACACTAAAGTATGCATCAAAAGTGGCGGCAGTTCAAGATGTTACGACATAGTAAAACAGTCCACCGGCGCAAGCGAACTGCATCAAAAATTCATACAAGAAAATTAGTCCTTAAACCATTTTATAAGTTTCGTTACTCTCTCTGGCTTCATCGCTCGGAAAATGTTCCTTTTGAGTTTCATATTTTTTTAATAGAAAATCTGTGTCTTACGGGAATACTTTCAGATATTAGTTCTCGTTTTGTGTGTAATCTGTTCATGTACGTTTTCTTTTCCTTATTCCAGGTGGCATTGATTCAGATATATGTATTTCCTATGATTAAGAAGAGCTTCTTATTGCACTCTAAAATATTACATGTTTGGTTTGATCTACGTATCTAGGTACTCATTATTTAATATTTCAATTTACTTGGTGTAATAAAGGCTTATTTCGCGTACTATGAATCCATTTTGAGTACCTATGAAAATGAGATACGCAGAAATAAAGATTGTGTATATGACTTTTTTATTATATCACTAGCAACCCGCACGGAGAAATGGTTATTGTGGGTTATCTGTAAGTATATTATACATATAAACCTACCTCTTAAATTCCATTATATTTAAAAACTTCATCAAAATCCGTTGCTAATGATCTAAGCATACCTAGAGACAAACAGACTGGAAGCTACTTTGTTTTATACTCTGTGGTGATTTTTTTAAAATTTAAAATAAATTATCAGGTCGAAATTGTTTCACTTCTTTGAAAACAACTCAACTCAGTAACTAAGTACGCATTACATCATGCGTTCCAAACACAAATTGAATGTGAACTTCGTAACTCTACATGCAATCGAGAACAATGGACTGGGAACATCGTGAATTCCCGACTATTCCCGAGACACGTCGCTCCAGATGATAGCGCGCCAGTAATTTGACGAATGGGCCTTGGAACACAACCAAATGGATAAGGCTGGATGCTTTGTAACGCTGATCGCTCTGAAACTGGAGCTCGAATCTGCACTCTCGAAGCTCTGTTACTGTTTCGGTTCGAATGTACTTTTAAGATTTATATAACGTTTCAATAAGTCGATTTATCTACTAAGTGTTTTTTAAATCGAAGGTATCTATTAATTTATATTGGTGCCGAGTATTAGGGTAATATCTGCAAAAATAAGGTTAAAGTTGGTTCCAACTTTTTAAACTGAATGTAAAATGTGCATTTTACATAATTTCCCCAGAAGATATACAAAAACAAGTGAAAAAAGTTGAAACGAAAACATTTTAGTTTAGTGTTAAAATTGCCTAGAATCAGCTTTAAGATTTACACCCCCGAATAAGATTGATATTTATTTATTTTTTTAAATGTTATTATACAAAGTGGCAAAAAGTAACCTTAATAAAAATAACCACATTTTACTTTTGTTGCCAGATACTAAGCATCTGCGTCGTTTTGAAAAGCTAGGTATTTGGCGTTTCGTTCATTTTGCAGGTACTTTAATATTTTACGAGTCAAAATTTATGAAGTCAAAAGAGCTTTTAGTCGTAGTAAACTATATTTTACTCGAATCGAAATGGATAATAACTGAATCAGTTTAAAATTAATACTGAAAAGCGTTGATCACTGGAAAGAAGTATTTTGTTCTTAGTGTTTTTTATGTTTTGCTGTAGGTACACAATTTTTCTTCAAATCGGCCAACTGATTAGTACGTGTGAAGAGTAAATGCACATTTTACAATTTTAGAAAACTTTCAGAACTAAAATTTTGCAGTTTTTTGGGGTGATTTACTATTCGAGAGGTCTTGCGTTATTTTGCTAACACATTGCAGATTGGCAGTTTTGTTCCTAAAGCAATCTCTCCCAGGCAACAGTTCATTGAACGTAAGGAATATATTAAAGGCATTATAATACACTGTAGACTGTTCCGAACAACAAAGCAAATCATGCTGTGATTCAAAACAAGGACAAAGGGGGTAAGTAAGATCGGACTGCAGCGAGCGGAAATTACATGCGCCGTACACGAACTGTAGTAGAACGAGATTCCGTCGAGAGCCACATGGCTCTGGTTTGCGGTAGCAAGTTTGTCATATATTATAAGAAACGCAATAACAATATTCTTCACTGGTACAAAAATATTAAATATCCTACATTCTAAGTATTTATTTTGAATCAAGACAAATAAATAAAATAAATAAAATAAAAGACTTTTTGTTAAAGTAATTTATTTTTTTATGATCTGTACTGAGCAAATTTTAGGACATCACACCATCATTACCTTTTTATGTTCTAAAGACAAACGAAGGCTTCTCCTCTCTACGGACAAAAGTCTTGAAGGAAACTACATTTTCAATATACTCCTGTAATATAACTTGATTTTTTAAGAGATACCAACAGATCAAGTTTGCTTTTTTTGTTTTTCCGTATACTAGTTTCGATAGCAATGTAAGTAACTCAAAAACAACAGTAATTTTCATAGGAATTCCCAGAAGCATAATTTGCGTGTTCATAGGAGTAAACACAGAACAATGAATGCAAGTCCACCATTTGGTTCTGAAATTTGAACGGGGATTATACCTACGTTTTGCAACCAAATTCCAGTTAAAACCCTCAAACGTTTGCAAAGCGCATCATAAAAGCCCATTATTAACGTAGCTATATTCATTATTGATACACATTTATGTACAAAAGATGATTCTGCATAATACCCGACCCCGTATGGTAGTAATAATATGTAAATGCAGTGCGATTTATCTAATGTTCAGGAGTGTGGTTCGTGAAATTGGTGAGTGAAGGCAAATTTGGAATTTAGTGAAGGAGGAGTGTGGGTTAATCATTTTCTATGGACATATTTGATCATAATATGAAGTAAGGTTGCCTGGAAGAAATTGCTACTTAGCAATAAGGCCGCCTACATGTACACTTTCTTTATTATTTTTTCGTGAATTTTACTGTTCTGTTTTATTCTGGTGTGCAATAAAGTATATTCTAATCTAAACTAATCTAGAGTAAGTAAAGCATGTTTGCTTACTTCTTGAAAAAATAAGATTAATTTTCTCACACGTCAATGACACTATCGTATTAGACTTTATTTTTTTTTGCTTTAATAAAATATTTTGAATAGAATTGAATAAAAACGAATAAAAAGAAATAAAACTAAATAAAAAAATATTAAAATGAAAAATATATTATGAATCTGCAGATCTACGTAATTTTACAAAACTAAGCTTGTTTTTTTTTCATTTACTTGCACAGCACCACCACGTTTGTGTTTGTGATTTTTCTTCCACATCTCGCCCGAAACCTGCTAAGTCACCAAATAAAAAAAATTACCCACGACTAAATTTGATGCAGTAATTACTAAAATTATTAATAGAACGTACAAGAAGCCACAGACTAGATTAGAGCGTCCCACGCAGTGACACGGATATTAATACCCACATAGCACCTGTGCGACGCTAGATTTATGCCGATTGAATTCTATTACTGATTTACCGCCGGAAATCCATTTGTGGGACTTTATGAACCGGGACTCGCAAGGAGCCGGGCGAAGAACAAGTGATGCACGATTTAGAGGATTAAAGAGCTTGTAGAAAAATTCTTCTGTTACAGAAACTTCCTTTCGCTTTTATAAAAAAACGTGGTATTGGTTTGTTTTTGTTTGTTAACTTAACCCAACGTACTTAATAAATGAAATATTTATCTGGCTGACAGTCAATTTGGTCTCAGTTAGTAGAAAATTTAAATTATTTCAAATTACGAATATGTAGTTGAAAACTAAAAATCCTACATTAAAAGTAAATGTACTTTTATTTTGACGAAAACACAAGCAACAAATTATAATATTAGTTCAGAAGTCATATTATAATTTAACAACAAGAACGAATATCATTACTTTAATGGTGGTTGAAATAACTTATTTATTGAATAGAACGTTAATAATACTTTCCAAACTTTTGTTCAGTAATAATACCAGAGGAACTCAAAACGAGTTTTAGTTTGATATATATTTAGGCGAGCCTTTCAAACATTGATTAATATTAATGACTTCCTTGGGGAACCAGAGTGGATAATGGATCCTCCGTATTTAATGAAAAAGTGATTTGCTGCGAACCTTCCTCGATTCCACCAATTAGAATGTGGCAAGTGGTTACAGGAGGGTGGTTATTAATCATGTCATTGAAGAAACATCAGGCTGTGTGCTGTGTGATGCTTTTTGTAAGATTTCCCGCCAAATAGTAAATATAAAAAGATGAGGAATCCTGCTTGCCTGGTAGGTACTTTACCGCCTTGCGGAATGCGCTGGTCAATATTCTTTTATTTATAAATATTTGAATATAGTTTAAATAGTAAATTGTATCATACCTTAAATAACATTGTATTTTACTGTAAGTAAATCACGTTTTTCAAGTTTTACACAATGTTTTTGAAACTTAAAACCGGTGGAATAGTTTTAGAATTTTATTAATTTTGTAAATTCATATTTGTTTCTTTCGATTTTATAGTTACACATAAAGTATAAAAAAGACATTCGCATCATACTAAAAACCTTTCCCAATTCTGCTTGTATGGGTTTCAAACTGTCTTAAATTGTTTTGATACTTTACCTATGTTGAATCATATGAGAGAGTATCTAAATAAAATAATTAACAAATAAAAATAAAGTACATTATTTCAAACTGAATCCAACCGAGAATTCGAAGCATTCTGAGGTTTTATACAAATCTAGTTTGTATTGGGAAAGATTAATAGTTTTGCGAACCAGCCAAGTTTAACTTAAATTGCAGATTGTACTTCGCAAGTAACCTTGATAGCAGTTTGATCTTAAAATAGTATTATTTTACGATATTTTATAACGTTTATTACGTAATAACAATAAATATTTATAACAAATTCATTTAAAAATTTGGTAAAGGAAAAAAATGAGCTTAAGCAAAAAACGTCGTACAAAAATATAATAAGGGTTGCCTGGTAGAAATTGCTACCTTAGCAATAAGGCCGCCTTTTGTACACCTGTGTTGCTTTAATTATGTTTGTTGTATTCTATTGTGTGCAATAAAGTATATTCTATTCTATTCTATTCTATTCTATTCTAAAAATATGTATATTGTATACCTACCTACATATTCAGCATTGAAATAAATAATAAACAAAATAAATAAATAAAATATCTTTATTCTTCAACAGGTTCTTTTAGTTATTGTAGGGGCAGTAAACTTATTGCCTATGTTAGAAGAATAGATTATAATGTAACACCACAATAGGCTAACTGGGCGTTCAGTGTTCACGCTTACCACAACTGTGGCTAAACCACCGGACATACTAATTTTGTGCATTTAGCCGTTGCACCGTCAACTTGCCAGCGGATGTATGGATGCCTGCAAACACTAAATCAAACTGCACTGTATTTACACTACGTCGCACCACACCGAATGCTGAATATTAATGCAGATCGCTCGTACTAAACTAGATCTAGCATTTATACTCATTTCGATATAGAAATGTTGGTTTTAGGACTTGAGGTAAAGGAAAAAGGTAAAATTTTATTCTGGTTCTAAAAAGGATCCTAAATCCAGCTTTAGTCACAAAGCCGAAACGAACAGAAAATAAATAAAATCTATAAGTATGTAGAGTTTTTGAAATTAACTGGTACAAATGCTTATTACCAAACAACATACATAGACCTCAGTGATATGGTAGTACCGAAGAAAAAAACATTCATTTTTTAAATAGAAGCCGCCTCTGTTTTGTCTAACTATTAAAAATATGTAGATAGGTAAGTACCTAAGTGTTTTTATACATTTACCTACGCTTGTGTTGTATTTGCACGAGTTCACACTACAAAATTCACCCCTACCGCTACGGAAAACGGGCGCTCTAAAGGTTAATATGGCCAACCGTATACGTGCTGGCTACTGTACTAGGATTATGGTATCCAAAAACTATATTTTCTTGGAAAAAATAACACAAGATTTTACTTTATTTATTACCTACTAATAGAAATATTAATTATAATTTTGGCTAGAGGTAATAGCATGATCAAATTTTTGAAGGAATGCCAACAGTCATTAATTCCAGGTGTATATTCCAGGTTTATTTTTGCGACATTAATTAGCTCAAGATTAGATACGCAAATATTCAGTCTGTGACGTAAAAAGGAAGATTTATCATGAAGCAAATTGCTGGCAATTTTGTGGAGGCGGTGTATGTAAATATTTTAAATAGTATTTAAACATTTTGTAAAATCTCTCTAAAAGAAAGCGATTTGCGCAGTCATCCTAAAACGAGTTCAGATGGATGTTGTTGTTTCTGGTTACTTGTTTGTTATCGTCCACAAAAATAAATAAGGAGTATTTATTTCTAATTTCAAATACGTACAAATGAAGTAGATAAAATGTCGCATAATTTTTTTTTTTTTTTTTAGTTTGTGTATATTCGAATAAATAAATAATTATAATAAACCAATGCGACAAACACATAATAATATGCATATTCATCTCAAGGGTAAATAAATGTCCAAAAGTAAAAATAGCAGTTCAGGACCGATCGTTGTGGATATTTCTAAGGCGGGTCTTTTCCTACAGTGGACAATAAAACGATGATGATTACTTTAACTTAATGATGTAAAATGTCAAAAAGTAAAAAAAGGATTTTTTTTTTTTTCATTATTTTATTGGCGTAACTTATTACCAACTCCGCGCATGCAGAGACTCTGTCAGTTAGAACATTAAATTACTGTTGGAATACATAAATACTTGTTTATTTCAAATACAGTGTTTAGAAATGTCGACGAAATAAACTTAGTAGCTGGAAATTGAGCATTTGAGTACAAAATTCATTTGCAAGTCTGAGTATTTCAGCGGTACATTGCTGTCAATCGGCCGCGCGGCGGTCTCATTAAGCGACACACGCCAACGATACATTAATATTCACTAGTACTGCACGTAAGTACCAAAATGTTGTAGTTATCTTGCTTGATTTATTTAAATGTCAATAAATAATGGTTTTGTTTCATATTAAGGTTATTAGTAAAGAGAATTAGGCACTGGATAAAAATAAGATAAAAATCGATGGAAACAGTCATAAAGTAGATGCTAACGTGGGTGCGTGTGGTTTGCTGATAGGTATACATTTTTATATTTATGTAATATTTTAATACAAATGTTAATTGGTCCGATTTCTTATCATCGTATATATCTCAATCAACTACTTTTGCCATCAATAAAAACTTAATACTAAAATGGTTTATGTTTCTATTTTAACCGACTTCAAAAAAGGAGAAGGTTCTCAATTCGAACGTATATTACTCTACTAATTCAAAACTAATTGAAATTATAGTAAAGACAAAATGCCTATAACATCCCACTGATATTATAAAGGTAAAAGTTTGTGAGGGTATGTGTAAGTGTGTAATACAACACATACATACTATGTTTGTTACTTCTTCAAGTCTAAACGGCTGGAGCGATTTTAATAAAATTTGATATGGAGTTAGTTGACACCCTGGATTAACACATAGGCCCTTTTTACCGCGGGAAAACAGCAAATTTCCCACGGGAAAACCTGTTAACGTGGGCGGAGCCGTGGGGCGGAAAGCTAGTACTTCCATATATTGCAGTATAAATTCTTGTAAAACTGTTTCTCATCTAAGCTACTCCAGGCTTAACAAGCCCAGACAAAAGACTCTTTGAGCTTCGCAAAAGAGCTCGCCTCATAAATATGAGATCAACCCGCAAATATTATGTACGTCCTTTACTCCTAAACATATTTTATAAGTCGGATATTGAAGGTAGATTGCTTTTGAAATAAGCGAAATGTTAGTTTTACAATTTAAACTTTATCATCAACATTCAGAAATACAATTGAAATGAAGGTTAGAACCGAGCTGGATTGATGAGCAGTCGCTATCCAGGTAACCTAAATTGTATGAATATGCGCACTACATACCTACTAAAGGCTATACCTACTACTACCACAGGTTAATAAATTACTACTACTATGTCTTCCACACAACACCAAGAGGAAATGTCTGGAAACCAGCGTTGGATGAACCTCTTTGGGGCCCGTCTAACATGGTAGGTACTGAGACATTTTCTTCTGCCTAAATCGCAAACTTATTTTTTAAAATGTTTTATTTGTAAACATTTCGGAATTGTAATGTAACTGTTTGTAATTTAGGCAATAAACTTGATATTTATTTGATTTTATTTGATCTGTTATTTACAGCTGCTTACTAGTAATTACATTTTATTCCGATTTTCGCCATAACCAAAATATCACGAAACTACTACCTTAAGAAAAACAAAGTATTTTATTTCAACAGGCATTCAGATGAAACAAGGTGGGTTCGCAAGTATATGCTTGAATAAGAACCAATAAAATCATCTGGCTTAAAATCTAATCGAAAACGCAACCTTTACTTATTTCAATGCATCTACCTGCATTTTTGTGCGAGCAAGTAAAATTTTTACTCAAGAGCTCAGCGCGATATTTTCACCCTAAGATTTACAAAGGAGAACTTTTAAGTGTTCTCTAGATGCGACACGGGAATAGGTATTTGGCTCTAAAGTGAGGACAAACGACACTACTGGGAAATCTGCCGGCGACTACCAACCTATGTAAGCTGTTCCTACTGGAGGGGCGATTTATTAATGGCGGCTCTTTAAACTAAACTGGCGATAACCAACGTTTTTAAAAGGTTTTCAGCCAAACCAGAAATTAAATGAACCCAAAATGAATTTACAGGCTAACGATATGCTATTACAATACAAATGATTATTTATTGATACCAAGAAATACAATGGAAACAACACAAAAGCAAAAGCACAAGCAAAGCATTTTAGCAATTTTTTCTATGTACAGAAATTCGACATCTACAGAAAATGACAGAAAAAAATAATTTCTGAGATAGGTACTAACAAAAAGACGAAGATTTATTAACAAAAAAATGCTTTAATATGTACATTCAAGCAAAACATAATAATATTTCCAACCTTAACGAAATGCAATTTAGCGCGCACACACCAAGCGAGCTGTATGGCGCACGCTGCGCGCGGCCCACCTCACCCGATTAGTTCGTTCGGTGTGTACTGAATTCCGTCCGGAAAAATCCTGCCGTGTGCGCCCCAGCTTACAGCGCAACAATGCACGTCATAAGCCTCGGTGTTATTCATCTTTAATGCACTCGTTTCACGTTTCACTCCGTTTTCAGTGGCTGGCTATTAAATTACGAATTACTTTATGCTCTACTACACCTAGTGTTCTCGAGAACGCTAATATTCTGTATGAACCAGTTTATCAAAAGTTGTGCAACGAATCACAGAGTGTAAAATGCATAATGTAAATCTAAAATTAGGAAAAACTGTTGATGCGGGCGGAGCCGCGGAAGCTAGTATTCTATAATTTCATCAGTCATCACTGTATAACTTATCTATATTGTTGCCGAATCTAATCGCTTCGACACAGACCAGGATATATTTACTCGGGTAAACTCATTAAGTGTGTATACAAGCTTAATATGGGCGACAATGACTGTGTGCGGTAGGACTACAAGGTACAAAACATTAATATGCATTGCGCGCATACTATCGTCCACCACGATCAGAGAGCAGGGGGCCTAAAAGCGCCGTTATTGAGGAATCATATCGCAATTCGCGCACCACTTTCGTAAAACGGCGACTTGCGGTGATTCATATTCCAATTCATTAAAAGCGTAAAATGGTCGAATAACAGATTCATTTCATATTGTTACAATTGTCATACAAATTCGTAAAATGGTCACTGTTGGTGATTCGTGTAATGAATCTCTTTATGAATTCTAAAATGTTAGTCTACACTAACATTTTGGAGTTCAAATTTGGCTAAAAATAACTTTTTATGCGTTATATAAAGATTTTTAGGTGACAAATATTCCAGACATTTATAAAAACTACAAAGTGGACTAATAAATGACCTAATTGAGCGACAATAAAAAAAATGGTGACTGAAAGTGATTCGGATTTTTTTGTAAAATGGCCATTTCATTTAGTTCTCTGTCAGTGATATTGCTGTCCTGTCACGTGCTGTCACAAAACTGACAACTGACAACAAAACAAAAACAAACGTTTTCTTTTAGTTTTTTTTAATTGAGTTGCCATTACAAAAGAAACATTATCAATTTATCTATTTCAAGGCCAATAACTCGTTCAAAAGCTAGAGTAAACTTATGTACTTAAATGAAATATTTCCTCTATTCTATGACAAAGTGATGCTTTTATTAAGGGTTTAATACCCAAGATCGAATAGCAATATATCGACTGTCGTTTGATCGATGACAGTTAATCGAAAGCTTGATAGGTCGATGGTTCATTAGAACGAAGGATAATTGATCGAAAAGTCAATAGATCGATGGTTCATTAGATCGAACGAGAAATAATCGAAAGCTCAGAGTCCGCACTGGAATCGCGACAATCGTTAGAGCGACAGTTTTTACTGCGACGAAGCAAACATTTAGATTTCTTATACATAGTTTAAAACAGAGTTTTTTATACATTTTCTATCGTCAACTAATTTAAACGATGTTTCAATTACAAAAACAAGGTTGAATTGTATTGTTATTTATCTATATAGTACAATAGTAGACTGAATGAATGAAATATCTTTTTTTATACTGGTCACACTTCTTCTAAGTAAGATTGACTTTCGGTCCAAAAAATCAGGGATCCAGAACCAGATTTTTTTATTTTTTTTATTGTAGAAAAGTGAATCACTTGCCGAATTGAATTGTAAGTGAATCGTATCATGAATTGACCATTTTACGTTAAATACGAATCGGCTCGCGGTTCTCTTACAATTCAATTTATGAATCCTTTCGCAGTTCACTTTTCTTAAATGGCGCTTTTAGGCCCCCAGGCGAGAGACAGGAATGTACATAGCATATATATATATAATTAAATACAAATGACATTTGAATACAGCTGAAATTGAGACAGATTCACTAGAAAATAAAAGAATAACAATCCGCTTCACATGGATAAATAATTAAAATTTGTTTTAAAATTTATCAAATTCAAGATGCAAATAACACATTGCAATAATGTATTTTGAATCCTGGCATACAATAACGAATTGGCTGTTGCCGATGGCGGTGATCTTTTCATGCTTTACTTTGAGTTTTCTAAAAATAAAATTATTATTTTATACCATTAATTGTAGATTTTGTCAAAAAACTATGGTGAGTAGATTAAAGCTCTCTTATCGATGAATTAAATATATAACAATAGATACATGATGATAACATGATGATATTTTCTTCATAGAAACTGCTGGTAGCTTCGACATTATTATGCATTACTGGTCGGCGATCGAAGCTCAATTTCAATAAAAAGGTAAAATACACACATAGGTATAGTACACTAGGTATTGGCTTGAAGTAAATCCTCTAATTATTTTTTCCTTCAGATAAAATAGAGGACAGGAAATATGTCCGGTAAGAAAATCCGTAGAAACCAGCACTTATTTATATTCGTCCTTTAGCAAACGAAATACGAGCTCATTTGCACTTAAGACCTCCATTTAACAGGCAAATTTAAATTTGAATTGGTGTATTCACCCTCTATTGTCCATACGGAATTCCGGGTTTTCGAGTTCTATACAATTTGAACTAGGTATGCAAATATGACCTGAAGCAGTACAATCAACCGATTAAATAAAAATTTTCATAGGTGATAATTTAGCGGCTTTTTCTTCAGTTTGACCTCTGACAAAAACAGATAGCGATTAAAAGATAATTCGTCCGTTCCACCCACCCACATGATTGAGAGTTTTTTTTCCTGAAATCAACCGATTAAATAGAAATATTCATAGGTGATAGATATAGTAAAAACATTCACAGGAACAGAATTTAGCGGCTTTTTCTTCAGTTTGACCTCTGACAAAAACAGATAGCGATTAAAAGATAATTCGCCCGTTCCACCCACCCACATGATTGAGAGTTTTTTTTCCTTTTTGTTTTTTATCATCATTGCGTGTAGTTCCTACTTACAACAAAGTAATTTCACTGAGTTTCAATAAACAGAATTTTTACAATAAATTAACTTTTTAGGAAATCCTAACAATTAATAAAAATACCAAAGTAAATCTACGTGTCACAATTACGCTTTCATCTCAGACTGAACAAACGATGATAAAAATAGCAAAAAAAACTTCTGATCTGCATCTTAATTTTTTTTAACAACTTTTCCCATAACCACAACTCCATATGCATTTTTCTCTTGTTACTAAATCGTCTTCACATTTATTTACTCCACTCTTCGTCTTAATTTTCTTGGCACACTGTACCTCCAAGCCGCAGTCGCACAATAGTAGCGGAGCTATATTTCTATGCCATTTGAATGAGCCAAAGGGAAGCGAGTATCGCTCGCCAATTTGCAACTGATATCATTGAATGCCTTTTCGACGACGACGTATCGAACTTTACGTTTGTGTGACTCACACAATGAACCGGTTATACAAGTCTTTTTAATATCAATTTAAGTAGATTTGTAGAAGAGATTGTAGGTGTATAAATAAACTTTAGAAATTACAAATATACAACGCTTTCCAGGGGTAAAAATCAACCTCATTTCGAATGTTTTCAGTAATATTTTATCTATTGTCATTAGGTCATTATTTCAGCTGAAAGATACCCACTGTTGAACAATCGGTCCTGTGGTTAGGTTTAGTAAAGTAGTAGAATTAATATCATGAGCATTACATAATTTTACTACTACAACTGAGTAACATAAAAATTTCAATCTTTTAAGTTAGGCCTTTGTTTAGCAATAAACGTCTGACAACTTTACTGAATGACGATGACGAGTATTTAATTACTTACTTGAAAATTTTTCTGCTTCGCCCTGAAAAATAAGCAATCATGCCAAAAAAATATCCACTGGACAAAAGCCAAAGATCAGTTCACAAAATTGCAATGTATCCCTGAAATAAATGTTAACCTGGCCTGGCTTCAATAAAACGGGATCTCTGAATGGTGGTGACAAAACGAGGACCACTGACAATCACAGTTTGCACACAGTAATGTAATGAAAGTCCCCACCCGCCAGTCGACAGGACATTTCTGATGGTTATTCTGTAAAATCCCGACTATTAACCTCTACATATACCTAGCTGAATAAACACTGTCAGACAAATCATTCAGCTTAAAATATACAGACACCAAATAAAAATCTACTTACTAGCTTGACCTACACATTGTTGAGACTACTTACCATTATTTTAACTAACGTGCGTCGTGCACTAAGAAGAAAGTTGTACAGTTATCCCTTTACTTTTAATAAGAACTTACAATATTTTACGCGGTAGCTGAGTGGCAAAAGCGTTTAATAGCCACAACATGCCGATCCGGGAAGTACTAGACCACTTGCCGTCTTACAGCTTATAGCAACCCATTTGGTCTGATAAACGTCTGGAGACCAAGTTTAAAGTCGAGGCGGAGTGGCGGTCTTCTTGGAAGCTCTTCGACCACTCAAATAAGATTCTCATACCAGACCCAAACAAAAAACCTCCTGGATTCGATGCTTCCCGGCCATTGTGGGTGAAACTGAACTGATGCAGAACCAGACACGGTCGTTGTAATCACCATCTTCACAAATGGAGGCCCGGAGAGTTGCCAGCCTGCGAGTGTGGGGAGCCTGACCAGAGTCTGGCCCACATTGTGAACGATTGTCCTCTCCACCCATTCTCCGGTGGCATTTCCGAGCTACATTGTCTCACCCCGGTGGCCGAGGAATGGTAGAAAAATCTTAGAATTCCTATATAGGACCCATCGCAGTTATTGCCATACGATGATGACAGTAGTATAGACCTTTTTTTTCGCGATATTCTATTTAGATAGACTTTTCCTTCTATGAATTTGAGTTATGCTATGGCTACAACGCAATATATAAAAAAAACATAGCTTTATTATTATAGAAGGTACATATCAATTTACAGCTTTGTAGACAGATAGTTTGCTTTGGGAGCAACGGGTTGTATCCTGTCGAATAAACTCGAGTTTTATTTGAAAAACGTGCAACACGTTGATTGACGGATTTCGTGTTGCACTTGAATTGTTTGTAACATTGTGTGTTTTGCTTGTACCAGCGGATATTTGGCCGAAGGCGGGCGGTAGTCGCACAAAACTGGCAATTTCCTGTTACGACTTTTATTACGCGCCCTTTGCGGCCCGTGGACCATTCGGCAATAAAATAAGTAGTCGTTCAGCCTATAGTACCGCAGTCATGATACCGGTTGAATTCGTTTCCTTTTTTATTGAAACAAACCTCTTTTTAGTTAATACTTTTTCGACAGATACCGATGCCTCTTTGTATTTACAATTTTTACTGATTTGTTCTCTAAGTCTATACACTAATAATCAGAAAAATTAGAGGCATTTCATTTGTAGCACATCACAACACAACACAAGAGAAAAGAAAAAGAAAATATTAAGTTTCTTGCTTATCGTGTTAGTTTCGAGGTAAACCTACCTCACGAACCATGGTGTCAGAACTACTGAGCCGCTTAAGGTTTCTGACATAGCCTTCACAAAACAGTAATGAAAACAATACAAATTCTACTCCATATATATTTTGTACATTTTTTTGACAAGGAGTGACCCCATTTATTTTAAGAATTACGACTAAGTACTAGCTCCTTTTCAGATAATTAAAAACTTGAGTACCTACTCAATAGCACGCTCATGGACTCTTACAAAGCCACGTAAATTGCGGCAACCGGATGCCAAGAGCCGCTTAGACTCCCACTCCTTGCAATGGGGTATGCTAAGAATTTCAGGAATAGTATAGAGTAGGAATAATCTGTATCGGAAACCAATTCCAAGTCATAGCATTTTATATTTCAGGTTAGAAAAAGCGGACACGTTATTATTTTGCCAATAATTCTTTGAGTTTTTCGCTGTCCTTCCCTTTTTTCCCTTTTACTTCTTCGTTAACTTGATGCAATAAATGTGATGAGAAACTTCTTTGACCTCAAAATGACATCAGATGTTTATTTTTTTCATGTTTAGTTATCTTTGCCTAACTAGTGAAAAAAATATTCAAATTTCAAAATGCTCATATTGAAATAAGAGCAGAGAGGTAGGAAATCATCGCGCTTTAGGGATTAACTATTCTGAAAGCAAGACTCGTAGGTAACTCTAGTAAGCCACGCTTGTGACGTCATCGACACTAAATCAATATACTAAATACGAAAACTCAACCACCTTTAACAACAATAACCTTTTATTTTTAAACTGTGGATGCTATCAAAAATCATTTTCATTTGTAAAATCACTACCTTAAAATAACTTTACATACCCCATTCCTTAGCTCCGGTAGACTACATTTAGATTTGTCTGAACCGTTGCATTTGTAGTTGATTAAAATTCTGTTTACTTCTAAATCCACTTACGATCCAAAAGATTAAATAAATCTATATTTAATAATAAAAAAAATATTACCTTTATTATTTTCCATAAAAGAAAATCGTTGAACATACAAACATACTTACACATGCTTACACGCATCTCTTTAGAGCGGCTGCATTGACTTCGATTATTCTATTGTTTGTTGTTATTGTTAGGACGAGGTTTGAATGAACTTTTTGAAACGGTGAAACATCTTATTCCTATGGGAAAAAGTAATAATGCGGGCGAATCCGCAAGGCGGACAGCTATAACTTTGTACATCGTATAATTGAACTGGTTGTTTATGAGGAGGATTCGATTGGAATAATAAAGTTTACAGACACCCTATTATACACTGAAATATAAAATAAACTTAGCATTTACCCTAGATATTATTATCCTACCTATACTATAAACGTGAAAGTGTGTGAGGATGTATAGATGTATAGATGTTTGTTACTCTTTCACGCAAAAACTGCTAAATTAATTTTAATGATAATATAACACATAATGCTACCTTTTACTGCGAAAAAATCCTTCATTCCCACGGGTAAAACTGTTAGCGCGAGCAAAGCCGCGGGGCAGGAAGCTAGCTTTTTTATATGTTGCAATATTATCTTTGATCCCTAAATGTGTTAAAATTTACTTTAAAAATAAACTTCATTTCAAACAATCCCTAAAATGTTTTACTCTCAAAAAGTTACCTTACCTCTATTGTACTTTTGAAACAACCCTTTTTTCCCTTTCCTAGAAACGTTACATGTATATTTAATGGCCAAGTAATGGGTGGATAGAAACGCGTAGTTCCTGGATGGTAAATCACCGGGAAGCTCGCACCTGATGCTGTAATTAGGGTACATTTACTTGTGTCTCACGTTGGCGATATTCTCCCTGTATGAGTGCATTTACTTAATTGAAAATCCACCTTGAGTTTTGCCAACAGAAATTAACAAACTTCCTAACATGTGCGCAAACAGAACGGTCGTTAGCTGCTCCGAAATTGTCGAGCTGGTTCCGTCAGTTATGAAAAAAGTTTGCCATAACATTTGTGTGGTTGGTTGGGCGGTGAAAATTGAACTGGTATTCCAATCCCTTCGATAATTGGTTCGAATACTAATATACTTCAGAACATAGTACTGTAGGTTCTGAGGAAACAAAGGATTTCAGTCTACTCAATGTTAGTATGAGGTCCTGTGGCCAATTTAAACTTGGATATAGTGTGCTGAGCATCTGGAACTTCGCATTCGATTTAACAACAGAGCATATTTACTCAAATGAACAGTTATACTCAAACTCAAGCAATCTCAAGCAACAATCATCTATTCTATGACCAGGCAAGTGGAAACTTGCGTTTCTTGACCTGGAAAATCTTAGTTTCAGCTTTAAGATTAATTAGTAAACATCTCCAGCTATCTACGAACCTGTGTGCACCCAACCGAAATAAATAATCATCTCATGACGGAAAATGCAATGTAAAATTAAACTCTTAAAATTAATGTAGTTACAATTTTGCGTAGCGGTTCGCTCAGTCGTGGGAAACACCGCATTTGCGAGAGTGCTGTGAGAAATTTGATATCGGGAAATAGTTCAGAAGACATGGAAGAAGTAGAAAACAACGGAACCGATAACAAAGTGAGTTGAAATTTCTTACTACATGCTTGAAAATGTGGGTTATCGATAGATTTTTGTGCTGAAAAACTTTTGCGGGAGAGAGCGATGTGTTCAGCTCAGCAGTGTACTATTTATGTGAACATATTTTCGTTGGATTGCCTATTTTGCTAGCAAAACTTTTGGCAGGCAATTGCAACTCTAATCTTTCTCCAATAAAGTTGGTCCGGATAATCATCGCCTCCCCAACTCGGTTATAATTTCCCTTCTAAGCAATTTGTGGCTTGTGCAATCGTGTATGGACCAATTCAGAACTAATAACGTACGTATATTATTATTTAGGAAGGAACACGTTTTGATCAGAGTTCCAGAACAATTAAGATAGTAAGTATGATTTCAATCATATAAATATTTCAGTTGCTATTCTTCGAATTGTATCCCTTTATAACCGTCATTTTTTTACGTCTTTTTTATTGTACTAAAACTAAAAACCTTTTAATATATTAAACAAAAAATAATTTTAAGTGAAGGAAAAGTGTATTGTTAATGTTCGTAACGATCCAATTGTATCTAGTTTGATATTATAACAATATCCTTATTTACGCATATCAATAAAATAATTTGATTTATGTTTTGTTTTTCATCGCCTATTTTATTATATTACGAGTATATACTTACAATAATTGTGACTGTAACAATGTGTCTTGAAATTTAGTAGAACAACCAAAATAAATGAGACTTAGACCCAACTGATGTAGCGTCTAAATCTAATGATAAATCTTCAGTCAACTTCTACAATATTATTAGTCTTTCTATTAATTTGCCTTGTTTTTCTAGCAAGACGAGCGTCATCATAGCAAAGCAGAAGCCGCAAATCAAGCCCGAGGAGAAATCAAGAAATTCAAAGAGAATTTGCTACAATCCGCGTCCACTGGCGGGTAAGAATTAACCACCATCGACTTAGGAACTGTATACCTACACTATAAACTGCCCTAAATTACGTCATAGGCAGAAAAGTTCACTACTAGTTAGTAAGTCCAAGGAAAATCTCGCCACGGTTGTCTTGTATTGATTGACTACTTTACTATGATATTAAGTATTAGTTAGACTAACTCTACATATTGTGCAAAAAAGTTCAAATCTGCAAATTTAAAAAGTTTTTCAGAAATCATGCAAATAAAAACTATTTTGTAATAAACTATATAATATTATAATACACTACATACAGAAAAAATCGGCAAGCATAGTCGGTTCCAAAGTTTTTATTCATGGATATACCAATTTTTTTAGATGTTCAGCGAGCTTTTAGAAACATTTTATTATTTACAATTAGTTTTTTGTACAAATTATTATAGTTCAATACTAAGCGGAACAAAATCAATTTAATTTCAATTGAAGATTTCCCTTTAATATTTTCAGCAGTGACTCTTCAATTACGTTTGTAGTCAATTTTATTATTTGCAGGAAATTAATTTCCGAATGAAAGACGATGACTTACATTGTCTGCAGACAAAAACCAGCTGCTCGTTTCTTTATTCGACTCCAAATTAAAATTTCACTTATTTCATTCTTCGCCTATGACGTCACCTGACCCGCGTGAACCCAGTTCTATGAAGTCCTTTTAGAAATAAAAATAATGGTTCTAATTTTTAATTTCCGTTGGACCAAAAGCGCACGGCGGCGGCGGCATTTTTCATGCCGTTAAAAAATATAAAAAGTGTTTTATTTGGGTGTGATTAAAAAGGTTCCGCGAACATTAAGGCTGTAAAGCTGCGTTTGTATTCCAATCACGTAATTTTGAAACAGTCGGTGTGATTTAAGCAAGTGGGTAAACTCGTAAAATAATTGTTGCTTTGCTTATCATGAAAAATATATTTTTTACTTTTTTTTGCTCACGTACTGCTGAAACTATAATAATATTCTGACGTGAAGAAGACATTGCACCTTAATAAAAATTAATTGTAATCTATAAATATTTTATATTTTTAGTGTAACTTTTATTTTTAAATTAGAAATCAATCTGTATTTTATTTTTAATTAAATTATTTAGAAAACAAACTTCCATTCCCATTATAGTATAAAGATTTCATTTGTACCATTTGTGAACACAGTATTTAACCAAGCATCTGAAATAAATAAATATTTGTATAAAATATCAACCATAACTGCACATTCCAACGTTATTTTAGTCGGGATGGCCCAGAAACTGAACAAGAGCTCAATCATTCGATACTTTCCTTCCACAGTTCAATAATATCTGAAAGTGGGGCGGAGATAGCCATCCCACAGCGATCGCGATCTGCGTCCCGAGCGAGAGAGTCTCTCGCTATATCCGACAAAGTTCTGGCCGAGCTCGATGAAACTAAACTGTTTGAGCTCAAAGAGGTACGTTACATCTCCTAAAATTGACATACATTTTGCAATAGATTTCATTGAAGTATACCAAACATCTATCGTTGCATTTTACAAGAATGGAGTGCTATTTCCTGGCATATTTATGTTGTTCCTGAATTTTTTGACTGATGAGTTGATTTGAAGGACTCTTTAATTTGTTTCTAGTTAAATTGAAATTCTGGTAAATCTAGGTAAAAAAACTAAAAATCTAAAAACTCAAAAAATAACTGGTCGGAACTATAGAATGCTCCGTACGTACCTTGGCTTTAACCTAATACGTTCATATTAAATTCATTTATATTTTATTTTACAGAATACATAATTGATACATAATTTTAATTAAAAAAAATCGATAACTTTTCAACTGTTTTCACAATAATTGAATACCTATTACTACTCGTATTTCTAGTGACGCTTACTATAAAAATGAAACACTTGTTACAACATTTCAGGCATTTCTTCTATTTGATCTTGACGGTGACGGTTGCATAGATTTCAATGATTTAAGAGGAACACTGATTAGCCTTGGAGAGAAAGTGGATGAGCAGCAAGTATCTAAAATGCTGGCAGAGGTGAGTAAAAAAAAGTAAATTTTAATGATTATGTTGATTTCAGGAGCTATCTGTGATTCTTTTAGAATTTGCGAGGCTAATATTTGCAGTTCAATCTTAACTATCATTTCCATTATGATCTATCTATTAGGTACTTAAAATATACCACCAAGCTCCACCTTGAGGCACCTGGCATATGTACAGAAGTCAGCACATGCGGCTGGACAGAATTGAATTCATTCATCTCCCATCCTTTTCAATTCCCATATGAATGAAAGAGACCAACAACTTAAATTTAGATATTTTAGCGGCCACGGCAGAATTGAGCCCAATGTCACAATAAAAAAGAAAATTTTAATACAGAATCCTGTTTTATCCTGCATCAAAATGAAAACTTGGGAAAGCAAAACTCGAAACCCGCAATAATTCATTCTTATAAAGGCAGAACATTAAGTATAAGTAAGCGCTCAGTCATGAGGGCTCCAATTCAAGGAGACACGAACTTTGCTTTTCTTCTAAGTCAGTAAGTATTGTCGGTAAAGTTACAAACGAAACTGTCTAAGAATGGAAAGCCCTTGTCAATCCTGCCGGGTGACGCGGGTTCCAAATCGAAAGTGCCCGTCTCTTTATTATTAGAATGGATCAATATGATTTCCGGCGTGTGTACAGATAAGATATGACGTAAATAGTATAGACAAAAAAAACTATCACTTGGTCTAAAACACAACTGGTCTATACGTCAACTCGCCTAAAACGCAACTGGTCTATAACATCAACTCGCCTAAAAGCAAATGGTCCTTTTTATAGTGAACCATAAATTTTCAAGTGTCATTATTATCATCAGCATCGGCCTTTGCTATCTAGTCAGTAGATTAATAGACCAGTTGCGTTTTAGACCACTTTATTTTGTGGACCAGTTATTTTCAAGTCCGGTAAAGCTTGATTCGTCGTACTTTTTCGATTCAATCATAGGTCAAATAAAGAATAGTAACAAAAGCGACCAATGAGAGGAGATAAAGAATGATACGCATGAAATACACAAACAGTGACAACATAACCAAAGCTATCTACATTTACCACACTCTACACGTGTATTGCTTTTAAAGCCTGACTTACGCTGGGGTGACATTGTAAGGGTTGCGACATGATACATAATTTTCGCATGTGAAATTTTGTGATATTACAAATTACACTAATATTATAAAGCCGAAAGTTTGTGAGTGTGTGTGTGTGTAAATTTGTTATTTCTTCACGTCTAAACGGTAGAAGCGATTTTAATAAAATTTGGTATGGAGGTAGCTGACACCCTGGATTAACACATAGGCTACTTTTTACCACGGGAAAATGCCTCATTCTTACGGAAAAAACTGTTAACGTGCGTTAACATGATCTGGAAATGACAAGACTGCTAGTTCTACTGACTTCTGCTTGAGCCATTATTTGTTAATTCAAAAAGACTATTACATTTTGATAAAATTAACAAATCGACTGATAATAACGACTAAACGACTATATTGATGTAAATCAGTAAAAATTAAGAAATTTAAAACAAAGTTTGTCTTATACATTTATTTTGCACACAGGAAAACAACAAATACTTAATTTTAAGAAAGACACGACTCGTACTATTTACTAAACTCTGCATTTTTACACTGTTAAAATAATATTTTTGTTTACAAAATACGTCATCTATGGTGTAGTCAAGTCAAGCTCTACGCCACCAAATCATATCGCGTAAGCGATTTACAGTCCCGCGTGGACGTACTCCGACCCTGACAAAGTAAATATTTGCCAAAATTCTTTCCCAGATGTCGGGTCGTGAATATTTTATTAATTTAGCAACGGCTTTTACGCAAAAAATAAATGTTAATATAGATATACAACTCGAATACAATAAAGCTACAAGAAGGCATGGATGACGTGATGGGAATTTAAGTATGTGTATGTATTTTTAATTAGAGTGTGTGGTATTTATTATTAATAAGAACTCCTTCACTTTGTAAGTATGTAAGATTATCATATCTAAAGAGATAATTAATATTATCGTAGCAAAGTTAACTTTATTTTTAAAATATCAAAACTTCACACAAGAAATTAAATCAGCCACGTCATCATCAACGTATGCAAAGGAAGGCGATGAAATCACATTGACCTGATATATTTCTATATACACCGTGCTTTTTTAACCGTCTTACAAACGAAGCCCAATGTATATGCCCGTGATATAGAATATCTTGGCAATGTTTTTTTTTTTTTTTAAGAAAAAAATTCTAGTATTTTTTCAATAAAATAATCGATCGAGAGATCGAAAAATGTGTTTATCTCATATTTTTCTTTTGTTTTCCCATTATTTACGATTCTCACGCATGCGCAAATTGTTACTAAATTGTAAATATTATGTACAGGTTGATTCAAAAATATTTTGCATTATTTTATTTTACTTCACGGTTTTATTATTTTATTGATAAAAAAAAAATAACATTGCCAATATATTCTATATCACGGGCATATACATTGGGCTTCGTTTGTAAGACGGTTAAAAAAGCACGGTTTATACAAAAAATACACGTTATTTTACGTTTATTTTATTAACATACATTATTATCTACAAAAAACCACACGCCAACTCTATCGCGTCCTGCTTAACCGAACGTCCAGCAAAGCTTTCCCTTCAGTGGCATACCCAATTATTTTCGGATGAAGGATAATTGGACAAAATCAATAAAGAACCTTAAAAACTTTGCATTCTGTCTATTTTCGTTTGTTAGTATAACTAAGTCAAAGCAATAACTCCTCCCACAACAGACGCCGTTTTAATGTCCTGAAATAAAGTCACATTTTGTTACCGTTTCCCTCATTTCTTTTCGTCGAGAGGAAATGGTTTAATTTTCCGACAAATATATTCAATTTATGAGTTTTATTTCTGCCGTGTCCCTTTTTAAATGAAATTAAAACCAAGCTGTTTGTTTAGGAAAATTTTCTTATAAATTGATTTTCTTATTAATAATACTTTTGGAAAATTTAATTGTGATTGGCTGCTATGTGAATTTGCGCTTTAATTTGTAAGAATCCTCAACAGTTTCTTTACTTTGTGAAAAATCTTTTATTATTTATTTGTTTATCTTAATATAAAGTGATTCATTCCAGTATAATGCAAGAAAAACAATTTATTTGCAGATATTTTTTTTTTTGCATTAAAATTCATTTTGACTGAGAGGTCATAATTAACTAAGGTATGGAATTATAAGAATTTCAAATTTTGATGAGGATCGCGGGAAACCGCTGGATGCGGACAGCGCAGGAAGGATAGCTGTGAAGTTTTTTGGGGGAGGCCTTTGTCCAGCAATGGACGTCTTTCGACTGAAATTATGATGATGGGAATGTCTAATTCAGTATCGAAACTTCCAGGCCTCCAACCCACTGGACTTTGATGCCTTCGTCCACCTCCTCGGCTACAAGACCTTGGAGCTGGATTCTGAAGAAACCCTGGTGCAAGCACTGTCACGATGGGACGTAAACAACACCGGACTTATCTCCGAGGAAAGGTAATCGTAACGATAAACGAAAAACATTAGTTACGTTGGCACGTGACTGACTGTACTGAAGTATTGGAAAAAAGTGATGGCACGCGCTAACAGATCGCAACAATGAAATACGTAACAAAAAATAATGCTCGTTACTAACCGGTTCAGTATTATAGCGTCTGGATTTAGAAATTTCTACTAAATAAAGCCTTTTTAACAAAAAAAATTCAACTGCCGAAAAATGTTAAAAGGAAAAATTTTTAAGCTTTAACACCAAAACCACTGAACATAATAATATGTTGATGAAACTTGGCCCAAAGATAAAATAAAGATTGGGAAGGAATATACGCTACCTTTTACAGCGGAAAAGTAACTCATTCCTAAGGTAAATCTACGTTTAGTCATCCCCTATGTTCTTTTCTTTACCTTTGTTGTTTTTACCCTTTACCCCTGTGTTCTTTACCTAAACAACCTTTCGCGTTGTTTTTTTTTTAATTTCATAGTGTCCAAAATTCGGAATTAAGCCTTTCCATTAAAAACAATTATAATCAGAATACTCTGTTAAAAGTTATGCGTATCATACATAATAAAATATACGCGTCGACATAAGAACCTCCTCCGTTTTTCTCGGTCGAAAATAGTTGGTTCATATAAATTGATTTTTCACTAAAGTCAAAAGCAACGCGTTTTGTATGTATATTGACTTGGAAGTCATGGAAAACGAAAGGATGACAGTGTAATAAAATAAAATAACAAATAAGTTCCCTCAATGAAAGACATCTTTGCCCAAAATCGGATAAATTTTGTCTTTAAAATGATGATGTTTGAAAGAAAAGAAATAATCAAGAAATAGATCTATGCAGGCTAGTGGCGACGACGCTGTTTATATAGCTAGTTTTTAAACCTAGACTAGAAGAACATCAATGGAGATAAAAAAACACAACGATTTTAATGCTACAATACAATACAAAGATGCTAATCATAGTACAGCAATACAGCAATAAACTAATTAACATTACCACCCTACACGTAATAAAGTATAAGTTCCCCGAAGCAGAAGAGGAGAAGTTATCTAATCTCCACGGTATGGAAGCCTGGTTGAAGTTCCTATTATAATACCTATAACTATAACTTTGGTTCCGAAAAGTTCCTCCGAACATGTATTGTAAGGCAATCTGTTGCGCCTGTAGGTAGAGGCCGAATATACTAAATAGCTACATTAAATATTATGGGCAAACTTTGTGTTCGTAGGGTGGAAATCAGAAACTATTATTTTGCACATAAATTATTGTAACTAACATACATTTTTACAGGTTATCTCTGTGATTTAATTTTGAATTCAGCTTACCGATATCGCGAAAGACTAAGAATGTTTAAATTATTATAAGAGAAGCATAGACCAAAAGTCGTTTTTATATTATGTTCCTTTGGGTCGTTTTCGTAATTTTAGATTCCGTTATTGACTCTTTATGTTTCCAAACATTAGAAAATAAGTAGGTAGTATTCTGTGGTAGTATGTACTGTGTTTTGCACAATGTGTAATAACAATTCAATAATAGTAATAATAAATAATACTATCGTAAAATAATTTGCAGACTAGACACCTAGAATTCCTACAAATATAATAAAAACATGGTTAGATGCTAGCGAAAAATTCCGTAACCTTCTGAATCTCATATTTCTCTTGGGATCCATAAACAATGTGGATCAGATTAAATTACATTTTCTGGTATTCGCATGATGTATTTGTGGGGTAGCCTGCCTGCTATGATTTAGAGCTATCTCGTTTGCTATGCAAAACACATCCTTATTTACAATAAATATAAGACAGAAAATGAGATAAAACGATAAAAGAAATCTGTGTTAGAAAATGTTCAAAATAATGAATGTGATCAATGAATAAAATTTAACGTAAACGGGTCGTAAACATTCGTTTATATTTTAGGAAAAAGGTATACATATAAAGCATGAAATAGCAATCAACTGACAAAAGGGCGACTCTATTGTAAAAGTTTAAACGGTTGGACGTCCTTGAATGAAATTTTTATACGCATATTAGCTCTATAATGACAGTTGATCTTGAGCTATATTTCACTGTAAGAAAAATATTTTTTCTGCAGAAACAGTTGTAAAAAATTGCGAATAGAACTGCGAACAAACACGTAGTAATTAAATGAATACAACTTGATGTAAATTCTTACTAACAAAACCAAAATAATATTTACAGCCAACAACAATGACTTCTAAATAGCAATGGCTGCCTTGATTGACTCCAGATGCTTTTGTTGTTGGCTTTCAAACGAAACTTAATTGAATGTCAAACTTTAGAGACGAAAAACAACGCCCTTTCAGACAATAAAACATTTTCTCCAATAAAATATAAACGGTTTCGTATTGAATAAGCATATTTTATAGTATTAGTTTCTACAAACGTTTTTAAATTCATCTTACAAGTCAATACGAGATAGATAAAAATATAGCAAAAAAATCTAAGCTGCCGTGGTCAATACAAATTCAGTCTCTCTTTCCATATAATTATAACTTTAATTGAATAGAATAATTCAGGTTATTTGAACAGAATAGAACTAAGTTGCTATTGCAATGTACAAAATAAAAAAAATATAAATGTCAATACTAACAATACAGGGTTATTTTTTAATCAGTGCACATTTTTTATGTAGGCATAGATTGAAGAAAATTAAAAATCCCATATATTTTTATTTATTACGTTTCATACAAAAAAATCGAAAAATCGCCATTTTATGAATAAAATTGGTATCAAATTTAGCATGGGAAGAGATTTAATACTCACCAATTTTCTTGATACTTCGTATAAACACTCATTGGCATAATTAATTGGACACGTTTTCTAGCGTTTTTTGAAATTCGTTCCCTAAAAGGGTTAAAAATAGAATCATAACATGAAAAAAAAAATTGAAAAAATTTATTTTCGTCTCATGTGATCTAGTAACGATACTGACTGACAAAGTATGTGCACTGATTAAAAAGTAACCCTGTATTTTATTTGCAGTTACCTATATTTTTATGTTGAAACTGCAGTATATTCATAGCTTAACGTTGGTAATATTTATTTATAGTTATGTACGTGTTCTAACTTTATTAAAATTTCCCGCTCCTGTGAATTCAGAATTTTACGACTTTCGTAAAATCTGAGTTTGGATTCGATGTACGGGAGAATTTAAAGGCGTTCTCTGGTCATATACAGGAATCATAAAAAACTGGATTTTATTTTTCTTTCACTTTAGCATCATTTCATAGCACCATAAAATGTGCTGCAAGATTTTTAAAAAAGACAAATAAATCTAAGCTCATTTATCCTCATTGCTGCAATAGCATGAACATAACAAATTATGTTTACCAAAGTAAAGTAAATTGTAAATAATTAAATTGGTAAAGCTCTTCCCAAGTTATAACGTGACCAGGAGAAATAGGGGATCATTTATACATAATATTTCTCGTAGTTATTATATATATTTGTACAGGACAAACAGCAAACGAAAAATTAAAAAAAAACTGGATATTTTCTATCACTTCTTACATCCCCCTGACTCGATTTTTAGATTTTTTCTATGTACAGATTTTCGACTTCTACCGTTTTATATAATATAGATTCCAAATGATGATTTCAGAATCCGCCACGATCTTATTACGTGGGGAGACCGGTTCACCGAGAAGGAAGCTGACTATGCCTTGGACCACGCTCCTATAGTTCAGAAAGGTGGACGAGCTATGATAGATTACGTCAAGTTCTGCAACCAACTGGCCGGCCTCAGAAAGAAAAAGTAAATACTTACCATACAAAGGGTCACGTCACGTCAGGCATACGAACATCAATATAACAAGGGTATTCATATGAACGGCTTTAATGTTTATGTTTTGTAAATAAAAATAAAATAACACATCATTTAGCTTTTTACTTTTTTCAACAGATGTCGTCTGTTGGCGTATATACTCGTATGTTTACTATCTATAAATCGAAGTCAAGGAGATGCGAGTTCAAGTCCCTGCCCAAGCTTAATTATTTTCATTTTTCGTTTCGATTTATAGATAGACATATTATTTAGTGGTACTTATTAGAGTCGAGTGTAATTAAATAGCGAATGATAATGACGACACGGAAGGACGACACCAAATGATGTAAAATACATGTGTCAAAATTTGTCTATGGCAGTTCAACGCTGGAATGGATAGAGTAAGTACCTTAATTCATTACGTACTAATTGAGTGATTGACTAAATAATCGATCAATTATTAGTCTAGCCAATCTAATTTGAGCTTGCCAACTTTCTGATTTCGTATATAGTTTCTAATTCCCCATAAAAATTTAAAATCTTCACTAGGGGGAGTACTATTTGTTATTTTTCTAAAACATTGGTAATTATTGTCAGTAAATTAGCACTTCAACCGACACATAGATATTATGTACGGTCGCGTTCATACGTCCAGTCATATCACGTGCATCTATACGTTAAATTATCTTTTTTTACAAAAGCATTCATGACGTACCATTTGAAGTAAAATATTGAGTCCCTTACAATGTATACGCAACACGCAAAAATAAGAATAACAAGCCTTTGGGAAAAAGTTATTTGAAAGTATAAAAACACGTGATATGACTGCACTTATGAACTTGTACTGTACTTACTCAGAATGTTCTTTATAAATGTCGAAGTCAGTGAAGACCAGCTCGACGATTTCGTGCGGCGCGGCGATGAAGGTGTAGAGGAGGCAGTCGAGCCGCGCGGGGTAGGGGCGGGGGTACGCGGGGCTGCTGAACGTGCCGCGCTCCTTGCCGAACGTCGACGTGAAGCGGATACACGCGCAACCTAAAACAGAACGTGTGGACTTAAAAATAAAATCAAAAATGTTTAGGCAGGTGTTGATGACGATGGAATACACTGGATAGGGTTACCATATGTAAATAGAGGGATGCATGTCTATGGTACCTAAAATGCCTGAATTTTCAGAACAATGCCTGTCTAATCTAAAGCAAAACGCTGTAGGTAATAAGTAAAATCCAACAGATAATAATGAAGAAGGATATTTATTTATTACCTACTGATGTTTGTCAGATGACATTATTTTTTTAATAGTTCTTTCTTTTCTAATACATAAACGTAAAAATCTTCACAAGATACAGTTTAGTAATTTTCCTATTATCAATATTGCTTTTACTGATTCAATTGTCAGCCGATTTCTTTCTTTACTCCACTGAGCATTGACGAAAGAAAACGTACGTTCTGCCGGTGTCATTCAAGTGAAATTTAAAAATGCCTGCTTCAGATTAATGTCGGCTGCACGCCTGTCTAAACCTTAAAATGCCTGTCAAATGCGGCAAACGTATATGGTAACCCTACACGGGGATCACATTGAGGGTGCGAACGTAATGTACTTATACGCGGGAAAGCACGGGCTGCTGGAAGATATCTGAGTTTATGATGCGGCCTGTAATACTGAATGCGCCCGCTTTGTTGGGACAGATTGCATATAAACTCGGATATCGGATCGCGATCGCACTTTTTACGCCTCTGTGGGTTAGGGCTTTTAAGCTGAGGAGTGTATTACGCTGAAACTAGGTTCTTTCTTCCTTTGATTCTCACAAGGTTTTAATAGTCAAACTATTTTCTAAATTCATTCCTTTTTTATAGATCACCTCTATAAAGATGTTCATATCTTTCTAGTAGTGGCAAATAACAATAAACGTAATAAATAATATTTAATTTCGTGCAATGTTTTGAAGTGATGCGCGTATAGCCATTTCGGAGAATTTTCTCAGGAAAATTGCTGAGTACCAAATAACACGAATGCAACATAGACATTGCAAATCAACTCAGCTCTTCCCAAATTCCGACATCAAATTGGCTTTAGGAACCCCATTTATTGCATATCAAGATCTCTGAAACTAGTCCAATACCAACTTAGACAGTAGATGTTATCTAAAGCAAATTCTATTAACATGGTTGATTTCAGTTAGTAAATTGGCAACCCTGAGTTCGGATCAACTATTCTAATTTAGTGAAATATTCAATTGATTAGGGAGCATGAGATATTGATGGGAATTTGAGTAGATTAACTAGTGTTAAGCATTCTACACTGAATATTTGGATCACGTCACGGTGTTACTCATTGGCGAGCTGAATGAAACACATTATTTGCATTTTTAAACTACGCTGCCTATAATTCTAGGTCAACGAAATTCATCATCGCTTCTTGATGCTTCGCCATCAACTAAAATACCTACAGATCATATTTTTTTACTATTTCCTATATAACAGATTTCATATTTTAAATCGAAGAGAGATAAATAATGCCCGGTAAAGACTGGCAAAGACTGGCAATCGCGGATACAAAAATTGCATATCTAGCGTATTTATTGATGTTTAAATTTTTAATCAGATTAAATATGTATACCTATTTCATATCTATTTGTATTGTGGCTTTTGTCCGTGGAGTGTTATAATAAATCTTTTGAAATATTTGTGTGTCATCTAAACAATAAACATTGTGGCAGGTGAAGTACTTCAAAGATTGTCGGGATCAGCTGGGTGGCTGGGTCTATCTGAACAAGTTGTGTATAATGAGGGGCCAGCGGGCACCCGGCCGGAAATTGGACCGGCTTAGACTAGCCGCCGCTTGCCGAGATCTCACTCCGGACGAGGTGGCTCAAACTGCGATAACTACAAGTTTCTAACTTACCACGAATTTTGAATTTAGAAACAGTTTTGGAACGGCCAGCTTCATTTATAATTGATATGTTTAAGTTTGTTTTAGTAGTTCCAACCATACAATTTATAGCCCTGTTTACAGGCAGCATTAGAAATTATGTTACTGTATTATGCATTTATGTGTGCTGCTTATAATACTCTCTTCTAGAAATAAACTATTTAATAGGATGTCGGCATCAGCTGTTTGTTTAAACTTTAAACTACTTAAATCATTTTAAGAGTATTGCATTAAATATACTTTTTGACTTGGTAAGTAAATACCCAGTGAGATAATTAAAATCACATAAATTAAACTAATTACACTAACAATTATATCAGGCTAAATACTGGATAACATGATGTTAAGTAAATATTCATGATTATATCAGCCATTTTTTCAAACTGTCTCTCTTAAGTGTCTTAACTCGCAAATGAATATAAATATTCATGCAGAAACCAAGATTTATGCATACTTTTTATAAGAAATCATCGATCTATGGTAACTAGAATTCTTATTTAGCATTAAAAAGTAATGTAATTTAATTTTGTGTGGTTGGTAGAAGCTTATTTCTATATGCAAATTACAGTTAAAGGTAATGATGGTAAAGATTAATCATTGTTAATGATTGAAATAATACATATTAATAACATTTTACTTTGGTTTCAATTTTCATATTAATAAGGAATTTCAAATCTTCATCTCTAAACAGGAAATTAAATATAAATAGTCCAAAATTTAATATCTTAAAGCCTGTTGAATTATATAAAACGATTCATCAAAATAATATATTCCATTTTCTTGAAACGAAACGAGATTTATATTTGAACGAATCTGAAATTGAATTAAAGCATTTTGAGAAAGATTGCTTTATACGATGGCTTTATATTTCAGAGTGACTGACATGTTTAAAAGCTTATTAGGCAGGTCAACAAATTAATATACGAGTGTGCAAAGAAATAATTACAATAGGGCCGTAATTTAACAATCATCATAAAACAATATGAGTTCTTCCTATTTTAATGATTCAACGTTTTCGTAAATCCCTGTTTTTTTGATTTGCTCGTTTGTGTCTAATTATAGAAATTAACCAAGAACTGTGTATAGGCCGAATGTCGTGGGTTCAAGTCCCGTCGGAAGGTTTACGTTTTTGGTTGTTTTTTTTATTAATATAATTTTTTTAACAAATAACTTACACTGTTTCTATAATTTGGCGTCTTGAATCTTATACATCGCGTCTTGAGATTTAAACTACCAGGATCGAAAACAATGGCCTTTTTTGTATCAAAATTATCAGTAGAAGTCTGTGGGTGTAGTTACATCTGAAATTACTTTTCTTACCTTAAATAATTTGCATATTTAAGATTCCCTTGACATTTCTTTGAAGACAACAGAAAAATCCGTAATGGAGAGTAATGAAGACAAATCAAAGGGTAGATAATAAAAGAGAATAAGGCATCAAAGTTTGAAGCCAAATTACTTACCAGGAACTCTTTGAGCAATCTTGCTTCTTACTTACCCCGCCTTGACTGCACGAATTTCGAGCACAGTACCATTGTTGATCTAATCAACTTGTTTAGAGTAGTTATTTTTACGTCTTCTACTATGATCTAGAAAAAATCATCACAACTTGAAAACAGAAGCTACGAAATCTTCTTGTATAGGTACTTACCATTTTAAAGCAAGCTCCCATCGTAATATTATAATTTAGAGTATTTGGGACTTTTAACTTAAAAATAACAATATTTTTCCAAGGTACGCCATGTTGCTAAAGCAAACTATCATAACCCTGTGTTCCCAAACATTATGAATCTTGGTTGTAATAAAATGAAGCAACAATTTATACAGTGAGAGCTTTTTATTATTTGAAGTAATCAGTTTCCAATAAATAAAAACAAATAAGTAATTAATAGGTCTCATTTTCAAAAGTATGGTTTAATCTAAATATATTTGTACAGAAGCCCGCACATGCGGTTGAACATTCGCACTACGAAATTCACCCCTACCACTACGGAATACGGGCGCTCTCAAGGTAAACATGTCCAGCCGAATGTGCTGACTACTGTACATTATAATTTTATAATAATTCAAAAAATGATAAGGTCAAAATAATTAAAAAAGGTTTGGTTACAAACTAGAGTTGATGAGGAAGTGGTTATAAGGAAGAAGAAGTGACAATCACAAATTTAGAGGATGCGGATGTGGAAGCGTATGAGGAAGCGGATGAGGAAGCGGATGAGGTAGCGGATGAGGAATAAAAAAAATGTACAGATAGAGTGATAGAATTTTTATAGTTATTGTTGAAAATAAAATAAAGGAATCAGTTTTTATTCATCACGTTACATTATAATCTTATAGTATCTAATCGAATTTAATTAATGGATTTATTTAACTTTAATAAAAATCAATTCCTCAATCCTCATTATTTATGAGGAAGCGGAAGAGGAAGAGGATTTTTTTTATTTTTTTTTATGGGGAAGCGGTCGCGGATGAGGAAGTGCAAAAATGGCGGAACTACAGCATTATGAGAAAGCGGAAGGGAATCCTCATTTGTAACACAAACTGACCAACCTCTTTAAGTTCCAAAATTTAATTTGGCTCAAATCAAGACAACGAAGTACACAAAAACCAAACAGGTACGGTTGAGAAATTAAATTAACTCGCAAACGAGCTACAAGCAAGTAGATGGGCCTCAAGTATGTACCAAACCACAGGTGCTAACTAGAATGAAACCGCAAGCCCGTTTGAGATGGAACATAGGTCGAGGAGCGGTTAATTTCAGATGAGCTGAAACAATCAGACTACCATAACAATCGTAAAACCGCTAGTGTAGCCTATCCTAACTGAGTTGTTGTTAATTTGCTACTGTTTTTGGGTCGTGTAAACTAACCTTTAATGTTACTAGTAATAGATAAGCGCCTGATTCTATTCTTCATTTTACAGATATTTATTATGTTGTGTTGTTGCATTTTACATTTTATGTTTACAATTTTGTTAATAAAATTCTTTATCATATCTACGGAGTTAGGCAACAAATACATATTTTACATGTTATGTGTCTCAGTAACTTTAAACTTGCACAACTAATATTGAAGTCTGTAGTTATTCTAGAGTTTTCTACTGTATAAGATATCCGGAGTACATCGTAGTTCTTTTTTGCTTTTGCATCTTCACAGTTCCGCCAATGAACGTAGCAAATAAAGTAATTTAATCTACAGAGAGAGATAGATCATCAACAATAAAAAGTGCAAATAAACATACCTACTTGCTGGCTTCGTTGTTATTGATTTATTTGTACAGCTTGGGTTGAATAGGATAGATATAATTTCCGTAATTTAATCTATTTTGATGTATGTTTGTATGCAGACGTTGGCGTGACGACTTGGGCGTTATAATTATAACAAAGATTGGCAGATGCAGTTGACCGCGACTCATGGCGTAACCGAGTGGAGGCCTTTGTCCAGCAGTGGGACACGATATAATATTATTATAAAGAAACCCATAGTGGTAATTTAAAGGAACCAAGTTCATTAGAAAATGTTGTTGGTTGAATATAACCTTTAAGTCTTTAACAATATGGGCGGAAACCGTTAGAGGTGAAACACGGTAATCAATTCGAGATGTTATTGTTAACTCGGCTAGAACAACAGTACCAGCCTACTCACATTGTGAACATACATTGTTAGAATAATCAGCTGCATTATAGGTACCTATACAAGTTTAAGTTTATGAGTCTGGCTATTTACACTGTAAACTACGCTAGGAAAATTCCGTATAGAAACTGTTTCTACAAACCAGTAAAGATCGCAACACATCAAGCGGGTGACAGGAGCTGATGGAATAAAACAAATCATTATTTTTTTAATCTACGACAGGCGCTAGGCGCTAGGCGAGGGCAAGCGCGCCGGCAATATTAGCCAGCGCTTGGTGTGACGAAGCCTTTAGTATAGGTACGACATAAATGGCACGTCTTTAACGCGGCGACAAAGTAATCTAAATTGGGGATATCAAAAATATGAAAAAATAATGGGTTGGCGACTATCATGAGCTACCTATCATTTTAAATATGCAGTAGCTACTAAATAAATGAATTGCAAGGTAGTTTTTAAATTTAAACTGGCATCGAGTATTTGTTTTGGCAAATTTATTTTCAAGCAGAAACACATCAGAAACATATTAATATGGCAGATAAAAAAAGGCAAATAGGCATTTAAATATGTCTTCAAAAGTAATTTTTGCGACATTTTAATGATGCACAGTTATTATCTTATCTTTTTTAAGTGCATTTTACGGTTACGTAAAAATCAATGCCCAAACGAGCTTTTTTAGATGGAAACCAACAGTTGATAATTACAAATGACACCTCACTAATATTATTAGTCTCCAAGTTATTATTTATACTACCTTGCGTATATTTTTAGTCGACTTGCTTTATATTTTTGCTACCTTATAGTAGCTGCCATTATTTGATTTTTATGATAGGCCAGTTTTGAGGCTAATTTATGGTAACTGAAGCCAAATAATTTAAATGCTGCCAAATTATTGTTTTAGTTGCTAACAGTTTGTCGCCGTTTCAGTTTTTACTCTCCTCGAAAATAATAAGCCGAAATAAATTGATGACAACAATGTTTTCACTAACGAGCAATAAATATGTAATCCAATAAGCTGAAATCGTAAAAATGGTAAGAAAATAATTGGAACGCAACGACAAAACAGAATCATCAAATTTTACCTGCGCCATGTTATTAACTCCAACAGTCATTTATTACATGATTCATATTATGAACGTTCAAAGGCCAAAGAAAGTTTCATACAGGAGCTCATATACGATGGGCGTTTTTCGAGATAAAGAAAATGTGGTCAGTATTATTCAGTAGGTATACAGTCGAAGTTATCAAGGAAAAAATTATTGCATAGGTAATAATGTAATGGGCTAGCCTTTGATATTGCTATTTGTAAGCTTACTTACTAAGTGCGAAAATATCCTGTAAAAACGCATAAGTACACTTAAACCCACATTCGATAGTTAATTTAGTCTCTAAGCCACTTACACTTGCGTCTTTCAAGCGACTTTTGAGCGTCGACTTCACAATCGACGGCGTGCGTTACCACTGCGTTGCGAATCACAAGCAGCAAGGTAAGTAAAACAAAAGACGGACGCGGGTGATTGTACGCACGACGTCGACGTTTAAAAGACGCTAGTGTGGGGGGTCTGTTAGATCAAATTACGGATTAAAAATCTGCTTTTAACAGTTTCAATTACATCATAATGGCAACCTCGTAGTTAGAAGGAATAAAAAAGTGGAACTCGTTATTACAAAATCGTCTTTACATAATTGCTACGAATTAACCAATGAAAGGAAAGCGTCGTCGTCGGTACCCTAGTGGCTAGGGTCGTTGCCTTCCATCCGGGAGGAGTGGGTTCAAGTCTCGGCACGTACCAATGTCTTTTCGCTTTTCGAATTCATATGTACGTTTATTGGACGCTTTTACGGTGAAGGAAAACATCGTGAGGAAACCTGTACATACTTGCGAAGAATCAAAAGGTTGTGTATGAAGTTGACCAACCCGCACAGGGTCGCGTGGTGAACTAAGGCCTATTTACCCTGATTCACTGTAGGCTCAATCCCCTTGTCGGGGACTTACATGGGCTGTTAGTAAACTAAATACACATTTTCTTTTCAAAATATCTGTGGTAAAAGCAAGTAAGAACTTGGTAAGAAAAGTTGTCGTTTAATCTCCGCTTCAATACAGATCCAGCATTCTTTATAAGGCAAAGCTGCCAGTACACCCGATGCGAGATTGTTTCTTGCCACTTTCAATCTATTGAAAACAGTGCAGCAATATACCAAGGAAATTAGTTTTTAAGGACATGCATTTTGATCAAATTAATTTTTTATAAAGAACATGTTTTGAAATGAACATGTTTATATTTCAAGGTAGGCTCGAGCCCCATAGTCGACCGCACTGGGTTAGTGCAGGTTGGTCAACTTCATACACTACCTTTGAATTTCTTCGCAGCGTGAGAAAACCTACCCAAGGTTTTCTCACGCTTTCCGAGAGCGTCGAATAATTGTTGATATTAATTTTAGAAATAACACTTAGTACGTTATGTGATGAGGCTAGTCCTCGCGCCTGCCAAATGAAAGGCAACAGCCACTAGGCCATCGACTCTCTTTGCTTTTTACTGTGGAATTTTTAATTAAGTACTTTCACAGATCGAAAAACAACACAAGCAAGAATGTAGACAGTCAAATATTATCGTAATGAAACGATAATAGGTAATTAAATTACGACCTGTTTGATGACGCATGATGATAATAATTAAGTTAATTATATGACGATGGCAACAATACAAATGTTGTGACCGAACACAATCAGCTCACACTCGGAAATCGACATTACTGACCTCTTTATCAAAATGATGTTTATACAGTGAAATGGAAACAGAGTCAGTCAATTCGACATTCTCTCATTCATCAGTTCAATTCCGAAGCGACAAGATGAAAGTTCTTCTGATATTTTTTGTGATATCGCTATCCTACTCCTGCGAGAGTAGGGTCGCAGAAAAAAGTGAAGTGGGTACAATTCACTCGTCAGATTCGGTGGGTGTAAAAGAAAAGGTTCCAGAACTCCATATTGAATGCAAGCTGAGAAGTTTGGAAGGTGATCTGTACCCGTCGGTAATGGTGCGCTGGCAGAATAATCTTCACAAGTTAACCTGGGATGCTGCTGGTGAGGCGACATTTAATGTGCGCCAAGACAGTCTCCCAGCGAAGTCCCATACTTACCCATCGTCTGGAGGTCTCTCTGGGGATGCAACTACGGCGAAACCAGCGGATCCTTTCAAAGATGCCCAGGTTATTCCGGATACTTACGCTAGGGACGACATTTTCAATACCTTTAAAGTTGATTGTAAGAAGCCCTATTAATTTTCGGAACCCTAAATTACAAGACCAATAAATTGCAAGAAATGTGTACGAATAGCAATAAAATGATTTCATAACATCTAAAGGCATTATCAATTTTGATACAGCGTTATTATTTCAATGAATGCGACACAATAAAATATTGTGATTCTGTTTCTATAAATACCATTATATTTATTGGTTTGTAGTAGTGCTTAGTGAGAGAATCTTAGATAAATTAAAACTTTTCAAGGCCTAATGTTTGTTTCGTTTACAAGGCCTGGAGGTCAACCGGGAAAAACGTCACCGATGTTCGATCCGTTCACGCAATTCGTCCGATCATCGATGGCATTACCTACCGCGAAACGTTTCGGAAAAGCGACGGCCGTTCTTCGAATCCATTGACACCGACGGATTGATATCGTGAATGATTTGAACGAACGAATTAAAGAAATTAGTGATGCCCTTCTACAATTATGTTTTACAAATATCGGTTTTTCATAAAATTTGCAATTTAATAAGAAATATGTGAAATAAATAACAAATAACTTGAATTAATTTAATTACATCACCTTTTCTTTATTTTGAACAAACCAAAACATCTTTTTATAGTTATTTTTTGAATAATTATTTTTTAGTGGCAGTATGTTGAAATATACTTTGTCTAAATGAAAAAAAAAGCAGCTGTTCTGTCAGAGCACTTTGTTTTTATTTACGAAATTGTATTGAATTATTTATTATAAAATTATAGTTTATTAGAACGGTTAGCTATGTTATTTGAAAGTAAGTATGTATAAATCTTTAATAATAATTTAGTCACTATCTATTTCATAATATGTAAACAGTAAAAGAGGTTTATTTATTTGTCGTAGAATATCTCTGCTAGCTACTACTGAATAAGAAATCTTGATGGATTTCATGCAGGAGCATGAAGACTTGGCCTGTGGTCGCCTTCTACGGAATATGGAAGGGAAGGCCTGGGCAAGCAATTGTAGTCTGACCACTTGAGGTCACCTTATTAAACGGGATGGGTGGTTGGTTGTGAATACAAAATAAGCAGTGACAAAAGGTAACATTTTTATTTTTAGATTTATTTTAAAGTTCAAAATATAATTGAATACTTAAGTATTTATTTATCCGTAGGTTGAAAATGTGGTACTGGGGTAACATAGGACAACAACACACACACACACACACAGGTTGAAAATGAAAATTGAAACATAATGAATATAATATAATACCTACTTATTTATCCATAGATTACAAGAGAAGGATTCAAGAGGACATAAGAAAAAACCTATCAAAAGGAAAGGGGAAAAAAGCAGAGATTGTGAGACTTAGAAGAAAAAAAGACAGACGCAGTTGCTGCAGCTGTTTTGGAGTTACATTTAAAGTGCAGTACTTGAATTTATTTCAGTTCTTCTCCACAGAACACAGCAAAAAACTGATAATGGAGATTTCATTTGAGTTGTGTATATATCCAGAGGATAAAAGTAAATCCTTGAACTTTTTAGTAATTTGTAATTTGTAAGTACAATAATTTGATAATAAATGTATGTTCTTCAAATTGTTTTTATTAATGCCTTTTCTTTCCCACAATCTCGTCTAAATGTTGCGCGGATGAAATCGCTCAAAGCGATAAGTACTTCATTTGCATTGTTGCAACAGGAAAAGCCTGTTTTAATTATGCTTTTAATTAAATTATTCCCTTTCGGACAGCTCTCTAGGCTCTAATTCAGCCTTTATGTATATAATAGAGCTTTTTTAATAAATAGATATCTACTCATTTTATTATAATTTAAGCTCCGAACCATTTGCGAACTGAAAACGAAACACAAACGATAGCTCAGTTGGTGTCGTATAATTTGAGGTTATATTCCGATCAAAATAATGTCAAACTCCGATGCTTAAACTGCCATTCGAGGTTTCGCGGTAGCGTCTTGCGAATCACGGGCTGTCAAACCACGAACTTCGTTTCGAAAATTCGAAGATCGATCGAAAGTGGTTCAGAGTAAGCAAAATCCGAAACGAAGCCAATTCGACTGTCGTTGCTTCGTATATCGAATTACAGAGTAACAGCCCAGGAGGTCAACCGGGAAAAACGTCACCGATGTTCGATCCGTTCACGCAATTCGTCCGATCATCGATGGCATTACCTACCGCGAAACGTTTCGGAAAAGCGACGGCCGTTCTTCGAATCCATTGACACCGACGGATTGATATCGTGAATGATTTGAACGAACGAATTAAAGAAATTAGTGATGCCCTTCTACAATTATGTTTTACAAATATCGGTTTTTCATAAAATTTGCAATTTAATAAGAAATATGTGAAATAAATAACAAATTACTTGAATTAATGTAATTACATCACCTTTTCTTTATTTTGAACAAACCAAAACATCTTTTTATAGTTATTTTTTGAATAATTATTTTTTAGTGGCAGTATGTTGAAATATACTTTGTCTAAATGAAAAAAAAAGCAGCTGTTCTGTCAGAGCACTTTGTTTTTATTTACGAAATTGTATTGAAATATTTCTTATAAAATTATAGTTTATTAGAACGGTTAGCTATGTTATTTGAAAGTAAGTATGTATAAATCTTTAATAATAATTTAGTCACTATCTATTTCATAATATGTAAACAGTAAAAGAGGTTTATTTATTTGTCGTAGAATATCTCTGCTAGCTACTACTGAATAAGAAATCTTGATGGATTTCATGCAGGAGCATGAAGACTTGGCCTGTGGTCGCCTTCTACGGAATATGGAAGGGAAGGCCTGGGCAAGCAATTGTAGTCTGACCACTTGAGGTCACCTTATTAAACGGGATGGGTGGTTGGTTGTGAATACAAAATAAGCAGTGACAAAAGGTAACATTTTTATTTTTAGATTTATTTTAAAGTTCAAAATATAATTGAATACTTAAGTATTTATTTATCCGTAGGTTGAAAATGTGGTACTGGGCCATAGGACAACAACACACACACACACACAGGTTGAAAATGAAAATTGAAACATAATGAATATAATATAATACCTACTTATTTATCCATAGATTACAAGAGAAGGATTCAAGAGGACATAAGAAAAAACCTATCAAAAGGAAAGGGGAAAAAAGCAGAGATTGTGAGACTTAGAAGAAAAAAAGACAAAAGTTGCTGCAGCTGTTTTGGAGTTACATTTAAAGTGCAGTACTTGAATTTATTTCAGTTCTTCTCCACAGAACACAGCAAAAAACTGATAATGGAGATTTCATTTGAGTTGTGTATATGTTACAGGAAATGTATGAAATCCAGGAATTGTATACAATTCCTAGGAAATGTATACAATTCCGGAGCTCGTTAGGAAATGTATGAAATAATGTTTCAAAAATTATTTATTTCACACATATCCTAGGAAATGTATGAACTTCCTAGGAATTGTATAAAATTCCGAACTTGTGCTAGGAAATGTATAAAAGTAATGTTTTCTGTGAATAAAATGAACAGAGCTTCCTGTTAAACTGAGAATCATTGTTAAACAGATAATTAGAATGTTTTCCCAGATGCAACAATCATACGGTAAACTTTAATAATCAGCTATTTATTATTTTTACAGCGTATCTAGAACAAAAACTATAAATAAAGCTTGTAAAGCTCAAACTTTTATTGGATAAGTAAGTAAACAGTCTATCGTTTAAGTAAATAATACGCCACAACGTAAAAGCAAAAGCCTTTTTTTAACTGTGTAAATAAAGCTATAATATATATTAGGGCTTTCTAAAATTTAACTATTTATTCTTATTTATGGCTGGTATATAGGCACTGAATGTTTGCGCAAGCGTTCGCCTGATCGGTTGATGCAATACCACAGATGGGACACTCCAAAGAACCAACGTGGTTTTAATTTTTATAACAGACAACCACCCGACGTAAATGAAAATCAAAGAAAAATAGTCTTTACACTTCATCCAATACCACGCAACACCATCCGGCGAAGTTTGGCGGCGCCTATGGGATGTAGTAAGTGTTGGGATATCGGGCGGTGAACTTATTTTGGTGCGAGGAGGTAAATATCATTTCTGTACGAGTTGTACTATTATATATTTCTGTTGTAATAGCCTCCCCTCGCTCCGCTTTCCCCGCTTACTCATTGACATCTTGAATGTATTACATTTCCTATTGCCATTTAGGAAATGTATACATTTCCTAGGAAATGTGTCTAATATAATTTATTTCATAGATTTCCGGGCGACTTTAGGCATTGTATACATTTCCTAGGAATTGTATACAATGACGGATTTCATACATTTCCGTTAACATATATATCCAGAGGATAAAAGTAAATCCTTGAACTTTTTAGTAATTTGTAATTTGTAGGTACATTAATTTGATAATAAATGTATGTTCTTCAAATTATTTTTATTAATGCCTTTTCTTTCCCACAATCTCGCCTAAATGTTGCGCGGATGAAATCGCTCAAAGCGATAAGTACTTCATTTGCATTGTTGCAACAGGAAAAGCCTGTTTTAATTATGCTTTTAATTAAATTATTCCCTTTCGGACAGCTCTCTAGGCTCTAATTCAGCCTTTATGTATATAATAGAGCTTTTTTAATAAATAGATATCTACTCATTTTATTATAATTTAAGCTCCGAACCATTTGCGAACTGAAAACGAAACACAAACGATAGCTCAGTTGGTGTCGTATAATTTGAGGTTATATTCCGATCAAAATAATGTCAAACTCCGATGCTTAAACTGCCATTCGAGGTTTCGCGGTAGCGTCTTGCGAATCACGGGCTGTCAATTCGAAACGAAGTTCGTGGTTTGACAGTGTCAAACCACGAACTTCGTTTCGAAAATTCGAAGATCGATCGAAAGTGGTTCAGAGTAAGCAAAATCCGAAACGAAGCCAATTCGACTGTCGTTGCTTCGTATATCGAATTACAGAGTAACAGCCCTGTTCAAGAAGTAGCATAATTAAAGTAGGTATATTAAAGTCAGAAATCAAAGGTTTTTATTCGAAGTAAGATTTTACAAATCACTTTTCGACGTCGAGGCGAGTTCACAATTTGGCTGTCTTCTGTGGAGAAGATCTCGCCGGAAGAAACTCCACAGGCGTTGCATCTTTTATTAACTATAGATTCGTTGATTGCCATATTAGTAATTGCACACTGTTGTTGTTTTTTTTTACTACTACGTCTAGTCAGAAATCAGCGGAGGACTACCAGTCTAAGTACTAAATTTATTATTCCGTACAAAAGTAATTTCGTCCTATTATATGGCAAATTCGTTTCAAAAGCTGTGTGTCACATAAATTATCTCCTAATCTTCGTACTCAAACAATTCCTGGGTGGATTATGGTGGTGTGAATCTCGAAATTTTAGTTAGTTCGTCAACTGAAATTCACTCGGCCCCAACTTTGAAGCCATTGTTATTAATGACCCTCCGGATACATTCTATATTATAAAAGACGTTATATTGTGAAAACAGAATACAAACTTTGTTATTTGAAAAGAGGATATTTTATGAAATCTGCCCATAAAAATGTAATGCCAATGCGGTAGTTTACAAAATAAGATTTTTTTTCCTGTATAGCAATGGAAGATTATTGTTTATAATTTATTTTTAACTCTCATAGCTTTTGTTTTATTTTCGTTGCTAAGGACAGATAGACACAAATATTTTCATCTTGAATCTAGATCTAGTTAAATAAATTACAGTTACTTGTAAGACATTTATGTAAATTGTGTTTTGGAAGGTTAATGTAATCTTAAATCTGTCTATCCAAGCGTATAATTAGCAAAAGGAGGCTATATTTCCCAACTACGTGAAGGACCTCTTTGTGCTAATTTTGGTTAAAGGTCATATTGTATGCGGTTCACCAAACAGCCAAAGTTTAATCGCAAATGTGTTAAGTTTTGAACCAAAGTCAACACCACCGAGACAACGACCTCTACTTTGTCGTTTAAGAAACTTCTAAATTCAAAATGGAGATAATGCAAATAAAATGTTTTAATTTTAAAACTTTTCATTTCAGTTTTATGTAAATAAAAAGTTAATAAAAAATATACCGAATCTAAAACGTTGTAGGTATATATTCAAATTAAGATAACTTTATCATATTTTTTAAGAATAATCAAACCTTCTTGTAGTTCACTTGAAAACCTTCTTGTCGATGATTTTATAACCCATAAGAAAAGGGACTTGATACAAAAAAAATCTTCTTTAGTAACATAAAAAGCACTATTATCATAGTAAGTATTGTAGGAACCAGAAGGCATATATTTAACAAAAAGCTAAGAGCCATAATTTAATTAAATTAGATTGATACTTTATAATTTGGTGCGACTTAAGAAAATGAGCAGTGAACAGTAATGTACTTGCATGGATGCAAAACAGTGAAGGTATCGTCCATTTCAACATTTGCACGAGCAACTACATTGATACTTTAGAATTTGGTGGATTGAGGATCTTCTTCTTTTTATCGAGTGGGTAAATAGGCCTTAATTGACAACGCTTGTACTATGCGGGTTGATCAACTACACACACAACCTTTGAATTACTTCTTACGATGTTTTCCTTCCAATCTAAAATCAAAAACCGATTGGTACGTGCCGAAGCTCGAACCCGCGGACTTCCAAATGGAAGTCAACGGCTCTAGCCACTTGACTAAAGGATAATCCTAAGAAAATTCGGAGGGAACAATAAAATACTAGCAACGACACCAAACAGTGAGGGCGTCATCCATTTCAATTACATTGATACTTTTAAATTTGGTGGATTAAGGAAATTTTTCTTTTTATCGAGTGGATTTCGAGGTTAACCTACCTCACAAACTCTGGTGTCGGAATTGTCGGGCCGTAGATAGTACCCGGGACCAACCACTTTACGTGCCTTCCGAAGCACGGAATCATCTTTCTTTTCAGACAATCAGGTGAACTAGCTTGCAAAGTCCTAATGAAACTGGGGAAAGTCTCACAAAGTGATATTTTTACGACGTATCCCACCGGGATTTAAACCCGGAACCTTCTTAACGTCAAACGATCTTTTGACCATTCGACCACGGAGGTTGCTTAAGGATAATCTTAATTAAATAGGCAGTGAACAGCAAAGTACTAGCAAGGACACGAAATTTCAGTGAGGGCGTCATCCATTTGAGCTTTTTCACGAGCACTTTAAGGCACCTTAACCCCTGTCAGCAGCCTGCAGACGACCGCGTTTAATATTCAATTAGGGACCATTTGGCCATCCGTCAGGGAAAATAAATTTGCTACTAGAAGAAACTTAAATGCAGGAAGAAATGTTGGTTTAGCTGAAACTTTTCAATTTGCTAATTATAGTAGCAAAGTTGGTAAAATGGGTATTTCATCATTCTGGTTATTTCATTAGCCTTAGGAAAACTGCATAAATTCAGGCGTTATTAATAGAGATAAAACAATTCAGTAATGTGTTTAAAGCACTTACAATTCCTCTTTTCACGTATAATTTGACTATTTATTATTCCCTACAAAGCAACCACAACTTTATTTTCATATTTCATTACAAAATAATTCATATTACAAAAATTGCCGCCGTGTGTTATTTATTTGTATTAAAAACATTTATTTTTAATTACCTAAACAAAACTGAATATTTGGATCGCGGGAAGTAGTGTTCCCTAAAAATATATTTAGTCTTTTCTAGATAATTTGTAGGTGTCTAATTCTTCGTTATGGCTATTCTACCCCAAAGATAAAGTATGTAATGGACATGGCTTGCATAATTGATGTAGTTTGGGTGAGGGCGACGATGATTCGCTCGGTTGCCGCAGTTGTGCGGTCAAGAGCATATTCGCGAAGCAAGTGTCATACTGAACACTTGCTTCGCGAATTTGTCTCTTACTCAACGGACATAAGAACTAATAATACACTTTAAAGTGTACAGTTTTAAATCCATTCAGATCTGCCCATGAACACAAAATCTCGTGCGGAGAACCAACGACCACATACCCAAACAGGCCTTGCAATGGCGCCCACCGGGAAGAAGGAAGCAAGATCGACCAAAAACAACATGGCAGCTCTCTGTCGAGAAGGAAGCCCAATCCCTTGGCATGAGCTGGCCGGAGTTAGAGGTTGCGGCGCGGAGTATGCTGAGAGCCCTATGTTCCTAATTAGGGGCTACAGGATATGATGATGATGACATAGTAATATCGAAAACCATTAGATTATCTACACTAATATTATCAAGAGGAAAGATTTGATTGTTTGTTTGTTTAGGTTCCGAAACAATTCAACCGATTTTAATGTTATAATTTATGCTTGCGATTGTTGGCTCTTGGTGAAACTCCATTAAACTCATAATTATAAAAAGCAGTTGTACTTGTTTCACTATTTATTAGGAAAAACTCAACCGGTTTCGCTCACATGAGCACCATCAGGGGTCACTTTTTACATTTATATCATAACACACAACTCTAACTTCATAATAATACTAAAAAACAATAAAAAGTCATCCGCAGTGAAATTCAATAAACAATAGAATTTAAAAAAGAAATTATTATTTTTAAAATTGTTTTTAAATTTCAGTTGGGATTTTCCCAATAAATATTAAGTAAAACAAGTATAAGTGTTTTTTTAGAACTATGATATTTTAATGTTTGGTACCAACAAAGGATAGACCTTGGGGAAGGATATAGACTACCTTTTACCGCGGGAAAATTCTTCAAAAACTGTTAACGCGGGCGAAAGCTAGTTTTTAATTGTTTGATACCTATGTATATTCTTATAGTGTACAATTTCAAGTAACTACACATTTTCTATTCCTCGAAGGTACACCGCCCTGACGTCAAAAAATGATTTGTGAAATCTTACTTTGAATAAACACTATTTGACTTTGACTTTGACTTTACACAGCCACGTAGTGTGATGTAGGTAAATTTGGCGGTACACGTGGCAGCGGCGACACGTTTCTGTATACCCCATCACGGAAAACGACGCATCAACACCGAACATGTTGGTTTGGACGTGAGAGCTCACACTATGTTATGTACGTAGTGCATTTTATATACCTATTAGCGGAATATACGAAATTTTGAAAGCGAAGTGGATTTTGCAGAGGATTGGGGGACGGGAGGGTTTATACGTTACGTACTTGATAATAAACATAAAAAAAGAAATATAAAATAGTAAAATATTATTTGTAAAGCAAATTCTTATTGAGAAAAAATCAAAGTCATGATTAATATTATCCAATGTGAATAATATATCTATCTGTATACTGTTTATTATTCTATTGAAAAAAAAACTCTTATTACGCCTGTAAAATACCTTAATTAAAAAAACTGATTAAATTAATCACAAACTGTATTTTATACGACATCACTACTGGGTATCTACTTCAAATCAACGGTCATTACTGTAGAGGCCGTAAAAAGCGACATAAAAAGAAAAAGGACGAAAGAAAGGAATTTCGTAGTTAAATAAGTAATTGCTTCAAATAGTTTTTTAAATATCAAGATCCAACAGCAACTGCTTTGTTTCATTATTTATAACAGCTTGAAATTATTTGACATGGGAACAATTTTCTGTTTTCTTTTTTTAAATTACGATCATTTTCTGGCAACCGTGACTCACCCCTCTATTTCCACTTGGGAAGTGTAAAGCAATGGCGCCCATACAGGGCATTAATCTTTTTGAATCACATTACCACAATCATTAGCATATACACTCTGGAGCTGAAAACAGCCATTAAATACACCAACGCGGTAAACGCCCCTTTAGAATACTGCCGTTTCTGGGTAATGTGTACGAAGCGCCTAAGCTTCTTAATATACATAATTTACTGTTCATCATTATAGGTTACAAACATCATAGTAATTCAAATTCAAATGGGGTGTAGTGGGTTGATAGCGCCTATTTCTGCCAGCCGACTTCTATAGAAGGGGCAGAAATGTGTTAAAGTCGTTGTTAGCCCATAAACTCTCTCCAGTGGCTCCAAGTAGCTGTGATGCGCGCAGCGGCCACACCCCGGCAAACCGTGTCGGCTCACGGGCTAAACCTGGATGAGGGGCTTGCCACCTCCTCGGTGGACAAGTTTCATACGGTTCCCTCCCGTAAAGCGCAGGAAGCCTGATTCGGCGAGAAAGGCAACCCACCGCAGATATGCAAAGGGCTTGGCGGACTCGGCGAATCAGCAAGGCAAGGTAGATGGCTTAGGGCAATGGTAGAGGGCTAAGTTACTGTTGGCCAGATACATCATCGGAACCCTTCTCCGGTCGTATCGGATTTCCGTTCCACTGGGTCAAGGAGGGGGAAGACGAGTGTGTGCACTTGCGTTTGCGCGTACGTTTGTGCACCTGAATATCTCCTGCGCACCTGACTGCTTCCGAAAATGGACTCTGATGGACGTAAAGTCCCGTGGCGATGGGTTGAAGTAGAGAGGTTCGGTCAGATGCAGACCGGGCTTTGTTTGATGCCTGCACACGGGCGGCTCTAGGGGTGTTCTTAGGACATCGTGGTCGCTTTCTCTCTGCACTGGGGAGACAGGGAGGACTCGGCAGCACCTGGAGTGACAAAGCAGCCCTATTCAGGGAGGCACTGCTTTCCTTGCTCAGCCTTGGAGGGGACTAGAAAAGGTGTCCTAAAAAATTGATCTCCCTACTCTCAAGGATGGTAGCAACCGCGGCTGCCTCCGCATCTCAATTTCGCGGTCGACGCTACAGGAAAAAATTAAAACTAAAATCATCTGACATGACCTTTGGTGCATGGAACGTGCGAACTCTTCTGGATCGTGATGAAAACGTCTGTCCTGAGCGGAAAACAGCTATTGTAGCTCGGGAACTTCGTCGCTATAATATCGATGTGGCTGCTCTTAACACATCTTGCTGACGAAGGGGAGCTGGTGGAAAATGGTGGCGGGTATACTTTCTTCTGGAAAGGGCTCGCTGCCTCTCAACCGCGACGGTCCGGCGTGGGATTCGCGATAAGAAATGGGCTTGTAAAGAAATTACAAGAATATCCGGTGCACATCTCGGATCGCGTTTCCACTCTGCGCCTCCATCTAGAAAATGACAATTTCCTCAATATCATCAGTGTCTACGCTCCTACGCTAGACAAGGCTGATGATATTAAGGAGCAGTTTTACTAGGAGCTGACCCGTTACTTCGATGGGGTGCGTCCTAGAGAACAGATTCTTCTATTGGGAGATTTTAATGCCAGAGTAGGTCGGGACTACGACGCCTGGCCAGGAGTCTTGGGGAGACACGGTGTGGGCAGCATGAATAGTAATGGACAGTTGCTGCTAAGTTTTTGTGCACAATTTCATCTTGCGATTACGAACACTATGTTCAGACTTCCCGCTAAGTACAAAAACACGTGGATGCACCCAAGATCCAAACACTGGCATTTGATCGATTACGCCATCGTGCGACAGCGAGATGTTTCCCAAGTCCAAATTACCCGCGTCATGCGTGGTGCTCACTGCTGGACTGATCACAGGCTTGTTGTCACAAAGCTACGACTTCGTCCTCGTCGCTTTCGCAGATCTGCAACTCTTAAGCCTGCATGTGTAAACGTGGATAGGCTTAAAGATCGCGATGTAAGGGAAAAATACGTTGAAGCCTTGAATGCGGCGCTGATGTCAACGGTTGGGGATGCTGGTGATGTTGAAGCTGGCTGGGGAACTCTGTCTTCTCAGATTTTAGACATCGCTAAGAATACAGTTGGTCTAAAAGTCCGGAAAAACGAGGACTGGTTCGATGAGAATGACGAAGTTTTGACGCAGGCAATTGACAAGCACCGGCGTCTCCTTCGGAGTCGCGGTACGCCGCAACATGGTGATAGCGTTGCGGTCGTTAGACAGAGTGACCTGGAGCTTAGAAGACTATCTCGGGAAACCAAAGACAAATGGTGGCAGGAGAAAGCTCAGCATATACAATGGCTCGCTGACACAAACCAGCTCGGCGAATTTTACAGTGAGGTTAGGAAAATGATTGGTAGGTACAGCCTCCTTCACAAAAGTTCCATTAAAGCCTGCCAATGGTGGCGATCTCTTGAAGGGCAAAGAAGAAGTACTCAAACGATGGGCAGAACACTTCAACACTCTGCTTAACGTGGATCGATCTGCGGATCTCGAGCACGTGCGATCCTTACCTCAGTTGCCGGTTGCTCTCGAGTTGGATGAGCCTTTGTCACGCTGCGAGATTGCTCTCGCTATCAAGCAACAGCAAAACAATCGTGCGGTCGGCATCGACTTCATACCAGGAGAGTTGCTGAAATACGGTGGAGAGGAATTGCATTCAGCTATATGGGAGCTCTTTGGTCTTATGTGGGAAAAAGAACAAGTCCCTTCCTCTTTCAAATTATCACGAATCAGGGCTCTATATAAGGGCAAAGGTGACCGTTCTGATTGCAATTCTTATCGTGGTATTTCACTATTAACAACCCCCGGAAAAGTCTTTGCTAGAGTTCTCCTAAACCGCCTGTTAGAACTGTCTGAAAGGATATTGCCAGAAACCCAGTTTGGCTTCCGACCAGATCGCGGCACCTGTGAGGCCATATTTTCCTTACGCCAGCTTCAGGAAAAGAGCAGAGAACAAAGTCAACATCTCTACCTCTGCTTTGTAGACCTTGAGAAGGCTTTTGACAGTGTGCCTCGTGAAGCTCTCTGGACGGTGCTAGAAAAAATAGGATGCACGGAGAAGTTTGTGAGGCTTCTGCGACTGCTACATGACGACATGGAGTGCTGTGTCGCTATTGACGGTGAACAGTCAGACTTCTTTCCCGTTACCTGTGGGGTGAAGCAAGGGTGCGTACTGGCGCCCACACTGTTTGCATTGTACTTTTCTGTAGTGGTCGGGGAGGTCTTACGGACAAATCCTGAAGGGGTCCGCATTCGGTTTCGCACTGATGGCAATATCTTTAACTTAGCCAGATTCAAGGCACGCACTAAAGTGTCCTATGCTGTTATCTCTGAGATCATGTATGCGGACGACTTGTGTTTTGTGGCAGAATCCCCAGAACACCTGCAACGGCTTATGTCTGCTCTCGACGAGTCTTGCCGTAGATTCGGCTTGAAGATCAGTGTCAAAAAGACGGAAGTGATGTCCTTGGACACTCACGGTCATGAGACACTGACTATTAGACTCGGCGAGGATGAGCTTAAGCAAGTTGATAGGTTCCGATACTTGGGGAGCACTTTGACATCTAAGTGCGACCTTGATGCAGAGATCAACAGCAGAATTGGCGCTGCAGCTGCGGCGTTTGGCAAGTTGGATTCCAAGGTCTTCTCATCACATGACTTGAAAATTGTTACAAAAGTCTCAGTTTATATGGCAGTAGTGCTGCCTAACATCCTGTACTCCTCTGAGACATGGACTGTATATGCTCGCCACATACGCATGTTGGATCGATTCCACCTCAGATGCCTACGCAAGATCCTAAATATCCGATGGTCTGATCACGTACGAAACACTGAAGTGCTGCGCAAAGCTGGTGTAGGTGGCATGGAGTCGTACCTGATGCGGCGTCAGCTGTGGTGGTGCGGTCACGTGTCTCGGATGGATGAAGAGAGAGTTGCAAAGCGCATATTCTACTGTGAACTTGAGGAGGGCAAGCGTAAGCATGGCGGACAACTCCTCAGGTACAAAGATGTGCTGAAGCGCCACTTGAAAAGGAGTGATATAGCACCTAATCAGTGGGAGCAGCTGGCTGTCAGGCGACCGGAGTGGAGAGCCTTAGTTAAGTCCAAGGTAGTTGACTTTGAATCTCAGAGGCGCTCTGACCTGGACTCAAAACGCAATCAGTTGAAAGCCCGTCCACCTGCGGCGATCAACTATAACTACATTAATGGTGTACTCACGTGCCCGTATTGTGCAAGGTCTTTCACACACAAAATAGGCTTCATAAGTCACATACGGGCACATGATCGCCAGAATCAGAGCTGAGGCAGTCGCCGTGGCCGAAATCGGTCAAGGGAGTATTATTATTATTAGTAATTCAAATACAGACTCTCAGCAATGGGCCTAGCGGCGGCATAGCATTCAATCTCATACATACTCCACTCTTCCGGTGATTAGTAAATATACTTAACCCAGAGATTGGGCAGCAGCGTCCAACTACAACTGCGATCCCAACCCACTAGTCAAGTGTGGGGATTATGGCAACACCTTTAGAGAGGACGATTACAGGCTATTATAATTTTACTTTTTGTTTTTAATTGTTTTTATATTTTTTATTAGTATTCTAGTTTCCTTCTTCGCGTCGCGCGTTCGGGTAAGACCATTTACGTTCGAACATTCATATTTAATTTGGACTGGGCGAGGCACTTTCAGTTATCACTTGAGGTTTCCCTTGTAATTACACAAAAAAGGTTGAGACGGTGATTATGCTAGAGAAATACGAGTACCTTTTTTAGAGTTTATTTAAAAATATCTCTTCTATTACAATAATAACAATTCCTAAATTCTTTCATCATCGCTTTTTCACCTGAATGATTGTTGCAAAAAGAAAATGGTTATTTTAAATTTTAATTATTATACCTCTTAAAAACAAGTAGATTTTATATAGGTATATAAATAACTAGCTTTAGTTTAGCCCACACAAAATATACATTTAGCAAAATAAGCAAAAAAAATTATATTAATATTGAATACAAAAACATATTTTATCAACATTTCTTAAATAAAACTATATCAGTCCTACCACAAAAAAATAAAACTCATTGAAGCTTATCTAAAAATTCTTGTATGAAAAATTGAGCAGGAGATTTCGTAGTTGCGCATTCGAATTGTTTACACACAGTCTATTTATTATTATCATTATATTATCATTAAGTATTTGTCATTCCACCTACCCAACTCTCAAGTACCTACTTGAGAGTTGGGTAGGTGTTACATTACTTCCATCTGGTTCCATTCCATCTAATCAATCTAGGGGGTTACATTCCATCTAATATATGCTTGCATAGTATGTATTTTAATTTAACCCAACTCACCAAAAAAATCCTTATTTTTTTCCTACTTAAATGGTGTTTTCATGTATAATGAATAACTCAGCAGCCCAAGTATTGTGCCCTGGAGATGAAGATTACCGCGGTGCCGGCCGGCTATAAAACAGACTTCATTAAATAATTTAGTAGCATTGAACTAGCAATAGAACTAGCGTACATAGAAAAGACACCCGCGAATCGCGCTCGTAGTAATATGAATTGGAGGTCGCGACTTCCATCTTCTATGAATCGAAAATTGGTTTGAACGAGATCTAGTAGTTTTTTTCAATACGTCATAAATCGTAAGCCGCAATTTACCTTTCATTTAATCAACTTAAATGTAAAAAAATGTCTAATAATTTAATAAACATAAACCTTAATTTTAATAACTACACTTATATTTTTAAAACATCAATCAAAGTTACAATACAACGAACATCATGAACTTTTATATTATGTTATTACTTGCTGCTAATCAAGGGCTTTTTTGTTTTAATTCTGCCGTGAATTTGCCCGCCTCCCGCTGCCGCCATGTTGGCGCACAGAATGTATTCGAGGTATCTTCTCTAGTACTTGTATGTAATTCCTCAAGGTTTAGCGGAGGCTCATTTACCTTGCATCACTTTTTGCTTACCGTTTCCTCTTTTTCGAGTTTTTTTGAGTTATTATGATGAAAGCGGACTACGGGTTAGGGTCTAAGCTAAATTGTTATTAAGGTCGGCATGTTGAGAATTATAGAAAAATTCCAGAACTCAGCCTAAATATGGAATTTAATATTGCTGAATGCTTTACTTTAGTTTTGCTTTGTGTGTTCAACGGCTCCAGTAAATGAGTCTCACATGCAAATATTCTAGAATTATCTTTAAAAAATGTTTGGTCTGTATGTGAAAACAATTAAATATAAATGCAATTCACAAACAAAGGCTACTACCTATTTATTTATTCATGGAAATTACCTCGTTCTCATTGAAATAATAATTCCCATACGGAGCAGAAATGAAATAATGTGACAAGAGATTATATCATACTAATAATAAAGAGCAAAGATTTGTATTTTTGTGTATTTGTTTGCATAATAAACTCAAAAACTACTGTGCCGATTTCAAAAATTCTTTCACTATTAGAAAGCTACATTCACCTTGAGTAACATAGGCTATCTTTTACCGCGGGAAAATGCCTTATTCCCACGGGAAAAACTGTTAACGCGGGCGGAGCCGCGGCGGAAAGCCAGTATCACATAAAATCGTCAAAATGCTGTAATAAAACCCGCCGTATTGAAAATTCTTCCAATAAGATGACTGTGACAGTATGGGCAAGACAAAACTATTTCTTGTCTAGCTAGCCCCAAACTGACCCGTCAGTATTACAAATATGGCGTATATTACAGGCCACTTTTAAAACAAGACTATTTTAAATGTAGAACGTGGTAAAACTCTGAATCCATTTTTTAATTAAAGCTGAAAATTCGTCGGTCGGGCGCGCAGGAGCGGCTATGATGAATGACGCTGTGTGACATGTCAGGACGTGGCACGACATGTTGCGTTACCTGTGCCATGCTCACGAAAGCTTCTTTCCGCTTGGTTCGGTCACTTACTCTAGTTTTTTTTCACTATCTAGTTTTATTTGTTTACTAGTTGTCCGCCCGCGGCTACTCCCGCTCTGTTTTTTTTTTCTTTCCGGTGCCCAGGTTCCCGTGGAAATAAATATTTTCCCGTGGTAAAAAGTGTCTAAGACGTTGACCGGGGATATAAGGTACCACCATGCAAAATGAATCCGTACAAACAGACAGCGAGAAAAAACTGTATTTTTTCTATTTCACTTATATATTTACATTCTATTTATTCATTCAATCTATGTACCTACAGACATATTATCTCTACATTTTTATTATATTATAGAAATATAGATACATAAAAGATTGATATTTAGTGTGGTTTTATTATTTTTATAGTATTTTTTTATTTATAGTAATATAATAGTAATCATGTGAAAAATACTGGTTCCCTACTTAGGAAGTTGCAAATTTTTTTGTCTTTTTTGTAATTTTCGTGATTTTATTATTAAAATATTATGACTATAAATAATGTAAGAACCATTTTGCCATTTAATTTTGAGTTATTTTACTGAAAACTTCTAAACAAGACAGAGCTATAATTTCATCACCCGAGGCACCCCTCAAATGAAACTATTTTACATGCCCATATTAACGTGTCAGAGGAAGTGGTTTAATAACAGAAAGCCACTAAGACCACAACTTGGGGCATAATACAAATATTCTCTTGGAAACTCGACGTGTAGCGCTATCGGCGAACTAACAAGATCGATGTTGTACGGAGCACCAGACGACGTTGTGACGTTGACAAATAGTACTACTTCCACTGTTCAAGGTCACCTCCTAAAGGGTTTGAACTTGCCACTTCCTTTCAAAGTCGTGGAACGTTTTGTAGCATGCTAACTACCTACCTGAGACAAGTATGGCGTTTTCCATACTCGAATTGAACTTTTTTTATGGTTTAATTCCATGGTTAAATAATCCTATTATTAAGTCCTATTATTAATTTACAATATTTTTTAAGAATTTAATTTATGAATACGAAAAGACTTCCTCTAGTCTAGAGTCAGGTATAAACAGCTGATGAACTCAAAAAAGCCAGCCAGCCAACACACGGCTGCCAGTGACTGAACTACCTATAGAAGGTGTGAAAGTAGGTTGACATCAATCAAAGTATCTATTGACTTGTCCGAGGGTCTAACTTTATCCTATAAATTTCGCGCCTCAATGGCGCAGTAGGGGCCGCAATAACCGACCCTTGGAGTTTCTAATTGGGTTCATTGCTGCAGGAAACGTCGCAACACTGTCTGTCTTCAAGTTACTCTGTTGAATGTCAGGAGACAATACGTCTTGGAATTTATATCTAGGAGTTTAAATAAGATTTTTGACATTTTACAACATCAATGTTTATTTTATTTCAGGGCTGCTTTTTATGCAGCTAAATTTACAGTCAAAAGCACGCTAAGCTGAACAGTTTTGACTTTGCACTGTGCTTATAGCAGTTGAATAAAGGAAAGCCCTGCACTTTAAAATAATAGTTTAACTTAACCTTACAAAAGATATATCTAAGACTTCGATTTAGTATTTAGTAGCATTGGACGTCTTTTGGCAGAAATGATGATGACCTAGTTTAAAGGTGTAGAATAAATGTTGTCGCTTGTTCAGGCGACAATCCGCGCCGAGTGTTTTTTACCTCAAACAATCGCCGTTTTCGGCATTAGTTCGATTACTGTCAAAGCAACCGCCTTCCTAATCTAGGGATCCCGGCAGGGTCCGGAATTAATCTTATTCCTACAATATGACGAGATTATCTCGGTCTAAATTGGAGGCGCATTATATGAGACCGCACGCTTTTAGCGTAATGGTTATCTTACGCGAGTCGCTTCACTTGGAAATCGTATGAAGTACATTCTCTTCGAGTGAATCATTTTACCCACTTTACAGAATGAAATATTTGAATAAAACAGCAATTTAGCTTGGTTTTTCCCGGAAATCCGGTTACAGCTTTGATAGTTTCTGCGTTAATTTTTAATGGTTTGGAATTGACGGCCCCGTAGCCCAGTTTGTAGTACGTCTGCTTTTGAATCACAGGGTCGCGGGTTCGAATCTCGCCCAAGGCAAACATTCGTGTGATGGGCACTTGAATTTATTTTAAATTAAAAAAATAACGATCAAATTGTCTACTGAAAAATCTAACCAATTTGTTGACTGAAAAACCATTAGAACAATCCTGGTGGCTTAATTAGTTAGTAAGCGTATTTCCAAGTGAATCTTGCCTAAATTGGAGACACATTAGATATTATACCACACGCTCTTAGCCTTATCATTATGGTAACCTCGCTGCTGGCTGTACACTTATGGAGTCCTTGGTCGATGAGCTGGTTTCTCTTATTACTCTTGAAGGTAATGGTTTCAATAAAGGGGTTATATTATTTGTACCAAAAAAGGTTTTTAATGCGGTCACGTACTTGTAAATTAATTACGGATTTTTCGTTATCTACATTGTAAATATTTCAGAATCTAAACTGAGTTAAGTACTTGTTATAATATTGTTATTATTTAATTATATTTGACATAGTGTCACTTATCTGCAAGAAAGCTGTAAGTACGTACGGTAGTTCTTATAACTTCCTTGCTTAGCTGTAAATCTTCCAAAGATAAAATAAATAATTTTATGGCAATTTATGGTACAAAGATACAAGTGAATTTAGAATATTTTACTCTACTGAAATATCTAAATCTTTAATTTTAAAGCTAAAAAGAAGCACATTTTAATTTATTAAATGTCCGCGTCTTAGTACATTTTTCTCATAAAAGGGTAAAAAGTAGGTAGGTTCAATATTACTTTACTGGTTATCACTCAGGGGAGAGAACTTTAGAGTAATCAATCTTATAATTCATGGTGGAACGTCGATAAAGTTTTGTTTTAAAGGAATGATAAATGCTATATCATGATAACGGATTATAGCTGATGCCTGAAATATCTAAAAAGTAATCGCGTATTTGAAAATTATGTTTTACAAATGCGATTAAATAACTGATTAGGGTACTATATCTTTTACTGGCACCTCTTCAGCCTCTGTGGTCGAGTGGTCAAAAGCTCGCCTAACGTTACGGAGGTTCCGGGTTCGAAACCCTTTCAACCCAATTTCATTTAAATCGGTCCAACAGTTTCGGAGATTAGCCAGTTTATACCAAACAGAGCAACAAAATTTTAAAAACCTGGGCATGTTCTATATTACTTCTTACATCCCCCTGACTCGGTTTTTAGCATTTTTTTCTATGTAAAGGTTTTGGACCTCTACATTTTTATTAATATAGGTTTAAATTTAATATTATCGGTACGCTTCTTTATTAGGCAACTTATTCTAGTAATGTAATTTATTAATCTATAATTTACTTCCTATCACTAATAAATAACAAAAAAGGGCTTTTATTTCTTGTACGGGATCATGCACCGTATTAATTAATAAATGTCTATGAACAAAAGAGACTTTTTAAACTTTTAAACACAAAATATAACTTGTTACAAAAGATTTTCACAAGAAGAACCCTTTTCAAGAAAACACAAAGAGAATTGACAAAGTTTTAAAAATGATAAATAATTGTAAAGCTTAATTTCTAAATTTTAGAAGTTTTTGTTCTTGTATTCAACAAAATTTTAATACTTCCTTTATATTTCAAGTTTTTTAAAGATTATTGAGAAAAGGTAAATTTTTATACTTAGTAGAATAAACTGATAATAACTCTCTTTCTGCAACTGCAACTTGACACAAAAGTATATGAATTAATGAAGTAAAATTAAAATTGTTAAGTCATTTAATTCTAGCTACCTAATTAGCCGTGCATCTAATATTTTGTTTATCAGTTCTTAAGAAGAAATAAAATAAAGCGATCTGAAATACGTACGCATTTTTTTTCGGACAATATTTCTTTATAAATGGGATTTCCGCCTGACCACAACTAATCTATTTATCGAGCGGGGGTGATTTTTTTTAAAGATCAGGTACGGAAGTCCCTGATAGTACCACCTACCTACCCACCTTTTAAAACTGCTACAAACACTTAAAACGCAAGCGCGGGTATATACGTAATACGCTTTTCGGTCTTCCTGGACCACAAACGACTAATCATAGCAATGTGTAGGCATATTATTCCGCCACTAGCTTGACATCATACATTATATAATACAATGTTGCTGCTATGAAGCCGTGGCCCGTAACGCTGAATTATGTATGAAGGTACGCCGGACACAGCCCAACCTTGGACCACGCTACCACAAAACTAGGCTATTTGTCGCACCCAAGAATAAGTCATTTTACTAATGCTTTCATGGAATATTTTTGCTGGAAAAATGTTACCTCTTTTTCGTCTGAAGCGAGGTGTCTAGTCAACCTGTACAGGGTGTAGTGGCGGGCTGGCAGCTTAGCAAATACTGATAAAACTTGCTCAGCCAACACAAAGTGACAGACACACGGAGTTACAGTGTGTGAGAAACTAATTGAGTTAGTAGACCGCATTGACTAAATCTATCGATATAATGTTTTGAGATTTTTGTGGTTATTTACTAAATCTATTTACATTTGTATTGCTATTTTTATTGTAAGAAATTTATGACGTCTATCTTTTTGTATGAGAGAGATGCCTATCTTTAAGGTTTATCTACCCTGAGGATTACTTTATAAAAAGTTATTACGATACGGCTGTTTGAACCATTATCGTTACATGGAAAAAGGTAAACAAGGTTTTTCCTTATTAGGTATATTCATAAAATACGGCAGGTTAAACGTTTCATGTTGCTTTCATACTCCATCACGATGGCTGAGCGTTTGATATGATTACCCCGCTCTAATACCTCGACATCATATTAAACTCATCAATATGGATACTTACGCCGCATTTTCTTCGTACGAGCTATATAGTTAGTGAAAATGGAAATCGAATTTTCTTTACATCTTTTATATAGTTGAAAGATATTTTTAGGAGATATCAGAAGTCAGCAGGCCCTGTTATGTAGTTTTTCTATAATCGTTCGTTAGTTAACAGCTCATATATATAAAAACAACCGGAAAACATTGTAAAAATAAAAAACATTTATTTTTGTCCGAATAGAAAGTAGGCCGTCTACAGCCAAAACCTTTTACAAAATAAAACTATTCAAAGTATAGATAAAAAAACGGTCCCAAATATGTTCTTTTCAGAACCGAGCCCAAGCTCTAGGCGCGACCATTTGTTCCCAAAACATTTCCACAAAAATGCCACTCGCCAAAACCTCGCACGAATATTTACAAAGAGCACTTCCCACTTTTGGCCTTTTCTACTTTTTACATTCAACCACTCCCTTGTTTCCTGTGATGAACATTAACTTGTTGAAAAGCTAAAAACGCGTCGAGCTACATAAGTGAATAAAAAAACTGCTGTCATTGTATCTTTTGTATACTTTTGTTGCTCTACAGAATGCGTTCGACCTATTTCAGGCGTGGTGGTAGCGATTTTTCCGAGTCTCAATTTTATTTGTGGCCTTTTAACACAATTGATTTTGTTGTACAAACCTACCTTACAATTGGGTCTGGGTTACGTCTATTTCACAATTAAATCAATAAAAACCACTTACAACGAGACACAAATATTCTTATTCTTTAGAAATATTCGTTAAAATAAAATATTACTGCATAGAAAGCTCTTATCTTTGACTTTATCGCTATCTTATACGAAGAAAGTAAATAACTCACGTCTCCAACACAATAGCCCAAATCTGAGCTAAGATTTTTTCTGCACCATAATGGCAAGCAACGATCTAACACCCATACAGCCTCGTCATTGCTAGCCTAATCTATCACACTCTTTCTTTTGTGTTTTTCTCATAGCCTGGTCAGTCTTATTATTATCACAGTTTCTAACTGAATAGCGATCCACCAAAAGGATAGTTTTTTTAGAAAATTTATGTTCACAGTAATAAGGGCTTAGAACGCGAAAGGTGCGATCTCCGTGGGTAATTTTCACACGGATTATTACCGAGCGGGTAAGGTTTAATGTGAATTACAGTAATTATGTTGTTCAGGTTAATTTTGTGGTTATTCAGAGCTATTAAATTACACACACAGGTACATTTAGTACATTTGAAGTGAAAACGATCAAGAAGGCAAATGACTATCTTTGGGACACAAAAATTTTTTAGACTTTATCGATTTTATTTAGTGTGCCTAAAGTATTACTTATATTTGTAAAAGTAACTAACAAAATAGAAAATTATAATACATTTACATAATTCTTATTCACCACCTGCGATAATCGGTTATTTCACAACAAGCAAGAAAGCTTTATTTGGCCAAGATTTTGAAGATGACGTGGCTAACAAGGGCTTGTTTACAACTCATCGAAAAAGCAAACTGGTTGGCAGAAACCGCGCCCTTACGTGTATGGAAGTAAAGCTGATGTCAGAAGCAAACAATAGTTCCTTGACTAAACTCTGTTTACTTTTGGCCCTCACGGAGTTTGCCAGTCATCATGTTTTCTGTTTGTCATTGAGGTCTGATTTTGGTGATAGTGTTAACAACTTGTAAGGCTGTAGTATATTACTCTATCCAAAACTTTTAACAGTTAAGAGTTCGTAAAGAGATGTAAAAATAGAATATACTTTAATATACACCAGAGATAACAACTTCTAGTACGAGTAGGCAACCCAACATAGAAAGATACTTATATATTTGAATTCATACTAATATCTATTATAAATAGCTTTCCGCCGCGGCTCCGCGTTAACAGTTTTTCCTGTCGGAATGAGGCATTTTCCCGCGGTAAAAGGTAGCCTATGTTACTAAGGGTGAATGTAGCTTCCTAATGATGAAAGAATTTTTTAAATCGGTTTATTAGTTTTTGAGTTTATTCATTACAAACATACACACACACTCAAAGACAAATCTTTCCTCTTAATAAATAATGTTAAGATGTGTATAAGTTTTTATTTTTAATACTTAATCAAGCAATAACGGCTGAATAGAATGAACTGAGCACATAGGTGGAATATTATATTACTCTTATTCAAACTTTGATGTTTTTTTAAGGCAAAATGTTATTACTATTTGGGCTAAACCGCGAGTAACACTTGATAGTAAGTACCTAATTAACAGTTAAATAAAAAATATATTGTATTCATTATTTAACTGACTCTACAGAAGTACCAATACCTCTCAAATCTCACTAAACAAGTAGGTAAACCAAGCTATTACTTCGTATTAATTCGGAGCATTAAACTACAAAGTGGCCAGTTACTGATAATAATAATAGTGACCAATAATACCTTCGTTTATTATTTATATATTTTTCATAATTTTCAAACAGCGCAACTTTTCATTTTTTTATTTCCTCAGGGTATTCGAAACTTGCAAAACTTAAATCGATGTAGCTGATTCCAAGTGATGTGTTTACCCAAGAACCGTTATTCATTTGAATTTATTGCTAGCACTCTATCTTCGGCCACGCCTACTTTGTTTTGTAACTCAACCCTATAAGATTTTTCTCGACGCTTAGCAAATATTTTATCCAGCTCTTGATCTCTTACTAAATTAAATATATATTAGTTAGGCCGTTTTTATGTTAGGAAGAAACAAACATACTTTTGCATTTATACCTATCATACATTTATTCGAGCGTCGGTGGCCAAGCAGGCCCGTTGACTTCCATTCAGAAGTTCGCGAGTTCAAACCTCGGCACACGTACCAATATGTTTTTGCTTAGAGTATAAATAAAAAAAGTGCTTTCGACTTGGCATCACATTTTGTGGAATTATCTTCAATCATCCAAAATTTTAAAGCAAGAATCTTTTCCGTTAACTAATCGCCAACTGTCTTTGTCCATAGCTAGGCTCCTCAGAAATGACCTGACTTTTTCCTTCGCTTGTTTTAAAAAATAATCTTAATCGATAATATTGTGATTCCCGCCCCAGCTGTCCGGAGCCATTAGCCAGAGCTGGCTTAATGCCAGCTTATGCGGCGCGGTCTGCACGCGGCTTTACGGCTCTAGTGTGACCACGGCCTTATGGCTTTATGCCTTCTGATGTGTGCTGATATTTGAGAGATTTACTGATTTCGATATTATAGGAGCTTAATACAGTAACTATTGAACGTCCGTATAATGTTAGAAGTGAATTAAAATACTTACTTACTATAATATGTAGTGCAGTTTATTAACCATAGTAAAATTAATATGTATAAACAAAGAAAATAATACTTTTCACTTTAGTATAAAGTTAGGTGTAAATAGGATAAGTTATCCTTTAAGGCATCAACATGTTAGAAAAATAATAATTTTGTGCAAGAAGTATTTACAAATTAGTCAAAAAAGATCTATATCTATTAAAGTGCAATGATTAAATTTTAATGCTTAGAAATTATTTTATAGCTAGACCATTACTTTAAAAAGAGTTTGATTATTTTCAAAGTTGTTGTTATTAAATACATCCTATTATAAAATACATTATGAATATCATGGTCGCTCGTAGAACCGTATATTTTGTACATTAGGCTAATCCTTATTAAAACTAATCCTACACAATTTATATTTTACTATTCTTACATACTCACTCAGTGCCACCTAATTGTTTTCTTTTCCCTTCATGGGCGATTCCGACTCGCACTTGGCCGCTTTTTTTTATTTTTCGTTACTCTGTGTATCTTAAAAACTCTTCTATTTAGTTTCTTATTAAATATTTTTACTTTTTTCAAACGACTTAATGATCTTAATCTCGTGATAAACACAACAGAACAAAGTTTCTAGCTTTTATGTAAATTGAACACCTGGTTTAGTCCCACTAGACGGAAGAAATATTGTTTAAAAAGAAAAATAAGAAAGACCCGTTAAGATAAATTATACCTATTTATACCAAGAACTAAGAATGTGATATATTTAAAGCTAGACTTGTTTCATAATAAATAAATCCCGCATACCTATAATTATTTATAGAATTTATTTGATAACAATAACTCATATAACATTCAGAGATTTTAGCCATTTCTTCTAGGTAATTGCATTCTAATTTTCCAACTACATTTAATCAGACATACATTAATAGTGTAACTATGTTACTAGGTCCATGTACATTAATGTCAATTTTGTAGAAAAGCGCTTAATAAAAAAGGTCAGTAATAAAAGTTTCTTTCTATTAATTTGATACTCATAAAGTGTGTCAATTGGATATTATAGACCAAATATTCCTTTCATAAAACGTGTGTCATCGTTGGCGAAATTTGGAATCCAATGAATAAGCGAAATAGAGTCTTCCGCTCCCCCGTAAGTCTGGTGAAGCTTGATTGGTCGTACCTTTTCGACACAAGCATAGGTCAATTCAAAAAGAAGTCTTAAAAAAACACTTACTAGGGTTGACGGCATGCCCCTCGTCCACCACGTGCATCGACAAATGGAGAAGCACCAGCAGGGTTGCTGACAACTGCAACAAACAAAAAGTATTTAAAATCAAAGCAAAAATTAAAAACATTTTACTCGGGCTGTCTCGAATTCGCATCTCCTTGGCTATCCGCCCGGGCCAAAGCAGGCGCTCTACCGATTGCTCTATCGAGTAGGAGTTTTACTAAAGCTTATGTCTGGAATGTCACTATAATATTCATTTTTGGCAAGTTGGTTCGAGATCAAAATTGAATTAAGTATTTTTTGCGTTCCACCCACATAAGCACGACAAAGTTCTAAAAGAAACCGTACAAACAAACATTTTATACAATTTAAGTTACCAAACAAACTAAATTCCAAGAAAACGAAAGCAGGCAACAATTTCAAAAATTTTAGTAGTCTCATTTTCGTACACATTTCTTCTCCTATGACACCTTCTGTACTTAAGTCCGATGCACTTAAAAAATGCCACAAGCTCCATACTGGAGCTCTAGCGGGCACAATGCAGCCAGTAAATTGCATTAAAATTCCGCTTTGTGCACGACAGCGGGGTAAAATGAAAAATTAAATTTATATCCAGGATTTTTGCGATTTCTAGTGATGTAGGAGACATCCGGATCCGGATTTGCGGCCGTGGAACTTCCCGCACCACGTTATATTTGATTTCCGCCATGAGCTGAGCGGGGAATATCAAATATCAATATCAAATATGTGTATCAACACTCTGTTCAAATTTGAACGCATAAAAAATAACCTCACTTTTCAAGAAATACTTATCTCACGAACGTGTAAGGTTTTAATGACGAATTCTTTTCTTGCTACTTTTGCAGCTCAATTTGTTAAACAAAAATATTTATTAATTTACGTGTAAAATAAAAATGAAGAGCTTTTTCGGAGAGTTTAAAATAAATAAACTTTTCGACGTAAATATTTCTATAAAATACTCTAAACATTTAAATGTTGGAAAAGGACAGAATATAGTTTAACTTAAATATCGTTTATAAATTAGGGGGTAGGTTGTAAGTAACAATTTACTTACAAAACTAATCTCTGCATCACATCGATAAAGCTTTCCCTTCACTATCACATTACTAATGTATACTTCGTCTTAGTATGGATTTTTTGTAATTACTCCATGTAGGTCGCGAGTGAGCGCAAACGCATGCTAATGCAATCTCTATTACCATTACTTAGGTTGCAAAATGCTAATAACACTTACAGTAGTATGAAATGGCTCTATTTAAGCTGCGTTACAATAAATGTGAAAGCATTTTAATTTCGTTTAATGCAACATTGTGAGACGTAATGTAATGTCATACTCGTATTACTTTCTGTGGCGTACAGTTCTGATAAATAATACCATGTTAACTATAATATCGTGACTAGAAAGTAAAATCGTACCAATTAGCTCATGAATAATTAATTATAGTCACGAAAGAGTCTTGGTACTTTTTATATTAAATTTTAGCTTCAATCCAGGTGGACGTCATATGCTGAAAAGTAATAATTAACTGAAAAATTATGGTCACGTAACTTAAATACTTACTGGCAATTTTAATATCAATCATTCTTCCTTCTATATTAAACAAACCATTTTATAATAAAAATAAATACTATATATACTTTCTTATAACATAGTAGAACGTAACACATTTCCTAACTCTCTTCGAATTATCTTCAGAAACAAACATTTCGAGCACAATTTTTAATTCAAATAAAAACAAAGAAATATATCGTAAATGGAACGTTAAAACAAATCAATAAAATTCTAAAATCTATTTAAATTGAACAACTTTATTCTGGTCACGAGCGTGTTGCTCGTAAAATATCCGGGAGGAGAAAAATATTTCCGTGCAGTTTTTACTAGAGCGAGTTAGTTCTAAACAAACTTCTAGATGTAGCCGAAGTGCTGCGCTTTAAATTCCGCACACCGCGAGCAGCTGGCTCAAATTTTTGTTTTATTTCTGCCTAAAAAGGGCAAAGTTTAAACTTTCCTATGTTTATAACTAATGGTTTTCTAAATTTAAACCACGACTGAATGGTAACTGCAATATAACTGTTGTTTAGATGCTTTGGAAAGGCCATCGATGACCATTTTTTTACAAATGTCTCTTGCTGAAATTACGTTAAAAGACTAGGTGAGACCACAGTGACACAAGTCATGATTTACATGTACCAAAACTATCTCAAACAGACTTTTATTTATTTATAGACTTCAAAGAGGTTCTTGTTCTTTACTTTAAAAGCAACCCTTCTTTAATAAAAGCCAATATCAGTTTAGGATTTATTTAATATTGTACATTAAACCCCACTTATATATTATAATTTGTCTTTTGCCTTTCTCTCGAGAAAAGGTCACCCTAAATTAATTTCTTTTAAAACGGATGCAGTGACAACATTTACTCGTAAAACATCATTAGCATTTCATCTGTCTCCTTAAATGTCAGCTTATTTACAGACAAATATTGACCAATTATTATTACGTAAGAACTTTCTCCAGACATGGATGAGCTGTTATATTAAATCTGTGTTTGAATTTAGGGGGATCAAGGTGACTTGGTCGCATATATCCAGTGACACATGGCGTAGTGTAATCTGGGGGCTATATTGCAGCTCATGATATATTATATATCCGTATGTATCTGCAAGTTAGCCAAACACGGTGTAATTTATATCATGCGACATTTGGTGGCTCAATCGAAATGGTATTAGGCGTAATAACGACTGAATTGTTAGTTAAATGTACATTACCGGTTAGCTCTAGTTAAATAAATAACTTGTACAACGATTAGTACACTTAAGAGCAATGAATTAGGGTCACTTAAAAATATGTCCTGAAACTTTCCAAAACAAATAGTGATTGACAAACAGAGCGTAATTCGATATTTATTATATTAAACACAGGATGAAAAACGGCGGCAGCAGTGACACGATTCAAGTGATTTTCCTAGGAAATAAAAGGACATTATACTTCACCGGATTAATTTGTGCGATAGCTTCATATTTTGTATTGAAGTGTCTAATTTTTTTAAGTTTCCGGTTGAAAAAGTTTGTATGAGAAAAATGCTCATCTTTTCAGTTATGGCTAATCTGTTACTTACCTACACCCTGAAATTATAGTCGATATCAAAAATAGAATTTTCTATTTTCTGTAAATAGGAAATCAAGGTTGCTGATCCATTAGTATTCAGTATTCGAACTGAATAGTCGAACCATCTTATCTGATCGAAAGTGACAATGTAGTCGAAAATGGAGAACCATTTGAATATCTTCCAATATCTCAGGACGAGGTGAGAAAATTGGGGATGTCAGACTGGCAAAAGACGTTAGCCTTTATCTGTCGTAAAAGCTAAAGCAAACGTTCTTGCTTTATAACTTTGCTAATTAAATTTGTCTGCCTCCCAGGTTACGATTCGGTTTACTTAGCAGTATTAGTATTTATTTTCAAAGCCTAACTTTATTATTTGTTAAGCTTTGGTGTATGAAAAATTGTTTAATGTGCTGTATTTTGACGAGTTACCACATACCAAATACGAACATTTTGAGATTTTCCAGATGAGTTATAAATAAGAGAATCAGTTATGCATATAATTCGAAGTATTAGTATTACATATAAGAGTTTTGATAATAAGTTACCTGTAAGACGAAATTAGAGGTGGATTATTAAACATAAAGCTAAGGGAGTATTTAGATAATAAATAATAAAGGGACTCATAAGAAAAAAGTAACATTTTTTTTAATAGCTCGTTAAAACTAGAGAGCTTCAGTGGCCAAGTGGCTAGGCCCGTTGACTTCCATTCCGAAGTTCGCCGGTTCAAACCTAGGCACTTACCAATGTGTTTTCGATTTTCAAATTCATATGTACGTTTATTCGACACTCTTACGGTGAAGGAAAACATCGTGAGGCTGCACACACCTGCGAAGAAATTCAAAGGTTGTGTGTGAAGTTTACCAACCCGCACTGGATCAGTCCTATTCACCCTGGTATCAGGGTAGGCTGTTAACGAACGAATAACGAACTAGACAGATGGAAAATGATATTACTCGTAAATGGTTTGATTTTTCGATTTTCTACCCTTCCTTGGATTACTGATAAAAGATTTCGATTATTTGTAAATTTATCATTTTTGTAGCTAGTCGAACCTTATTACCAAAATATTACTTAGATTAGATACACAATAACGTATGAATTAACTTACGTCAAACTATTCAGGTACTTCATAATTTTTACTACAATAATTTACAGCTTATTCACGACATACGCACATGAACTCTTTTTTCTGTTTTCAACAAAATACGTAAAAAAGTATTTTGCATCGAATACTAACCATAAATCGCCTATTAAGTCAGTATACCTCTATTATTCAAATTGAATTAAAGTAAAGTGCAGCTAAGTCTGATGGAGACTACAGAGAGCATCTTGCCTCTCTTTCCTGCCATTAATCTGGGACTTATTCCGAGACGAAGTTAAATAGCGGATTTAACTGCGGGTTTATTAAAACTCCAGACCGCACCCCTTATATCTCCGCTCGCGACTACATAGGGCCCTATTGTTTTTTTAAATCTAGATTAGTATTTTCTTTTCCCCGTTGTTCTTAATTATAAAGAATGAACTAAAATTTTACATTCCGAATAATAAATGTATGTACGCTTGACTCGTACTAGATGGATTTAAAACCTTTAGAGTATTTATTGCGATTGTTTACGGGTCTTAGCGCGATAATTTTAAATAGGTAGGTATCGTACGTAATACTCGTACATACCTACCTATTTAAAATTATCGCGCTAAGACCCGTAAACAATTGCAATAATGTGTAGTAAGCGCGAAAGCCTCAAACAAACTAGAGTATTTTCTGAGATAAAATATTGGTATTTAAAAAATATTTTACTTAATTTATGCTATAATTAAATTCAAAACCTAGTGAAAATATTATTTACTTTTTTCTACTAAGTCCAGAATTTTCTTGAAACTCAAAATAATTTCAGACTTAAGTATTTTAGGTTTTTAAATTCATCGTCCTAAGACATGTAGTATGATGAAATATTAAAAACATCAATATTAAAGTACTATACAAAATACGTAACCTGATCAATGAGAAATCACGAATAACACTGTGTGAATCTCTAGTACTATCGAGATTGAATTACGGAGACATAGTTATGGGACCTCGTCTACTATCAAAGTCAAAGCGTTTAATACAGCGCGTTCAGAACGCCTGCAGTAGGTTTTGTTTCACAATCCCACCGCGTAGTCATATTTCCCCTTACTTAAATGCGGCCAATATGTTAAATATGGAATCACGTCGGAGACTTCACCTTACATGTCTTGTGTTTAGTATTATGAAACACGAAAATCCAGAGTACTTATTTCACAAATTGAAACCTTCGCCACTCGTAGCCAGATACGGGACAAGAACTGCGCGTGCTCCACTTGCGACTAGCCTGCATCGAACTGTGGCATTTCGCGGCAGTTTCCGCTTCCAGGCTACGAAATGCTGGAACGACTTGCCGCCGCCGATGAGGGCATTAAACACTTTAGTTACCTTTAAAAAACATTTTAAGCTTTATTTGATTGATTTACAAAAAAGTACAACATAACTGGAGCTGAAACTGTTTAGTGTTTGCGGCATGGCTAAATTTTATTTTGGTTTATTTAATTTTTATTTTGTTTTATTTATTGCATTTATTTTACTTTGTTTTACCGATTAATTTTATTATACCACTACACAACACATCAGTACACGGATCACGTAACATAATTTAATGACACTACACACATTTCTTTTTTGCTATTTACTATTATTCAAGATAATCTGCCTGTATAAGCTCTTCATGCGTAAGTGGCACAAAAATGCTGAGAACGTTTAGATTCCTCTTACTTAAAAAACGTTTTCTAAGTACCCGCGTTCATCTCCTGGGTGAGGGCTGAAAATCAGTGTTGCCTCCTGGGCAAGTATATCGCTGAGCCTTGACCCTTCTGCATTGCAGCGCACACATGTGCATGTCTGTTCATATGTTCGTTATATGTAATTTCTTTGCTTGTTTTCGTTTTTTTTATTTTGTGACATGTCCATGTGTGTTTTGTGTAATGCAATAAACGTTTTACTTACTTTACTTACTATTCCCTTTCAGTGTGTCTTGTCTGACATTGAAAGGATCATTTTGAAGGGTTGGGACAAAATTATCATCTCGAATAAGATCGTCCACGTCCCACGAGAGTGGACGAGTTGATGTGAGACAAGGGCAGACAGATAAGCAAAGGTCAAAGTTACATTTCAAGTACATACGTACAAAATAATGACTCCGTAGCCACAAAATAAAAAGTTTCCAGAAGTCCACTCCCGCCGTCTTTGAAATTAACTACATAAACTTGGTTGACTCCTTGAAAAACGTGTATCTTCATTTTTGTGTTGAGTTTAAACAGCCAAATACACTACAACAGTAATAAGAACACTTCTCCATGTAAAAACATGCTAAAAAGCACATCAAACATCAATACTTTGTTACCTAATAATCGCGAGAGCGACGACTGCACGTGGTCCGAACATGGTCCGAGCAAGCCTGTAAACGCAATGATCAATGTGTGCGTAAGAATATGGCGCTTAGTTCCGAGTGGACCATCTGTCTAGGCGCGCCATTTGTACCGTAGCCTAGCTGGTAGTACACCTGCCTTCTAAGCACAGGATCGCGGGTTCGAATCCCACCCAGGGCAAACATTCGGGTGATGAGCATTTGAGTTTGCCTTGTGTCTGTATGTTGTATCCTACAAATATTGTAAACGCGAAAGTTTGTGAGGATGGATGTATGGATGGATGTCTGTTGCTCTTAACGCAAAAACTACTGAATAGATTCATCATCATCATCTCAGCCGAAAGACGTCCACTGCTGGACAATAGATTGGTCTGGTTTAATTGGACTGGTTGCCTTCCTCTAATTGTATATTTCGTTAGCACTCTTTGTTATATTAATAACATTGTAAAGAAGACTAGTATTATTAATAATATTGTAATATTTTTAAGGATAAATTAAAAAAAGAGGAAAATTCAAAAGATGCGGTGTTGTGGAGTTTCTTTGGCGGGTTCTTCTCCACAGCAGAGTACACATCGCGCGAACCTGCCAGTTATATTCAAACTGATATCGCATCGCGTCTTTAGACTGTGCTTTAGCTGTGCTTTAGATCTCTTTTTCATTGTTTGAGACGAGAGTCGGTCTTGGTTTGAACAAAGGTTTTTAACTTCTGAAATGACGTCATTAAGTTTTCTAAGGGAGCCTACAAAATAATTTCGAATTTTGTATATTTTTTATTTTTATGGAACTTTACAATAATATAGCTTACACACCAGAATAACACATAGGCTACCTTTTACAGCGGGAAAATACCTTTTTCCCACGGAAAAATCTGTTAACACGGGCGGAGCCACAAGGCGGAAAGCTAGTATTTATATGCGTATATGAATCCATTATGTATAATGTATAGCTTTCTGACACACATAGTAAAGGTTCTGCCTAATTTGGGAGCAGATGGTCTAACATTTTTATTCATTTATTTATTATTTCATAAAAGCTTAGAAAATATAATCAGTTATACAAGCTAACCTATCAGCTGTCTTAATGTAAAAAATATTGAGGCCTAATTTAAGCAACGATATGTACTTATCGTAATGTATAATTGACTTAAATGTTTGTTTTTGATGATAGTAAATTTGTTGTTTTCAAAAATCGATTAGATAAACTAGCTAAGGAGGTAGTGTAGATAGCTACACTAATCTAGAAACACATAGTTTTTTTTTTCTCGCGTCGTCGCCTCGACTCGTGTGGTCTACAGTGTGCTACAGTTCACGAAGCCATCTTATAACAATAACAAATTCATCGCTCAAAGAGGCTAACGTCACTCTGTTATCAGAATATGATGAACAATGGTCTCGCTAGGGGGCAAATGCGTCCATCTTGAGTAATTGAGATGAAGCGTCTTGTAATTTCATGGCATTCGATAATGAATGACCCCGAGGGGAAAGATAAGAATAAGAGGTGTCGGCATCTGGTGGTTGGAATTTGCAGGCTGTTTTCTGCTGGAAGACTCTTTTGCGTTATAATTTTTTTATGTAAGATTGGAAGGATCCAACTAAGCTTTAAGGCTGTTTTTAGAAATATGCAGTAAAATAAATTCAAGGATCGGAAACATTTTAATTAATAACTTAAAATTACTGAAGAAAAATTAAGCTAAACATCACATCACACTGGTTACGTAATTAAAGTGACCAACTCTTGCTGACGAATGTCTAAAAGTTACTTAATCTATCTATAAAAAGGTTCTTGAATGGCGGCCGCGCGCCAGAATACGTAGTGTGGGCAGGCCCTCCTCAACGTGGACCGACATGACAATCTGGTGAGGGCTGGACGCGGGCAGCGCAGGATCGATCATTGTGGAGATCCTCGGGGGAGGCCTTTGTCCAGCAGTGGACATCTTTCGGCTGAGATGATGATTGATGACTTAATCTATCATCAAGTTCTATTACAAGTACTTACCTCTAAAATAAATGTTCTAAAATTGCTATTCATAAGATATAAAAATATGTTCAGTCATTAATCTTACAGCAAATTTTCTTCTGAACATTATTTTATATTACCAAGACCCTGAATTAGGTGCAAATTAATTTATGAGTATTTATTTTAAAAAATGCTAAAATAATAATTAACTTGTTTACCTGCAGCCAATTAAGAGGCCATAATGAAAAAAATTTACACGAATTTCATGACCTGTGCATCAAAAGAGTTATGTCATTTTTATAGCCAAAGTGAGTGACACTGAAACTTTAACTTCCTAGCAAGTTTAATAAAAAAAAATGCATCAAACTCTCCTAGGAAACTAAGAACTAGCAAAGAAAAGTTAGTGTTAAAAAAAGTTTAGAAAAGACTGGAATGATAATAAAAGAGATCCAGCTCGGTAAAATACCTACTTAAACACCGTAAAATTGACCTGGTTGTTTATCCACAACATACCAGTAGTACGCATAAAACTGAACAACATTCCCTAAGGAACATAGGTTGAAATCTCAAAAATAAAAATCAATTTACTCACTTATCTTACTTCATATACTTTAACTTCAGTCACGTGACCGGCCACTTTGTATGACACGTTCACGTTGAATTTTAATTTTGAGAATTTTACCTATTTTCCTAATGTTGTTCAGTTTCATAAATACTACAACTATGTTCGGTTTTACAATCACTTCAAATCGGTTAAACAAATGTATAGTGTTTTCTCTAATACTCAAGTTTTTCGACACCACGGTTCCTCCTAGCAAATTAAAAAAGTGAAGGCTTTGAAATCAGGATAATGTTTATAACAAAAATATTATATAAAAGAATAACAAATACAAATTTTTAAACGCAATCTAGAGAGATAATGGCAGTGCAGTAAAAGGGACAATAGTCAGAAATCAGGGCGAGTGAGTCCGAATGAAAGTAACAAGATCGGGCGCGGTCCCTTCAAATGGACGCGCATCAAATAGACGACTCACTGTTTATCTAAACAATGTGAGATTGGCACTGAGCAGAACAAAGCAGATTTGAAACTTATCAAAAATTCTGGTATCATAAAATACAATAATCATAAATTTCAAAAAAATGTAATGGAAAGACCTATAAAGCTAGACTATGAGGAAACAGAGCAGCTTTTTATTAACTCTTATTACACATACACACACTCACACACACACATACACACATACACGACAAACACACACACATATATATAATATAAGGTAACTATGTTTATATACACTTTGTATATTATATATAATAATATGTTAAATAATAATTAATTCTTAACTGTTTAGCTTTAGACATAGTAGGGGAAGACTGAAGTCTGTAGCACAGCTAATACGCTATACAGGCTCCAGCATGATGTATTAGTTGGTTTAATTAATAAAGATATTATTAATATTATCAGATACTTGGTACACTATTCTAGAAAAGAGACATAAGGAACAGAAAACACCACAATAAATATATTTATAAGGGGACATTTCACACACGGAAATTTGACCCCAAACAACAGAGTTTGTACTATGGGTTTCAGACAATAAAATTGATATACCTACATACATACTTGATGTAAATATAAAACATCTAAACACATGCTCATCACACGAATGTTTGACCTGGGAAAGTTTAGAACCTGCGACCATGCGGCTCGTAGGCATGTGTAATTACTAACTAGGCTACGTCGTAGGTGTCGTCAGTAGTATTTTTAAATAATACCACATTTTTTGTCTTCAAAGAACTACAAGCATTTAACACTATAAAGTGTTCTATTTGGAATTACCATCTAAATACAATATTCTAAAACTTTTTTTTACAATAGATACTCTGTGACACTCCTATCTCTTCAAATCAGTGTTGAAGGAGAAATATTTGTTACATTTAACATACAGACAACCTTCTCCCATTCGGATGTGTATGGGAGCTCAGGGAGTGATAAAGTATGCTGATGACAGTACTTATAGTTTGTCCACTCAATTTACTCCTAGAAAGCACATTTAGCTGACTCAGTATTTCGAGACAAATAGGAAGAAATAAAACGGCTAGTTGAGCCACTTCAAATTTATTTCAGCAACAACAAATTTTAGTTCAGGTAAGTAGATACTGTTGAGTATAAACGCAGCTTGGCCAGAAAAAGCATACGTTCCAAAGCGTTTTATGGCGTAACACGTTCCGGCTCCGTGCCATATTTCACTAGCAAGAATTTCCAAGGAACGCGAAAACTTGCCAAATACGTTTATAACAGTTTCTAAGCTGTGCGAGGCTGTAAACAAATTTGTATCGTAAACTCTCACAAATCATGCATCGCTGAAGCGTCTAAGTTGCGCAATAAAAGGGACGCAGTGTGGTGCCTCCAAACGGCTATATGATGATAACATGGCCACCCCAGGGCCGACAGTTTGTAATAAATTTACTATCAAGCCTTTACGGGTTTTAGCGACGTGACCAAATGAGTGATAGTCTAAACTTAAGTTATAAAGCTATTAATCTTTGGATTAAACTGAACTAAAATGACTGACTGATGTTCAAGTCTTTGAAGTAACGAGTACCTCTTTGGCTTATAATCAGAAATGAATTAAGTAACAATAGTAAATGTCGTAGTAAAGGGTGGGTATAGTTTATTTTGAGGGAAATGGACTTCTAAAGACAATTAAACAAAGATCAAAATAACTAAGTCAAATTACTAAAACCAATTATCCTCAAGGCAGTACACGCACCACTTCACTCGCATATTGTACAAAGGGACGTTTCCTAGTACCTATTACAGAAACTATAACCAATTTACGAAACATTACAAAGAAACAACTAATTAGTTCTATTACTATTGTAATCCCTTTTGAAAGAAGATAAATTCTGTTTCTAAATAATATACGCTATTTATTTTTACATGAAATCAAAATGTGCATAATATTTACACGAGAAATTATAAACAAGCGAGCTGATTTGATATTAGTGATGCCAAAATGGATGCAAATTTAGTTTATTCAACATCTAATGGATAGACCTCTAAAAGGCGATTATGAATTCATTGCATGAAATGTAATGATTTGAAATGTTCCATTTTAGTCCGTTTTAAAATTAAACTCAAACACAGTTACAATTATTTAATTTGCCCGAGTCTGTTACACTGCTCAGTTTTTTTTTAATTAATTTGTTTTAAAATATTGAAGACCTGCTATTACTTTTCCCAGAAAGTTGAGCAAATTGAAGAGTTGTGAATTTTTTATTTTAACTTTTTTGGTTTCACCGAAAACCGTGGAATATTTAAGGGGAATATCAATTTGCTGCTACCTAGATAAGGTCGTGTCCACATGCGTTGTGTTCTCACTAAATCTTCGTTACCAAGGGTCGGTATGGAGGCCGCTGCGGGCGAAGGGTTTATGTATGGGGACATTACTTGTAATCAAGTGACGGACGTGAAAGAGGAAAAACTTGCTTAATTCATTTGGTGTAACATGTTCGGGCTGTGCTAGTCTGTAGTAGTGGACGTATTTCAACAGAAAAGATGGAGTAGAAAGTATAGTAGTGAAGTAGTAGTATTTGTATTGTAGAAATGTTTGCCTTACAAAGGTTTGAACATTCAATCTATAGTCTAAAACTTATATATGATTTAACACTCTATACAAATCTGTGATAAAAAACCTGATCCAAAGCTGAGAGAGTCATTAGGATTTAAATAGCCGATAAACCGACATCGTTATCAACTCATACATAATACATATCCCCACCGAGGGGCTCGAGCCTACCCAGAAAACCGACATAAAATGAACTAATTCATTTTATTAGCAAAAGTCTTGAAATATTTTATTTAATAAAAACACAATTTGCCCGGGTGCGGCATTTGGGGAAAAAATTTGGTTTATTATAATACTAGCGACCAGCCCCGGCTCCATACGGGAAAATGGTTATTGTGGGTTATCCTTCAGTATATTATGCATGTATTATACATATAAACCTTCCTCTTGAATCACTCTATCTATTAAAAAAAACCGCATCAAAATCCGTTGCGTAGTTTTAAAGATTTAAGCGTACAAAGGGAGGGACATAGGGACAGAGAAAGCGACTTTATTTTATACTATGTAGTGATGATAAAAAGTAGCCTGCATATTGATAATACATTGGGCTCAATTCTGCCAAATGAAACTCTGAACTTAAATTTAATTTCTTGGCCTTTTTCATGTTGGGATCGAAAAGAATGGGAGATGAATAAATCTAATTTTGAACGAATGATATTTAAAATAAGAGCGGGGCTGTCAAATTAAGATAGGCTTAATTTTAAAGGGGATGTATTCGCATGTCTGCAAAAATAATAAGAAATACCTGTAAAATCGATATTTGACGTCTCTGAATTTAAGTAGGCCTGTCTATACTCGTATTCGTAGCGTGAAAAGGACATATGGTTTTTAAATTTAAGTTAGAGCGTAAAACGTGGTAAAACTTAGAATCGGGTCCGTTGTCTGATTTATTGACCGGCTTGCGGAAACATGCAGGTCCGTACAAAGCATGATATACCAAACACACCCCATTTTACATAAATTGCATGGCTCTAGCAAACAAATCTGAACTAAACTAAATCAACTACCAAGCGTTATATTTTTATCACAAACAAATGCCTATTTCTTGGCAGAATGATGTACGTTCCGACTTATCATGAATAATAAAGAGTGATGTTTGTTTGAAACTCTCCAATATACAGAAACAATAAGTATAAGTGAAAAGTAAATGGGCTGGCTATTATAATATTGTAAAAACATATAAGAATTATTTACAAACAACTAAAATCGTGCCTCTGAATAGATTCTAGGATGAAATCGAATCTTCTGCACAGTATAAAATGTCTTGCAAAAGATTATTCTACTGCAGCCGTTCTGTAATATAAAATACTAGCTTTCCGTCGCGGCCCCGCCCGCTTTAATAGTTTTTGCCGTGGAAATGAGGCATTTTCCCGCAGTAAAAGGTAGCGTATGTTACTCAGGGTGAATGTAGCTTTCTAATGGGGAAAGAATTTTTGAAATCGGTTCAGTAGTTTTTGAGTTTATTCATTACAAACATACATACACACACACACACACACACACACACACACAAATACAAATCTTTCCTCTTTATAATATTAGTATGATGACTAGTTTAAATACAGAATATCGTTGGTCTAAAACATTGATTTTATCTTTATCGTCTATTTACGAAGAAATAGGTCCTGTGTGACCTAAAAATATGTCAAAATTACTTAGATAAGACACTGTTTATTTTCTTTAGTATGCCTTATTTTTGTTTCAATTCTATTTATTCTTTTTATAAGTGAAGTAGTTTATCTAGCCATTGAAATTCAACAACTAGTTCTACAGAAAGCTTCTTAGTTTGTCCGTCGTCGCTAGTTCTAGTTTAAGCTAGGTCCCATTTAGCGTCTAATGCAGACACGAAGCCAACTAAAGTAAACAAGGGCAGCAAACTAGCAAGCATGAAGTTGGTTATAAGCGCCGACCATAAATGATCTTGTTTTGCACTTTCTGACATTTCAACATAGTAGGTACAGTTTCTTCTTCTGCTTCCGCATAAGGAAGTTTTTGTCGTAAGGGTAAATTTAGGGTTGTATGTAGGTTGGTTGGCCGGAGGGGTTTATTTATTTTTGCTTGGAAGATCATTTTTTGTCGTCTTTGATGTGATGTGTTGACACATAATTGTATGAATAGCTTACTTAAATTACTAAGTGAATATATTGTTATTGCTTTATTAAAATTGTATGATGTTGTAACTACAACATTGGATCATCTACCCTGGTAGCGTAAATCACTGTTACAAGAAATAATCTCACATTTTAACGTAAAAATTTTGTGGTGCAAAGTTCTCCAACAGAAAGTTTTTTTTTAATTGACCTTATGCTTGTTTCGATAAAGTATGACCAACCGTCATGCTGTCTTGGCTGAAGGTGCATATTGCTTTGTTTGTACTTGCTCACAATTAACAACAAACACCCTTTAGGACGACTGTTACAATCATGTATGATAAAGTGAACTGACCAAAAAAAACCCAGTACGACCTCTACTGCTGAATGGCGACACAAACTCTTAGTGACTTCACATCTTGTGTCAGCTATAAGTGCCAGCCCTAAGTGATTCACTGGCACCACCAGTCAAGAAGTTAGCTAAAGTAAAGCAGCAAACCAACTTGAAGTTAGCTCTCAGTACTCAACAAATAAACGAGTAAGGTTAATGTTTTCTGACATTGCAACAGAATTTATGCTCGAGAAACTTCTAGTGGAAAGTTACACCGACTTTGTGAAATAGGGTAAAGTTCACTTAATGGTCCTTGAAGAAAAATCACTTGCACTTTTTGAGAAGATTTAACTTATGCTTACACCGCTCATGGCTTAAGAGAGATTGTTTCTTTTTTTTTTTCTTTCATTCGAGACTACTAGAACTAGATAACTCATGTCTGACTAGAAACCACCTAAAAATTAGGATTATGACAACACTTTCCAATGTATTATATTCACTTCAATTCACTTATCATGTGGGTTTCGAGGTAAACCTACCTCACAAACCCTGGTGTCAGAATTATTGAGCCGCCTATGGCATCTGACATGGCTCATGTAACGACTACATCTGTAGACAGAAACCGGGACCAACGGGTTCACGTGTATTCGAAGCATGGAATCATCTTTCTTTTCAGACAATCAGGTGATTCAACCTGCAATATCCTAACTATTCCTAACCAAACTGGGGAAAGTCTCACAAAGTGATATTTGTTCAACGAGCCCCACCGTAATTCGAACCCGGAACATCCGTTACGTAAAGCGTATATTTGACCACTAGACCACAAAGGCCCATAATCGAGCCGTGCGTGGGCTATTATAGGCAGTCAATAGAATGTTTACACGATACCTATTAAGTCATTCTCAGTTCGAAGAAAAGGTAAACACAAGAACATTAAGGTAACCTAACTGCGTTATACTCGTAAAGTATGAATACTGAACCAAACAAATTGATAAAAATATCTTTGTGACCATGAAATATACGAGTATTGTCGCTAACTTTGTCCAAATTAATCCTACCATTTAATTACGGAACAATGGCCTGCGTTTTCAGTAAACCGCTTTTATTATGCACATAAATCGTCGTTTCAAAAAATTTTTGGCTTTATTTTCAGGCAAATGATTTGTAGATTTAAATGCCTAGCGTTTACCCTATATTTTACGTTTTTTGTTCAAACTGTGTATTTTCACAGATATTCTAACCCAAAAATATCTGTGAAATAAATGGTTGTTTTAATGATCAATTTCAAACAAGTACCAACCTAAAAATTTTAGAGCCGCTACTTTCTGTACGTAATATGTGATGTAAGATGTATTCCTTCTAATTCTATAGGTTTTTTCTTAGCTGGAATATAGTTAATCTTTAGGCATGTAAAATCATTCAAATTCTTCATTAAAGCAAAATAAATTTCAAATTTTGAAGCAATAAACGGCTATTTTCAACTTTAAAGACATCCTACTTAGTTTTTAACTTGCATAAAGTTACCCATGTCTCACGAGGTTAAACGAGAGAACTTTCCGAATAATTCCCCGGCTTTAGGATACCTTGGAATGTTCTAGAATACCATTTATTGAGGTGAATGTTTGTGATTTAGTAGTCGGAGGGAACAATAAGTCGTTCTTAATAGTTCCTTTATTACTCCTGCACGCGCCGCAGACGTTTATTTCGTGAGCATCAGAGCTGCGGTATGTTTATATTATAGGATGTAGATAAGTGGTGGCTTAAAATTTACTAGCAAATACTAAATGGACAGTTTTAAGCATTTTTGTAAAAAAACATTTCTCGGAAAGGAAAATTCGTAGACAGTTCCGGGAAAATAGCTCGTTTGTATGCTTGCTTAGTGTGGGTTTCGAGATTAACCTAAATACATCACAAACCATATCACCAGAATTATTAAACGTCTAAAACATCTGACATTAGCTCGTTGGTCGACTAAATTTGAATAGCCAGGACCAAGGGTTTACGTGCCTTCCGAAGCATACATCGTACTATTGAACCTTTTCAGCCTGCAGTGTCCTTAACAACAAGTGTCCCACCAGGATTCGAATCCGAAACCCCCGATGTCCGCTTCAGGCTCACGCGTTTTGCCGCTCGGCTACGGAAGCTATTGGCACACTATTGGGAAAGGATATCGAATCCGTCCATTTAAGATTTTTGCTAAACCGTCACTGACACGCTTTAGACGCTTTGAAATGTAAAGCAAAAGCAACGTACAAATTAGCTAATATAAATGCACGAGTACACGCCCAACTCTGTTTCTCTCTAATTTCAAAAACATTGAGTTGTAAATACTTTACACAACTTTTGACACCAACTCACAACCTGGGTGAGAGTCGGAAAGTTACGTGGCGCAGACGCGGCGGTGCGACATTTATTTAAGGACCTTTTGTAAGTTTATTTTTAAATTACTATGTAATAACTTCATTAAATTTTAAAATTTGGAATAGTGAATGTTGCAAGCAGATCAGTTTAATATGTGTGTAGATGTTATTCTGTAAGTGGCTTTAATAAATTATTATTATTATTATTTGTTTGTTTGTTTACTGTTCCTTTGCTTTCACAAAACGGAAAGAAGTATTTGGGTGAAGTTCAACGTAAAGTATGGTTTTGTTACAGTGGAAAAATATTATTCGTTTACAGGTTGATTTAAGTCCCCGGGGGGCTCTAGCCCACCCAACATCTTATTGCTACAGGAAAATTTGAAAATCAATGTATACGGGTTAGTGGTGTTTCTAACTAAAAGACTTCTAAACACACAAACAAATGCTGGCTTATCGTGTGGATTTCGAAGTTACCTTTCCCCATCCTTACAAACTCAGTTGTCAGAATTATTGAGGCAAAAGAACTACCAAACCAATAAGATAAAATAAATTGATTTACTAATAAAAATGTACCAAAGCAATTAGGCTAATTGATACCGGCAAAGACGTGGGGATGTAAGAAAATGCTGGAGAAGGACATCTTGCTAAAGTATTGGTTCCAGATAAAGGGACTGCTGCCTTGATCTTTCATTAATTGATTTTGTAGGTAGTAATGTAGACAAAATACACCACAAAGATGTTCTGTTTGAAACTAAGTCTTAGGAAACAAATTTCATTTAAAAGGTAGAAACAATAATGAATAGGCAGAATAATAAATACTTACGTATAAACTTTAATTTGCCTTAAATTAATAAAGTTTAGGTTCTACTTAATATAGAAACTATACTCGCACAGTGTTATTTTTTCGCTACTTTGTTTTGTCAATTATAAAATATTACATTTTACTAGATTATGCAAATAAGAACTACGTAGACTATTCCAAGATTCCGACACACAATATTTATTAAAAAGAAAATTCCCCAACATAATAGCAATGTAATGCTAAATGCTTTTTTCGTTCAATCAAACTCAAAATCACACTCGTAGACTATGAGATTTTCCGAAAGAAATTATTACCTGGCTTATTAGGTATATATAATAAGGTTCAATACATTTTTTATTACTGACTCGTAAGTTGCACATCAAAAACCAAACCAAAATGAATATATTTATTATATTCTAACTAAAACATACCCTTCAGGTTACAATTACCTTTCAGGTAACAGTGCTCGTACCCGCCGGCGGGGGCGCGGCCAAAACCAAAATCAAAATTGATAATCAGAGACGGAGCCCCTCAGGCGTCGTCTCCTTCACGATGTTTTTCAGTATCAACGCGCTAGGCCTAGGTCCGAGGCTCCCTCGAGCCGCCCCTAGACGCGTTGATACATGACTTTTTTTTGGGGTAGAGTCTTCCGCTCCCCCGCAAGTCCAGTGAAGCTTGATTGGTCGTACCTTTTCGACACAAGCATAGGTCAATTTAAAAAAAAACACTCAAACATAAAACGCATCTACGATATACATCGCCTTTTGCAAGTTTTCCCACGAATTCCTACGAGTAATCTTGTTCGCTTGATTTTTCCTGTGACAAAGCAAATAGACGCGACTTCCCCAGCCATTCTGAAACAACACTTAAGGAGATATTACACAATACACATAGACTTTGTCACAAGAGGGTTTGTACAAAGTAAACTCTGCGCTCGCAGCCGGCCGTTTGTTCGCTGGTGTATGTCTCATTAACTTGGATTTAGTTATTTGGACGTGATAACATAGCAAAATATACATTCTCGTATGTAGAATTAAAGTTCCTTGGTACGAGTATTAAGGGATTTCATGTGGTAATTCTCGTTGTAACTTCGCACATATTTATCTAAAACTCTGCCCTGCGGGTTTTTTTCCGGACTAAAGACTATTCTATGTTTCAATCTAGGTAGAAAGCATACTGAATTTAATTCCAATCTATCTAGCCGTTTTTGGTTGATCGAGCAAAACAGTTTTTACTATTAACAGAGAATGGGGTTGCAATAACTTATTAGATTTCTTACTTTGCTCATTAAAAAAAACTCATTTAAATTGACATCGTATGAACAGTTTCAGACTGTAGTCAAAAATTCTCTTATACTCGTATCTGATAAAATAATATTTTTTTTATAACCTAAATTTATCAAACTTTAGTTATCCAAGCGATAACTTTCACTATTCAACATTGGAAGCTCACGCCTTTGAACACTTTCATTCAATTTTTCTATTACAAAGCGCTCCATTCCATGAATCACCCCCATTTTAAAACTCGGCGAAAAAAGGAAATCGCAAACGACTCGAGCCATTTCCGAGCTCTTAGGTACACGGGCCGCATTAAGCAGCATTAGTGCTGTAACAAAGGCTGGTGGTGGTGACAAAGTGTCTTCCTCTAGTTCACAATGAAGGTGTGGACTCAGGGCTCGCCAGCCGGCGCCGGCGGCGGCTTTCCGGTCCCCACACTAACGACTTAATGTATTTGCAGTTTTCTTACTTATACCTACGTGTTTGAATTATGAACTATGCTGATTCTGGTGTTCTATTCTAAGTTTAAATAATTTATTTGTTCATCATTATGTTTGTTTAAAAAGGTGTGGACTCAGGGCTCGCCAGCCAGCAGTTTTTCGGCTATCGATTTATTGTATGATGCAGGTTTTCTTACTTGTACTTGTTTGAATTGTGAACTCTGATGGTTCTAGTGTTCTTCAAAATATCAGTTCTAAGTTCAAATAATTATGTGCTAAGTTCAAATAAATTGTTCATCATTTTATTTTAAAGGATGTGTACTTAGAGCACGCCAGTCAGTAACTTTCAGGGCGCTTCACACTGACGACTTCATGTAGGTATTTTCATGCAGTTTTCTTACTTGTACGTGTTTGAATTGCGAACTTTAATGGTTCTTGAGTTCTTCTAAACTTGGGTTAAAAATTTTAAGTACCTAGGTACATTTTATTAATATAATTAATACTAAAGTCAAGTCTACTAAGTATATTATTAAATACAAGTTTGCCCACAAAATTTGGATAAATAATAGAAAATGAATCGTATGTTTAAAATACTTTGTTTCAAAACAAAAAAAACACATATTAAATAGTAAAATATTACGAGTATCTCAATAGTAAAACGACACGTACGACAGGTTTCTTCCTATAAAACAATTGTGTAGATTCTCTTATCAACATTAAAATAAAGCAAGTTCATATGTATGAACCTCGATACAATTTTATTAAGCTGTGTCAATCGATATATGAAAAACAAAAGCAATAAGTGAAACTGTTCACGGAGTTGTAAAAAAGGGTTAAAAACATTTCGGTAGTCAATAGTTAAGTCAAATAAATCTAAACTTTAAGGGACTCTTAATTGAGTTTCATTCATATGAGGTTATAAAATTATACTCTATTGACACCAAAGTAAACAGTAGTTACACAAGAAAAAAATGTAGATAGAACTCATATAAGAGTGTAAGAAAGCTCCATCGGGCAACCATACATAAAAATAAGCTCATTTTCACTGATAATGGGGTGAACAGAGCCTTATTTGTGTCATGAGAGTCAAAAATACACAACAAAAAAAACAACAGAAAAGTCACAAAAAAATAAAAAAACGGGACAAATTGTTTGGACTAAGATTTGGTATTTAAATTATGTTAATATTTCACTTTTAAGACTTCATACTTCATAAAAAATTGTCCAGAAGTGCTAACTACTGACTTAAAAAATACACATTCAACTCTTCGTAGAAGCTACATTTTTAAGTAAGAGAGAGCGTAAATCAACACAGTTGTACCTCAAACTCGCAAAGAAAGGAGACCTCTCAAGTTGGATTGCTCAAGAAACCTGCAGTTGTGAATTCTTGAGACGAAAACCCATCTCCTCTGCAAGTGAATAAATAAAACGGGACGAATTTCATACCGTGTACCTTCGACTCTGTTTGACTTATGCCTTGAAAGAGATATCATGTCCTTATTTTACCCTGATATTAGTCAGCCAGGTAAAAATGGTCCAATTTTTTACGATGGGTAACAAAATGATGAGAATGTTATTTTTTTATTTATTTTCATATGAACTTATGATGTGATTACACGAAACGAACAACGAAATTTTTCTAGAAGAGAAAGATTTTTTAAATATTTTTCTAATGAGCAGCTAAAGTGCTCTTTCAAAACTATCATTACTTTTTTCTTTTTTTTTTTCACTACGAAGTTAACTCTATAATAACTTCAATGCTTAAATTTTATTTTTCAAACACAATGTTGTAATTTAATTTCAGCATGGTATAATCTAATGTACAGTAGCCAGAACATGCGCGTGGACATAATGACCCTGAGAGCGCCTTTATCCCGTAGCAGTAGGGGCGAAACTCGTAGTGCGATTGACCAGCTGCATGTGCTGGCTACTGTATTCAATGAAATAATAACTTTATTGAGTTTTATCCCTGTTTTGTATGATCTATTAGGTGTTTGCCGACTTTCGCTATTTGCCGACTTTTATTATTTTCATACATTTCGTTATTGTTTCGCCGACTAATTAATGTTTCATATTTTTTGTTCGTATTATGCCGACTTTTTAAAAATGATAGTCGTTCATATAGAAGACATCTTTATAGCACTTCTAGTCTCTTTATATCATTAAATAACTCCCTGACGGCTGACATCCGCGTACCCAGAAATGTGGAAAATGACGAAACCTAGCTGCGTCATGTATATATAATTATATCCTTTATTGCACAAAACAAATATACATTTGATACTTATAGCTAGTGTACAAAGGCGAGGCTAATCTTTTATAACAATCCCTTCTAATAGTAATTTTTAAACGTTATGAAATGACTGTATTGGTATATTAAGTAAAGATATATCTTAAGATCTCTACGTGGGCGAACGAAGTTTTGTATATTATATTATTACTTTACATTATGTAGCAGAAATATCCTTTTCCTAGTATAACCATACTATACTATTAGCTTACAAAATCCACACACATTAGCTTTATGAATTCCAGCTTTATTTTTCCGAAAATTGTTAATAACGTTTTTATTATCACGCAAGTACCGACCTACTTACACAAAAAACAATTTCTTTTTGGTAATATCTTAAACATTTTAATGTTTACCGTCTGCAAACTGAAGGCAACATTTTTTTATTACATCATAACCTAATAAAAGCTGAAACATCATAAAACGAAGGTACGTTTATTACCTTTCAAAAAAATGCCTCGCGTACGTACATTTTACATTATATCACAGGAAAGTCCAAGACAAGCAATTAATATGTCTAGTTGGTTGTATTTTACAGAAAAAAAACTTAACGTGTATATAGTTACACTGTCAAAAATACAATTAAACCATATGAAACTTTTCAGTAAGGGTGCTTACCACGGAGGACGAAAAAGATGCGTCGACCGCTACAGTCGAAAGATTATCAAACAGTTAACAAAGTGCAGTTCGTCTGTTAGCACTCTAAGAATAGACAGTCTTAGTGTGGCCTTCGCATATAAAGAAGAAGGAAGGAGGATTTAGGTTCGGTCGGATACATACGCAGTCAACGATTTTGAACAACTTTGGTAAAGAACATTTTCTAGGAAATGATTTTCATCTGACAGTTCTGTATGGAGATTTTTTATCGGTTTCGGGAAATATGTTTGGAGAAGTTGATCAAATCCATTGTGATGCACATTTGGGGAGGCCTATGTCCAGCAGTGGATTGCTACGAGCTGGTCTGTGGTTGACTAAGGCCTATTCACCCTGATTTCAGGGTAGGCTCGAGCCTCTCGGTATATAGATATATGTAACAGCTCATAAGCTGTTAACACGTTTGAGGTCCTAATTCCGGGTTAACTATAATTTTTCCTCAATATTTCGTTAGTTAAAAGAAATTTCAAACAATAATAAATAATACTCATTGCGACTTGTTTACCAAAACTCGTTTCCTACCAATACTTACCATCAAAAAAGGCTATAGTGAATTCAGCTAAAATGACCCTATTTATTAAATGGGAGACAATGTTTTTTACCACAATGAAAGCTTTTAATAGATTGATGCCATTTACACGATTGATTTTCTTTTTATTCTCACATTTGGGAATGATTCCTTTTTTAAATCGCTTTGTGGAGAAAGGAAATCGCACGTAAAAGATTTATGTGCGAAAATGAACTTGTTTAATACTCGTTTCGTTGATGATTTGGGTATTTTTTTCATGTCACATCGACTCTTCTAATCATAATTTTAAACATAATCATGAAAATAAATGAATAAGGAGTCAGCAACAAAATCCTATGAAAAACGGTGTCCAGCTGCAATGCCAATTCTCAAGCTTTACGGTTCCGAGAATTCATTTGTATTATTTTATTTTAATATCACTAAATTCCTCAAAGAGTGACCATTATTATGTGATATTGACACCGACTAAAATATGGTTTTTTTATACCTAAAAATAACGTAACAATTCTATCTCAATCACGATCAAGATTAGTATTCTTAAGTAAATGTATGAAAAGGTATGAGTGTTTTTTTTTTAATGCAAGCACAGCATTGGAGGGCTTCCGATAGCTAACATTGCGTATACCTTCCATGTGTACTATTTATACTCGTATGACAATGTTTGAAGAATAAACGAAACTCAGCCTTAAATAAGATACCCAGAAAGACTAAACTTCTTTTTTAAATTTTATAGGTTGAATAGGCCGCGGAAGGACACAATACCCTGGACTTGCATGTAAAGTACTGTGTATGTAGTTTTATTGTTTAGATAAAAGTTATGTATGATAAGTCTGTAAGGTATTTATGATATGTGCTTCTGTTTACATATTTAACATCTATATGTAAATATTGCCTGAAATATATGAATTTATTTATTTATTATTATTCTTTATTTTTAGCTTCTTGTTCGCGTCCTTAGTCCGCGCAAATTGGCAGACGAAACTCCTTTTGCTATCATCTTACAGCTTTCAGACTAGATGTGAACCGAACCAGGTCAAAACCCGATTGAACCAGTTTAGTAACCAGACTGGCAACTATGCAGTAGGTAATAATATCTGCAAAATACTATTCTAGCATAGGTCTTTCGTAGTTTTCTTTTTTTGTTTTACCTAATAGTGTCTTTGTAACAGGGATAAGCAATTATATTTACATACATAATACTAAATAAAGAGGAAAACAATGAAAAATCTAAATACGAGTGATATACTTAATTGATTTATCGTGATGTATAGTCTAGCTCTAGATTATGTTTATTCTGCGTAATAAGTTTTTCAAATAAATAATTTTTATTACTAATTCCTCGAAGTATTGCACGTTTGTGTCGAAAAGACAGTTTTACTTCAAAGTTAATCACATTCCTTTTCTATTTGTATTCAAATTACGTTCCAATGAAAAGCCTTGTCCAAAATTTGTTCAATGACCCTAACCTTCATAAAAATTTCCTTTATAACCTGCTGATATCACGCACGCAACCAAATGAATTTCTTACAAATCAAGATACGACATTCAAAATAACTTATAATTTTTTTAAAAGAGTAAGACCATACCTAGTACCTACTATTATTTATTCTGTGACCATACTTCGAATACCGAATCAGGTAGCTTCACGTCATTTACAGATTTCACTGATATTTATTTATTTATCATCAAAATACAGAATTCTAAGCAAGTATTTTAAAATGAGGAAAATAAATATTTTCCAATTTGTTTGCAAATCTGCATAAAATATAATATGAAGTAAGTAATATCATAAGTAGTAGTGGTAATATCGTATATTTTGTGCTGCAGTAATCCTTACTAATATTACAAATGCGAAAGTAATTATGTCTGGGTCTATCTTACTATGTTTTCACACTAACAAGTAGTTAAATATATTTCAATACAACAAGAATCATATAAGTTTATTTACTAAAGCACATTACCGTTAATATGAGTTATTCCACTCGTTAATCAGCCTGGAATATTAATTTGAAAATAGAACAGTTCAAGTTTATTTACGTCAGCACTTGACCGTTAATATTAAACAAACAACGCTACGCCTGCCTTACAGTAGGGCGCGCACTGAACTGCATAATGAAGGGTCGAGCTCGCGGGGGCTTTATTGTACTTAATACGTGTTCAGTCAAGCAAACCGCCGTGATTGAGGCCCCGTTATTACCTAACAATAAGGGAAGTTCATGTTAATTGCGCGGAAATCGAGGTATAATTAACATGGGTATTATTGGGTATAGACGGCAGTGTTTGTTAATGTGAATGCGGCGTTGTTATTGCGCCGTTTCGTTGTTGTTAAAATAAAATCGTGATTTCAGTAAAAAGATATGCAATACAGCAATACAAATATTCCAAGAAAAAAAAATATACAGGAGAAAAAAGAATGCAAATGCCATAATAAAGTAACATAAATTATTTGCAGTACTTTTTATTGATAACTATTGAGATTTAAAACGGGATATTTACCGTGGTATTTGTTTTGTGTCAGTAAACGCAACAGAAAGAGGGTAGACAGATATGTTTGCCCATAGCAGCCACCCGCAAGTTCTCTTCAGTCGTCCCGTGATCGTGATGCATGCAACTGCATCGAAATATCGGGCACTCTCACAAAACAAATATCACGGTAAATATCCCAATAGTTATGAAAACAATCGTGAAAGTGTTAAAAAAGTATATTTTTTATTGAGTTAAAATAAATATAATTTTCATTCAAATTTCAATACGGGTACGTAGCATTAGAAGTAAAGGTGAACAAGTTTTAGAAGGCGTCTATAATGTTTTGCTCGCCAAGATTTTAGTTTACGCAATAGAGCATAAAAGAATATTTATACTCTGAGGATACTAATGGAGACCAATTTTCTGACATATGAAATGAATTTTCAAAAATGTCCCTTAAAACCTTGTGGCAATTACACCTCGTATTTTTAGACCATCAAACCAGGTCAATCTGGCTAAGGCGCCCGCATCAATTAGTTCCAAATAAGCGTATTAGCCGTATCACCGCATCGAGGAACAAATAGCTGGGCGACAAAATCGGAACACGGGACCGCGTCTAATCCGGCCCAGCTCGCTGGCCGGCATGAGATTAAGTAGTTTTGGCATTAGCAACGCTGAGGGCTTCCACTGTGTAACTACACTAGCTACAAATAGAATCAAGGATTCATGAAGCATTTGGATTCGTATGAAACCATACGACGATCGTATTAAAAGACGTCGTCATCGTCGTCGTTGATTTTATTTTTCGCCTTTTTCTCGGGTAAGTTTTAAGTTCGTTTACTATTTCAGTTATTCCATTAAATTACACAATCAAAAGTACAATTTGTTAGTAATTTTGTAACCAGTTAAACCGCGTACGCGGACTGCGGGAAGAAATCCGTGTTTATAAGCTGTCTGTTCCATAGAAAGCGGGCGCGACTTGTGTTTCAGGCTGCATATAAACTCGGATTCTGTCCAGCAGTCCGCGCTCTCTCGCGCCTCTGGGTTCGCGGTTTAACTGGCTAAATTGCCATCGAATTGTACTTTTGACTGTGTAAATTAATGGAATAATTTAATTAGTCAAATAACTTATACTCACCCGAGAAAAAGGCGAAGAAGAAAAACAACGACGACGATGATTACGTTTTTAATATGATTTTCGTTTTAGTCTACTTATAAAGTATAAGACTATGTAATGACTATCAAAACCTACTTGTAATTTTTAAATTGTAGCTCCCTATAATACGTATTTAGAAACCAGTTTATTTTTAAAATAAATGATTCAAAATAAAGCCACATCCAAAGCTCTTGTATCTTCCAATCCTAAATCCAAGGAATCACCTAAACAACCATAGATTTGCGTGTACATTTAACTCCACCGCGACTCACGATGCTCGAGATAAGCTCCGAAGGAATTACTTACGGCAAGTTTGGGAAACGTTTAGTAACGACTCTTCTTATACTTTAATAGCCGGTTCATGTAAATAGCTGCTCCGTAATTCACTAGCGTAGTTTACCTAAATTTACTGCAGTTTTAACTAAATTCTTAAACGCTTTTTGAGCCATGGTTCTGAGCTAAATTGAAGAGCAAATGTGTTTTCTTTTTCATGCTACAATACGCATTTACCACTAAAAAGTTATAAGATTATGCCAAGCTCCCATTACAGTATTTATTACATCATCCGATTATATAATAATATTCGTCTTCCCGCGGCAGAGTTCTCACAAGACTGGCAGCTTTTGCCCTTTGTATCGCCATCGCCATGGCAATGAGCAAATTATCTACTTAGCAAAAACATACGTACCTATTGAAATTGATCAAACTCTAACAATTCCTCATACCAATTTGGTTCCACCTTCTATACATTTCACAAGTTCGCCGTAGGAGAATATACAGCAATCAAGCACGCATCACTTGGCACTAATTTGCAGGGCTGAGAACTTTCCCACATATTGTGTTTAGACTTCGAGAATTCGTATCGAAGATGTTCAAGTTGTTCCAACTCTTTCTCCTTAAGAACTTCAGACATATACGTTTTGTTCAGATCATTACTTCAATTTATTAGACTTTTATCGTTTGAAATAAAATATTAGGCTCACAAATGTAAAATTGCTTATGAAATTGTTATTGATAAAAATATCTCAAATATCATAGCACAGCACATACGTTCTCATCCCTATGTTATTTAATACAAAACGTTCTCAGCATATTTAAATTAGGATTTAATAAAAAAATATATGGAGTACACTTACCATTGTATATTTGGTAAAGTAATAACTTACATATTACACTGGTTGAACCGCTCTACTACAATACAATACAATGTACTTTATTGCACACAAAACAGTACATTGAAAAGTGTACAGTGTGTGTACTATGAAGCTAAAACCACTTAAACTCGTAAAGTAATTTTAAAACGATCCAGTCACAGTTCCAAATGATACAGAATGTAATATACCTAGCAGCAGTAAAAGGTGTCCTACCCATTGTCTCAGGAACTCATATTTCAAACGTCCAAGCCCCGACCGCTCTTATCTCTTTTAAAAATTTTAACGTTGCGGAAATAGTTACTACGAATACGAGAAGAAAATATCAAGAACGTAGTTCTATTTACAAGTTGAACGGTGAAACCCCCGGGCAGTCCTCGACTTCACACCACCAGATACTGCTCATATTTCAAACTTGCCTCACATCCTTTCCTCTTGAAAGTGCATCAAAATGAAACTCATATTGTTTGTTTAAAAAAAACTTAGGGGTGTTGCTTCCAAATCCATGGTGGTCTTATAGGCGTCGAAATTGTGCTTGTTTTTTTGTTAACTTGCAACTTGTTAATGTGGTAAAATATAGCGCGATACAGACTTTTAGGAAAATGATAAAATTATGAGAGATAGATTAGACATAATAACTACATACATTCCTCCTCCTTTCAAGTTAAAACAGTGTAAGTATATAAAGTAAAAGTGTGAGCTATACCGCTGAATATTATTCCCTTCAAAAAGTGATTTACTGACCAGGCTTTATCGCAAGACAGATATATTTTGTTTTTTCTGCGAATAATTAGTAATTTATAACGTATTTTTTCCATCATAAGAAGCAGGCGAAGAAAAAGTAATATTTGCTCCGCCTCTTATTTAGCTGACGGTGAACTTTCTCAAACATTTCCACAGTAATCACGGACTAAATTAAGTGAAACCCAATTACAAAGTTAGTATCTTACAAACAACAAATTAGTATTAAGTTGCTTAGCGCGCAAAATACCTATTTCTGGGGAAAATTGTACGGAATTACACCCCACGAAAACTTTTATGAAGTTACAATCTCTCGCGCCATGGATTTTGGAAAATAGAGTAGATGCAACAACATTACCAATTTACTGTCGTATTAAATGAATAAATAAATGAGCTGCTTCTCATAAATACAACATAAACAAACGTTGTGGTTACCCTAACACCAGGATGAACAAGACTTATTCGGCCACGTTCTGACCTAGTGCGGGTTGGTCAACATCACACAGAACCTTTGAAATACTTCCCAGGTGTGTACCGGTTTTCTCACAAATTTTCCTTCTACCGTAAGAGCGTCACATAAACGTATATATTATGAATTCGAAAATCGAAAAAACGTCGTTGCGCGCCGAGACTTGAACCCGCAAACTTCCGAATTGAAATTAACAGCACTAGTTAACCACTTGGCCACCGACAACGCTTTGAAAACAAACGAATCCAGGAATATGATTTTATCGCAATTGTTATTTATTTATGACGTATTGAATAAGTATAATTTTTATCGCACTATTTTTATGTCTTGCACTATATTCAGTTAAAGCTGTAAGTAACTGTTACACACATAAGAAAGAAGCCATGAAGTATTTCCAGTTACTTTGATGCTGTACGGTTTCCTTGCCAATTCTTTTTAATTCTGAAGTTGTTTCATTGGCCTCAATTCGTCTTTTAACTGGAAATCGTAATAATAAAGTTTCACTCCGACCCAACAGTGTTCTTGGAAAGTGGTTGGACGACAGAAACTTTTTCATTGGATCTGCTAACTAGTACAAAACAAAGACAAATAATGGCAACTTGAAAGAAAAGTCAATCTGGCCAACATCGCAAATTCAATAGTATTGTATTGTCTGGTATCTTGTCCTCTAAATTCCCAATGGTAATAATACCTATCCAATTAAGATGAAATGAAACTCAGAGCTGAATTAATTGATTTTTTTCTTTGTTTAAAAAATATACAAACATGTTCTAAAAATAAATATTATATAATTTTGTTCCAATATCAAGTACTTATACTTGATTATAAAGTTTTTTTATACAATTAATGTTCAATTTTTTACTCATATCCCTTTTATATAATGTTTGTTAAATACACCAAATAAAAAATAAAGAACCATTTCTTCACATCAACATATAATATTAAAGACATGACAGGAACGTTATAGGTGTTTTGCTAGTTTCCACAGGACAAACAAAATAACTATTTCCGTATGTTGTGTAAATTATTTTAATCCATATAGACGGGGAAACCCATCAAACACCCATTTATACTCATACGTCTTCATGCATCTTGACTCTTGAACGATCAATTTTGTAGCAAACAAGGTAATTTACAAATGGATTAAACATCTAATCTATTTAAAAGTAAAATAGCTGAATTAAACTGTAACGTTGTTAGTTCGCTCGGTGCATAAATTCAAAGACAAATGGACCCTATAACCGGAACTCCTGTTGACTGCGACTGCAAGGCAAAGTTGCACACCTCGTAAAATGCGAATTGTGAGCACATTACCGTTCCTATGTACGAGTGGGTAATAAACTGTATAAGTGGCGTAATTTTACAGAGTTTCAAATTGCGACAGATTGTCTCTTAGACAACTTTGTCTCAGTAATGTACTTTGTCGCAAATACTCGTACAGAGCTGGATTCAGTTTATGGCAAAAAAGGTTATAATTACTTCGCTTAGAAAAATCTCTAAGAAGAAGATTAAGATAAAAGGGATTTTCTTACAGGAAAGAAAAAGACAGCTAGCTTTATAATTAATTAATTAGCCAAGGTGGTAATTATCAGATAAGAAAGGACTCAAGTACCAACAATACAGCGCAATTAGGAAATATAATACGTACATAATGACTAAGTTTTTATTTCACTTCAACTAATTCACTCCCTTACAAAGTTTACTCCAAGTATTTGAGTAACGTACATCTGCTGAGACGAGTTAGAAAACTTAGTTCATAATTAAAGCTCTAAAAGCTTGCTGAATTTAATTTTATAGACAGAAACTTTCCTTGAATCTGGTGATTTCCCTTTCTATAACTTTAATGCCTATGTGAAATTCTTGTTTATATAAATTTCAGTTGGTTATGAAAGTTATCTTCTTATTTCAGCTAACTTTAATAACCCAACTAAAAATGAAGAGTTCTTGACATGTGAAATTGTAAGTGATTGTTTATTTATCGGATATTATTTTGGTGTGCTTTCAGAAACCCAATTGCAAATATTGTCATAACAGCAGCTGATGCAGGAAGGACCAATTGTTATTGTTGTGTGAATCCTCGGATGAGGACCTCGGTTAAAATTATGAGTATGATAATAATGAGGTAAGATCGGTATGTAAAATAAACTTAATTTCAGAAAATTCAATGTAAACATACATTATGATATAATAATAATAAAAAACAATCGGACACAAAATATTGCCTAACGTATTACTTATAATGATAATAAACAATTGAATTTGCTTTATAAAGAATATTCTATTCTATATAAAACGTTTTAGACGGACTATAACACTTGTCTCAGAAACGTGGTTGGAATTAAAAATTATAATTTAGTATATATCATACAACAATAAGAATTTAAGTGTTGCTGTGATATTTGTCCTCTAATTTATAATATTTTTTTGTTACCTATTTAACATAATAATAACAAGAAGAACTTAACAGTTGGTGTCCTTAAGTTTGGAGGGGTGCCAGTTATCGCAACTAGATTAAATGCATTCGCGATGAGTTAAGGCACAAACTAACTTTTAGTAGATAAAAAGAGTTTGCAAAATGGTTTTTTGATACAATCGCTTTGACCCGCTTTCCTGGTATTGTAAAAAGTTACCTAATGTGCTTGGCTAGTGTTTTTATTAGAACTACTATGTAGTTCAAATTAGACTTGTGTGTTGCCATTTACAAGGATCTACTCTATAGTATAATTTGTACGGTAGGTTACACTAAATTGTTAAGACTGCCAAAGTAGCGTATGTGCAAATATATTTGGTGTTCTTTTTTTCTTAAAGCATTGTCGCTTGTGGAATTTGCATGTTATTATTTTATTTTTTCTAGATAATTATGAAGGAAAAATTTGAATGTTACTGAAACAAAATTTCTAGTAAAAACGGGGTGGTTTAAGTTGGTTGAAAAATTAAACCCTTATAAAATATACATTGCACAAACAAAGCTCAACTGAATCCACTTGCAAATTTAATTAACCAAATAAGAGTAGAAAGCCTAAAAGATACCAGAAAAGAGATAAAACAAAACAAGGAATGTAGCAAGAGATACTTTGCGTTGAAGCTCTTGCACAAAACTCGCTCGAAAACAAAGCGAATTGGAATAAAAAATATGTTTGGAGCAAAGCTTGTCAACGCTTTTCCTGTCTTCGTTAGTTTTTAACAATAAGTGGTAGACTCTGTTATCTGCGTGTCGTGGTAAATTATTTTTAAACAACTCTATCAAGATGTTTTTTTTTTATAAAGCACGTTTGTAAGCAATGTGAGAATATTTTAATAACATACATACATACATAAACTCACGCCTCTTTCCCGGAGGGGTAGGCAGAGACCACTTCCTTCCACTTGCTACGATCCAAACATACTTCTTTCGCTTCATCCACACTCATTAATCTCCTCATACATGCTCGTCGGTTTAGAGTACTCTTGACCCGACCTTTTGTCAGAACGTCCCCGATTTGGTTTTGGAACGTTCGTCTTGGTCTTCCCCTTCCAACGCTTCCTTCCACTCTCGCCTTATAAATCTGTTTAGTCAATCTCTCTTCACTCATTCTCTCCACGTGACCAAACCAATTTAGCATCCCTTTCTCAATTCTCGTCACAACATCTTCTTTTACTCCACATTTCTTCCTCCATTTTTCTTTCTTTTATTTTAATAAACTTTTCTTATTTTCTTGATATGTATTTACCTTTCTATATAATATTTGCAATTACTAAGACCATGATCAATAAAAGTTCAACTCAAAAATATTGTGAGTAACCATCGATTTTACGTGTTTATCTTATTATTAATGACATAAAATCTTACGATATGAAATGTCTCATAAGCGTTTTAAAATCTTGTCAACAAGTTTGTTTTACCAGATACCTAGATGTATATTTTGTTATAAGTATGAGCAATAGATAGCAAGCTAACTTACCTTTCGTAAAGAATTCCGAATTCAAATTGACAAGAAGCCTTTGATGAATTGATTAAAATGAAATGAAAATTCCAGAAAAAGGTTCTTTTGATACTTATTAGTTTGAATACGGATTCCCAAGATCGTTGTCGGTGAGGTAGAAAGTTTAGAACTTTATAGTAAAAACCAAAAAGTTAATTTTGGTTTAAAAGTAATTTAAACATGGTTAAGAAGTTCATAAGGGTGAATCACTATATCTAGTAATTAAGTATCTAAGCCATAGAAAGTCACAAACATTTTTAAAAGTAAAAGAAAGAAATTTTAAAAAGTCTTTGTTTTTATTCGTTTTTGTGACACGAAACCAGAAAAATAATGTGTGAATTCCTGAAATTCATAGCGGTAGAGTTTTACGAATCAAATGACAGAGTGTTCCTTGTTCCAACTTTCATTGCAGTTTGAACAACTGCGATACTCCAGACTCAACCGTCCTCGGATAGTTTTAAAAAATGTCCAGAAATGAAAAACAACAGTTTGGTTGGAGTTTTAAAAAACCGCAATGTTTTCAGGCATTTTTCTGTGATGGAATTTCGAATTGAGAAAACTAGAGTTCGTGTTAATAAATGCGTGTGAGTAAAAGTGTAAAAGCAAATGCGACTGGTATGGCTTGTATGTACAACCATTATTTAAATAGCCTCCGTGGTTACGTAGTACAATGCTCGCCTCACAATATTTCACGTTCTGGGTTCGAATCCTGTTGGGGCACTCGTTGAACTAATATCGGGTGGGGAGCTTGTTTTGGGGCGGGAAAGTGAATTTTTCTCTGTACGGCCAGTACTTTTATATACAAAACATCTGTGATGATCAATACCATATTATTATCTTCATTTTGACAATTCATGTGAATTGTTTAGATTATCAGTAACAGTTTAAATACCTCCATCGCACTACCACTGCCGCGGCCCATGACGAGGTGACATCTCCTTTGCTATGTCCAACACCTGAAAATAAAATTTAATTAAACATTTTACAAGGTTGATTTTCGTTTAATAAGGTTGAATCTATACGTCTTTTTCACGCCTTTGAAGACACAAAAGGGTCATTTCAAAATACTTGAAATATAAGAGATATCAAGTAGCAAAAATTTAACGGTTACGCTCTTATTTTACGATATAGTTCATTCAAAATTCGATTCGTTCATCTCCCGTCCTTATCAGTTTCCATATGAACGAAATAGATGGGCGATTTATATTTAACTTAGAATGTGACCAATGTTTCAAATAATACTAGAATATTTGTATTATTTCGCAATTGGGTTGCTCATTCTACCCTTTTCATCACCCGTGAAAAAAGATCTTGCGAAAAATCGATATTATTATATAATGTAGTGTTTGCAACATTCATTATTATATGGCAACATTTTTAGTTCTGACCATTTTTGATATCTGAAATAAGATCAGTTAATTTTAACTTCACTTCTTAGGTATAATATATTATTTAGCTTCCATTTCACTATTCTGATTATACGAGTTTAGTGCCTTTTCTAAGTACCTCATCCGAACAATATCCTGTCTCCATCGTTTCCCAAATATATTTCTAACGTCAGTAATATTATACTTATCAGATCTCAAAGGACCACTTCGCCTTATCTATTTCCTTGTTGGATATATTCACGTGACATACTTACTTATAGATTTAAGGTAAATGTAACGTCCACTCATTTTTTCCGAGTCAAAAATAGAATCGACAACCATCTTTAGAGCTTTTTGTCCTTAATGCTATAAACATTTTTTTTTTCAGAAAGCTTTAGTATCTACTTATTCATTAACATTTCTACCAAAAGACGTCCACTCGGGGACAAACGACCATTCAAGATTTTCGCAATGATCCTTCCTTAATCAGCTTTCTGGGCTGGCGCTTACACTACACGTCCAGACAAATAAAATAACAGTAGTGTAAGTAAATCTGCATAATGATAATCAATCTAATAACATTAGAAAGTGATTGTAATTGTGAAAAGTATTTGAATGTACATCATTCGTAATATACACATCAAATATGGTCAGGTCACCTGATCTAATCCTATTAAAGCCAATTTGAACCACCACCGATGCTTAAAATTATCCCCGAACCAAACATAATGTATTCATAATTAAAGCGACTGAAAATTTGGTTCGATCAACGCTAACGCTAATACAATGCATGGTATAAAATATCTTAACAAGTAAAGCTAATATTATGAAGGTATTGCCATTGTTTAATAATTTACATTAATAATTTAATAGTACTCGTACACTAATTTCACTAAAGAATTAGCTTAAAAACTACCTAATCCTAATATCCGCCGATATATCCTAATGTTCACCGCTGCAATGGAGGATGTCTTTAAGCTTCTGAACTGGGAAGGACATGGCATCAATATCAATGGCGAGTACATCTCTCACCTTCGGTTTGCCGATGATATCGTAGTCATGGCTGAGACCTTGGAGGACCTCGGCACAATGCTCGATGACCTTAACAGAGTCTCCCAACAAGTGGGTCTTAAGATGAACATGGAGAAGACAAAAGTCATGTCGAACGCCCATGTAGTACCCACTCCAATAAAAGTTGGGGACTCATCTCTCGAAGTTGTAGATCATTACGTCTACCTGGGACAAACAGTCCAATTAGGTAGATCCAACTTCGAGAAGGAGGTCAATCGTCGAATCCAACTCGGCTGGGCAGCGTTCGGGAAGCTGCGCAATATCTTTTCGTCCCAAATACCGCAGTGTCTCAAGTCAAAAGTCTTTGACCAATGTGTGTTGCCAGTGATGACTTATGGATCCGAGACGTGGTCGCTTACAATGGGCCTCATAAGAAGGCTTAAAGTCACCCAAAGAACGATGGAGAGGGCTATGCTTGGAGTTTCCTTGCGTGATCGAATCAGAAATGATGAGATCCGTAGGCGAACCAGAGTCACCGACATAGCCCGAAGAATCGCTAAGCTTAAGTGGCAGTGGGCTGGGCACATTGCGCGTAGAACCGACGGCCGTTGGGGCAAAAAGGTTCTCGAATGGCGACCGCGCGCCGGAAGACGTAGCGTGGGCAGGCCCCCCACAAGGTGGACCGACGATCTGGTGAGGGTCGCGGGAAGCCGCTGGATGCGGGCAGCGCAGGACCGATCGTCTTGGAGATCTTTGGGGGAGGCCTTTGTCCAGCAGTGGACGTCTTTCGGCTGAAATGATGATGATGATGATGAATCCTAATATCTATTTTGCTAATACTAATATATATTTAAACCATTCTTTCACTTATGAAAAGCTACATTAGCGGAGAGTAAAATTATCTAGCGCGTTACCTAACTAGTGGAGACGTGTAGAAGAATTAAAAGCACGTGATATTTAACTGATTTATATAAGTATTTGAGAAAGACAATATTTGAGAAATTGTTTTTTGGTAGTTGTAATGAAAATCATTTAGAAGTTATCCGGCCTGCCTCTAATTTCAAATGATTTCCGCTTTTTCTAAAATTACCTAAATACAAACGTAATATGCATAGCTCGCCACAGTACTGAGGGAAAATACCTCCCTCATTCCCACAGTACTACTAGTACTATTACTACTTACTACGCTGGCTCAAAAATGGTTCTTGGAAAAGTGGCATGTTCTCGTTTCGGAGGCCTAAATTTCCTCGCTAAAAAAATTAAATCAGGTTCAGCCGCGGTGCAGAAAACTAGCATATTTAAATAACATAAAATGTTTTAGCACAATTTCTTATCGCCTCTACAAAAACTTATAAATAAACATTGAATAAAAATCACCGTTTTTCTGCCTGATAACAAACCATACTATAACTACTATAAGCAACATTGTGTTAAAAATAAAATATTTGAGCATATTTTCAGTGGTTATCCAACTTTTTTATCTTTATTTTGAACACAAACCGTTGGTGAAATACTGATTGGTCTCGCTTTAATGGCTATAATTCTCTCAAAGGATCATTTTGGGCGTCGTTAAATAAATTCCGCTTTGAAAAACGTTTGATTAATCAACGGCAGTTTTTTGTCTGTTTCGACTGTTGTTTGTTTTTTTAAACACCTACTGCACAAATGCTCGTATGAATAAAGTGCCAGTGTTTAAATTATCTCAAAAATAATAACGCTCAGAGTAGGAGGTATCTATGATGGATTCAATTCGAGGGAAACCGTCAGATAACTAAAGTAACTGATATAGCTCTCGAATGAGAAAGTGGCACGAAGCATTTATAGTTTGGACCAACAGTCTCTGGGGCAAGTGAGTTTTTCAGTATTGAATACGTCCCCCGGCTACATGGATGCGGCCAAAGGTTGGTCCGATGGCATATCTATACCTAATATGATAATCTACACTAATATTATAAAGAGGAAAATTTAATGGTTTTTATGTTTGTTTGTTTGCATTGAATAGGCTCCGAAATTACTGAACCGATTTTATTGAAATAAATATGGAACAGACCTTGGGCACAAAAGAAAATAAAAGTACTCCTTGGGGAGTAACATAGACTACCTTTTACCGCGGCAAAATTCCACTTTCCCATGAGAAGTGAGCGTAGCCGCGGGGCGGAAAGCTAGTAAAAAGGCGGAAAGTAGTAAATAATATACTGCGCCTGGCTACTCCTATGTACGTGACACATGACACATCACTGCGTAATAATGACTATTTGGAGCATGAAGGAAGAAAAAAATTTACGCGCCCATATGGAGTAGTAATCAAAACATACTATGGGTGCCGGCTATGATACAATTTTGTAACTCACACACACATTCACACTTTTCTTTCAAATAGTTGTACACGGCATGTGACATGGACAACATCACTGTCATAAAATATCAGATATAGTTAAAAGGCAAACCCCGTCTCCCGCTTCCATCCACCTACCCTCCCACCCCTCTGAGCGGCCGCATTGGTTTCGATACAAAATAGGCATGATTACTACTCCATCTGGGCGCGTAAAATTTTTTCTTTCTTCATGATTTGGAGATTCTGCTTTCACATACGGTAATTTTGCTCTTTATCACTGTTGACGTGCCAGCGTCACGCCAAGTTCGGAGTAGACCTTATCTTGTTAGACCATGGGGCGCGGTGCCCTGAAGAGATTTATGTCTATTAGTTGGCTGTCAAAGATATGTTTCGTCATGTGAAACAGATGAAATCGTTCATATTTTGCTGGCCCATGTTTTAAAAATGGAAAATCTTGAAATACCTAATAGATTTTTTTTCCTTTCTAATAAATGTAGGCAGAAAGTTGTGTAGAATATTTCCAGCCACAAACTTCCACCGCATTTCATTATTTACTGTTTCAGGCACATAAAATAACCCTTAACTACTTATTAGACCTAAACGTGAACGCTTAACCCGATTCAAGTTATTGCGAGGCGAGTTACGGCCAATAAAGTGTACCTATTTCTGTACAAGTTGTATGAACAAACCTTTCATTAAATTGTTTTAATTGCTTACATTTACAATGAGAACGTAAACCTGAAAATGTGCGATTGTAATTATATTACAGCTTGCTTTATGGTTTAGGGCTTGTTCACACGATGGCAATGTAATACGTATATTCGACACCAAATCCAATGAAGTTTGATTCGTCGAGCTTTATCGATTCAAGCATAGGTCAAATAAAAATATAATTAATAGCTCAATGGATACTATTATTCTACTTACTAAAATAACTAAAATCCTCTACATTTATTACGAATCTAAGACGGTTTTGGACCTATCTTATTTATAAATCTAGCTATGAATACAATATTATTTAGTGTGTATTCATGTATGTAATACTAACGTAACGTAATGTATATCAGCGGTCTGATACCCATAATACAGGTTCTGCCTTGTATGGTGTCAGATCACGGAGTGTCAGAAAGCCGTGTGTGACATCTTCACATGTTTATTTTGTTTTTTTGAATATGACTCACCTACTCAAAACTATAATATTGTTCAAAATGCAAAGTCGAGTCTAAATAAGAGTGAAAATTCAAGTCCGGCGAAGCTTGATACTTCGAACTTTTACGACATAAGCGTAGCTCAATTAAAATAAAAGTGTCTGCATAAAATTAAGTTTCCTTAAAAAATTCAATTATAAAGTAATTAAATGCGAGTAATAAATGCATTATATAAAGTACATTTATGCTAAAACTTCATTTAATTATGCTATAACGTAAAATACGATAGTGAATAGTGTTCCTCTACTCAAATTCATTCTGTACGTCTCGCCGCGCCACGCGCCGCCGCCGCCGCCGCCGCCGCCAGCGCGTTTTCACAACGATACAGATTTACGGCGCCTATAACCGTACCGCGATATTGCTCAGTGTGAATAGCCCCTAAATAGTTTCATTTAGTCGGACCCCGCACGCGATACTGCCGACACTTTGGTTCGAGCGCTGAGGAAAGGCATAGTACCATCGCAACAGTACAAGATCTTTGTATTTTCAGATTTTAATCTCCAATATTTTTTACTGAATATACCTAAAAAGGTGAATCGCTGATATGTAAAGTTAGTAAGCCTCAAAGGGTTTGTAGAAACTGTTTTCATTTCCCAGTGACAGTAAAAATTGGTCACAAGACACCTAATTTTATGTACTTACTCATATTTATTGTAGATAAACTTTTCAAATATATTCATATGTAAAAACTACAGAACCTTGTTGTTACATATAAAATATCTCTTATATAACATATTTTTGATTTTTGAAAGTATTCCTTCAAATTCCTAATCCAAAACATTACTTAAAAATTGTCGAGCGAGAGACTACTGCTATGAAAGTAACAGAGCCTTTTAGTTTTGGTTAGAGTGCGTGTTTATTAGGAAAGGGTGCGGACTACCAAGTGAATTTTCACGTATACGCCAGTAATGGAACGCAACACGCAAGCTGTGGCCGCCATTGTGCTAGATGACTTGGTGGTTATTAACATTCTTTTGGCTAAACGATGTTGCCATGGCCTTGCTATTAAAGAAAACATACATTAGACCTTGATTAGACGGAAGACAGCCATACCATTAACACTATTAACACTATTATTAATGTATTTTTGACAGGCTAATATTGCTGGACTGCAGATCAGCCCCTCTACCATTGCCCGGTCCACGCGTGACAGACATAATTTTGTCGTGCGTATTCTCTTATCCTATTGGAGGATATTTCAATATGGCGGGTTTTTTGACAGTTAAATGTGCGACAAGCTTTTGTCATGGCACTGTATGTTACATACGCTGCGCTGGTAAGAGTTGCAGAAAGCCGCTTATGCAGGCTGGACAGGACCGATCTTCGGGGAAAAACTTTGTACTGCAGAAGACATATTTAGGCTTATGTAATAATAATATTCAAATACGATACCTTATTATTATTTACTGAACGAACAACCTCATTAGTTACATAGAGAAAAGGCTATATATGATCGAAGGAGAAAAGACCTAATCCTAAACGATGTAATGTAGAAAATAGCTTATTTTTATAGATAAATAAGTAAACAGTGGACTTGAATTTTATATCATTACTCAATGCATGTACAGTCCTTGTTTTAAAACATTGTTGCCCACTCACACGAAACTATCAAGTTATATTATACCTATAAACAACAATAGGTAAGGTACGAAACAATGTTATGTGGCTGTTAATGATAATTAAGGGTTTTATACAACAATGTAACAGCACTTACATTGTAGTTTTATATTATTTATAAAAAAATGTTACATGAAATTTCACGGTTAAAAAAATATCTTTCGGTTGTTTTTTTCATTATTTAAAAAAGAACTATATTATTATACGTATATTACTAGCCCAATTGTTGCATCTACCAAATTTTATTCAGGCCTTTTACTCACCAAATACCATCTTTAAATTCAAAACAAGTTTCATAGAAAAAAATAATTAAAACATTTCTTTATAATATTTAAGAATAACTTTCAAAACAACAGTTTTATTAATTACTAGATGTCAGCCCGCGGCTACGCCCGCGTTGTTTTCTGAATTTTCCGTGCAGTTTCCGGTAGAAATGAGACATTTTCCCGCGGTAAAAACTATCTAAGATGTTGACCGGGGATTATAAGGTTTCGGAGATTACCTCATACAAACAGACAAACAGAGAAAATAAAATCGGGATGTGATCTATATCACTTTTTACATCCCCCTGATTTGGTTTTTAGTACTTTTTTCTTTGTACAGATTTTGGACCTCTACATATTTATTATATATAATACCTATTATTTATATGAATTAAAGAACAAAAACACATGACTTAGTATTACTTTTAAAAGAAAAATGTTTCATTAGAGAAAATAACTTATTTAACTTACAGGTTAACAGAAAAATAATTAACTTCAAAAATCTGGATGTTTTCTACTTATAAATATAAATATCACTTTTTACATCCCCCTGATTTGTTTTTTAGCATTTTTTTTCTATGTACACATTTTCAACCTCTACAGATTTATTATACACCTAATATAATACCTATTGTTTATATGAATTAAAGAACAAAAACACGTGACTAAGTATTACTGCTTCTAAAAGAAAAATATTTAATTAGAGAAAATAACTTATTTAACTTACAGGTTTACAGAAAAATAAACGAAATTAGCTTTTTGCTGACGTAGGCCATGTTTAATGTTGAAAAAGGACAGAAATATCAGTTAAGGATGTTCCAATGACATAAAATGAGGTGCGTATATTTTTGTTGGAATAAATATTGTAAATGTAGAGACTGGTAAAAGAAAACTAATATTGACTCGATAAGAATAAGACTGGTTATAAATAATTATGTCTATGTATTTAATAGCAGATTTTGGGAAGTGACAAATAATACATTTTCGGTTTTTTTTTTAAGAGACTTGAGCAGAAATTAGAGAATTTGTAAATCAAATTGTTGATCATAATATGTAACTGATATTTTAAATATTACTACCAGATCATAAATAAAAAACAAATCTAAAACGTAATGTTTTAATTGTATCTACAACTTTTCATAAACTTCAAAAGTTAAGTAATGTTTGTATCATAATAATAATAATAATATAATAATAATAATAATAATTTATTTCAAAAAACATAGTTTACAAAATGATACTTAAGGACTAAACATAACAATTGGACTAAAATAAATTACGTGCCCAAGCTAGGGTAAATCCCTGTGTTATGGGCAAAATAAAGGACATAATAAAGCAAAACTAAATAATAATTAATGATAAACAAGCAAATTTAAAAAAATCAATAAAATTAATAAAAACAAAGTTTATCTTATAAAGTAATATTACTGAAACCAATGTGTCTCTGTGGGATACCTTTGTAAGGATTTCCATTACTCGCACGTGGAGAAGCAAGCACATTTAAACAAGCCATCATAACCCAAACTAAGCAGAGCCTGTACCTACTATGGGTATTAGACAGCCGATATGCACGGCTCACATAACACCACCCACATAATAGCCACACTGACTGACTGGCTGGTTGGTCTCATCTGAGACGGCAGAGATAAGTATAGAAAATTATTATAATAATACATATTTGAAATAACAGAGCAATGACAGCCCTAAAGGAAACGCAAGAAAATTGTAGAAGCGGCGCGCCCTAATTGGGTGGTAAAGTAAATATTTAAAAAGGTGCGCGCGAACATGAGGTTTTAACTTTTCAATTACGTCAATTAAGAACGGGCGCAGTGCCGTGCTCTCGCAATTAATATAAAGTAAGTTTTATTTATATAAATGTAAATATTAAATACTTCACTGGTATGTAGAGTGGAAAGTAATCACTATCCTTTCCTCCATAATCATAATTTCTAGGTCTTATATCTTAAATATATTTATTAAAGATGGTTTTACAGTACAATTTCTAGTCAATAACTAAAATTAAGTTGTGACTACATCTCGCCTTGCAAATAATGGTACCGTTACTTAAGTTATTCTCGTATGCCGTGGGTAATATCTAACATGATAAGTTTTTTATAGACATCTAACTAGAATTATCTTTCAGAATAATGCATTCCCGCCTAAATATCAATAAAAATTCGCAACATGAAGTGTCTAACACGAACATTTCACTGAATAAAACTTTCGGTCTGTTGGCTACAGGCGCTCTTTTAGGATTTCGATGAGCGCCGAACTTGTACAAAGCGATACCACGCGAACTTCCAAAGATAAATAAAAAGATAAAAGGGGCCTCCCGAAACCGTCCCATTTTTGCCGTACATCTCTGCGGAAACAGGAATATTTCCCGGCAAATTGCGAAAAGTAGACCGGGGTTTCTTTTGCCGTATACGATTTCCAATCGGGGAAAAAATGACGGTCGGAGGAGCGGGTTATTGTTGTCGGCAAATGCTATTTGTTACTGCGACGAATATAACTCAATACTTATAATAACTTAATATAACTTGTAATGAATTTATTTGTTTTAAAACTGAAAGTGATGGAGCAGACAATACAGTATAGTGCAAATATATTTATAAACTGTTGTAATGTACAAAAGTGAAACAATTCGTCAGTAGGCAGCCTTTTTGCTAAAGCAACAATCTGGGCAAACTCCAAAATTACGATTTTTTAAATAATTATTAAGTTAAAACAAATAGATATAGTACATGTCTACAATAGGTACTTAGCTGTGACTTAAAAATATGATTCAATGTTTAAGTAAATTTTACTTTGTCTAAGTAAATGGTAGGTGGGGAAGTAAATAAATTAAACTTAGTAAGTCAAGTCAAACTTTAAAAAATCCGAGGTTTCAAAGTAACAAAACGCTTCCATTAGGTAAAGAACTAATAAAAAGCTAGGGAGATTAAAAACCAGAAGAAAACTTAATTACTTAATTGAACAAAAACAAACTTTCAAAGTGAGAATTTTAGCTATTTTCTCGCTCATTCTTTAACAAATAAAGCAATAAATTAGCCTAAATTTAGTGTTTGCGAATTTATACCCGAAAACAGAATTGCCAATAATAATTCATTGGGAAAACGTGACGAGCACGATGGGGTTTAAAAAAATGGACATGGTTTAAAATTGCTATCGAGCGTGCGAAAACAGATATATGCATAGCTTTGAACGTGACAGAAAGCATTTCATACGCAAACAAGTAGTGTATAGCGTGCCTCTATTCTACCACCCCATTCCATGACTACTGTACCAAATCGAGTTAGGCCGCCATTGATTTTTATGGTGTGATTGTTATTGCATTGCAGATGATAGCGTGATCGCTTGATGCGTTGTTTTACGACTTATAGGAAGCTATCGATTTATTCTTTTTTTATTTCTTTTCTAACTTGTCAGATAAAATTCAGTAAGTTTTAACTCTTCTGTAGTTACACGAATTCTTCGTTTTGTATTGAATTAATAGAAAAACTATTTTGTTTTGCTGGAATTTATTGACTATTATCTGAAATTAACACTCTTATCCTTTGTAGTACAATAAACTAAACAAGCATTTAGTATTTTTGTATTTTCCTGTATTTTCAAACCTGCTAAGAGATATATCTAGATAGGTACATTAAAACCAAAAACTACGTTTTTTTTTATATATAAGAATACGCTTCATAATGCTAAGAAATAATATTGATGGATCGTCTATCTTGTAAATAATAATTCATTGATCTATAATCTTTCTTTGTTTATGAACGTATATTGAATTTATACCAAGGCGTCGAAAATTTTGTTACAATAATAAATTAATGCATGCAACTATAAAAAATATAACTATTTTTTTCTTTACCTATAGTTGTATCGCAACACCGAAGTCCCTATCAAACTTCACCGGACTCGTGGAGGGCTTCTCAGACACCCCCCCACACTAGCGTTTTGCGAGCGTCGATGTCAGGGGTCGTGCATACAATCATCCGCGTCCGTCTTTTGTTTCACTCGCCTTGCTGCCTATGGGCGCATACACGTAGAAAGCTGGTTGCCAGCGCTTACCGGCACCGATCCGCGCAGGTAACCTCTACCTACATAAAGGAAGCGGGTTGACGCTGGCTGGATGGCTCGGTAGCGTGCAAAATGTCGGCGGCGGCGGCGGCCTCAGCGCTTGTCGGAACTTGTCGGCGACATTCGGCGCTTATCGGCGCTGGTTCGGAAAAATGTATAGAAACTACCTGCGCTGACTATCTGCGCGGATCGGTGCCGGTAAGCGCTGGCAGATCAGCGCTGGTAACCAGCTTTCTACGTGTATACACCCTATGATTGTATGTACGACGCACGATGTCGACGCTCAAAAGACGCTTGAAAGACGCTAGTGTGGGGTCTCTAAATGGTCAGAATTGACAAACTAATAGATGTGAAATATAAATAAATCACTGGAGTACAAATATTGGATTAAGGCCGCACCTCGAAAAAATAAAAGCGCATTGGAGGCGTGGTCTAGACGTGCGACGCGGGGCGCACCCCCCGCGGGGCTCGGGGAGCCGCCGAGTCCGTCAGTTTAAAATACCGCGCGCTTAAGGCCGCACCTCGAAAAAATAAAAGCGCATTGGAGGCGTGGTCTAGACGTGCGACGCGGGGCGCACCCCCCGCGGGGCTCGGGGAGCCGCCGGGTCCGTCAGTTTAAAATACCGCGCGCTTAACTTAGCCACGCTTTGTTGGAACAGAGCAGAGCTAGAATTTATACTATAATTGTAGTATTTGTCTTAGTAAATACTGTATACTGTGTATCCTAATAAAGAGATAGTACGATAAACTGCTATATTTGTTTATTCCTTTCCATTTACCCTTATACGAATCAAAATTATTTTTTCTATGTACAAACATTTGACCTCTACAGTTTTATTATAATATAGATTTTATTTGATTGTTTATCTTTTTATTTTGAGTTTATTTCTATTGAGTTTATTTTTGTTGTTGTTGTTGTGACTTTGACTTTGACTTTCGACTTTCGACTTTCGACTTTCGACATTGACTTTTACTTTGACATTGACATTGACATTGACATTGACATTGACATTGACACTGACACTGACACTGACCTTGACACTGACACTGTCACTGACACTGACACTGACACTGACACTGACACTGACACTGACACTGACACTGACACTGACACTGACACTGACACTGACACTGACACTGACACTGACACTGACACTGACACTGACACTGACACTGAAACTGACACTGACACTGACACTGACACTGACACTGACACTGACACTGACACTGACAATGACACTGACACTGACACTGACACTGACACTGACACTGACACTGAAACTGACACTGACACTGACACTGACACTGACACTGACACTGACACTGACAATGACACTGACACTGACACTGACACTGACACTGACACTGACACTGACACTGACACTGACACTGACACTGACACTGACACTGACTTTGACTTTGACTTTGACTTTGACTTTGACTTTGACTTTGACTTTGACTTTGACTTTGACTTTGACTTTGGACTTTGGACTTTGGACTTTGGACTTTGGACTTTGGACTTTGGACTTTGGACTTTGGACTTTGGACTTTGGACTTTGGACTTTGGACTTTGGACTTTGGACTTTGGACTTTGGACTTTGGACTTTGGACTTTGGACTTTGGACTTTGGACTTTGGACTTTGGACTTTGGACTTTGGACTTTGGACTTTGACTTCGACTTTGACTTGTATGAGAAATAGATGTTTTCCGATTCTCAGACCTACTGAATACGCTCACAAAATTTCATGAGAATCGGTCCAGCCGTTTCGGAGGAGTATGGAATCGAACACTGTGACACGAGAATTTTGTATTAGTTAGGGCTCCCTATGATTACTAAAACTCTGCTCACCCCGTTAGGGAAAAGAGCGTGTCTTTACGTATTGTATTGTATATTATTTCGTTGTAGTTTATTTTATTTCACGCAATTACATTATTCAAACGTATCGATTAGATGGAGCGTCGTCAGTGGCATAGTGGTTCGTAGGTAAGTGCGGGTTCGAGACTCATTACCTACAGTCAAGAGCCGTCTAGCCATTGAAACTGAACACGCACATCGTAATACTCTGCCTTATAAACAAAGTGATTTTCATAGAACATTTCGGGTAATGTTTTGGGTGATGTGTAATGGTACGGGGTGATATCACCTTTTCGAAAGTAATGAGTAATGTGATATGGCATTATAACGTACTGTTTTGCGCATGTCTCAGGAAAGTTCAAGGTCTATATAGAGAAAGTTAACCCTTCAGTGGTGCAATATTATGCAGATGACCATGTTAATTTAAAAAAAGCATGTACTTAGTTTTTTTTCTTATTTCAAGCATAAGTCTCCGTTTTCTTGCCAAATCTGCCTTTTTTTTATTTTTTGGACGGCGTTTGTTTCCCATCTTAGTAATAAATTATTTTCGATTTCGCCGGTGCAATTTGCGATCGCCTAGCGCAGGTCCGTCGTCGGCAAAGGTAAGCGGACGACTGATCAGTGCGGGAAAGTGATGACGCTAAGCAGTGCCGTACGTGTATAACAGAGAAAGGTATGCTGTTGCGCGCTAGAACTAAACAGCGTAAGTGCCAAATTCTTTGGTGTCCATTTATACAAAAAGTAATGCACATAATAAAAATGTTTCGATATGAGACATTAATAAAGTTGAAACCCATACTTATGACCACGTTTCAGCATCCAATTCATTGCCGTTTACCTATACAAAGCGAAAAAAGATAATAGAAGGTGCAACTTTGGCTTAATGTTCTATCGATAAAATTTTCAGCAAACGTGTTTTCAGTGAATAGAGTCTTGAGATAATATGATCAAATAATGTATATCTAAAAATTAACTAACTTACTCTTATAGATTACGAGTACTGACGAGTCAAAGAACACTAAAATTTTCCAGGTGCCGCCTTAACTTAGCCACGCTTTGTTGGAACAGAGCAGAGCTAGAATTTATACTATAATTGTAGTATTTGTCTTAGTAAATACTGTATAGTGTATACTGTGTATCCTAATAAAGAGATAGTACGATAAACTGCTATATTTGTTTATTCCTTTCCATTTATAAGGGTATACGAATCAAAATTATTTTTTCTATGTACAAACATTTGACCTCTACAGTTTTATTATAATATAGATTTTATTTGATTGTTTATCTTTTTATTTTGAGTTTATTTCTATTGAGTTTATTTTTGTTGTTGTTGTTGTGACTTTGACTTTGACTTTCGACTTTCGACTTTCGACATTGACTTTTACTTTGACATTGACATTGACATTGACATTGACATTGACATTGACATTGACACTGACACTGACACTGACCTTGACACTGACACTGACACTGACACTGACACTGACACTGACACTGACACTGACACTGACTCTGACTCTGACAACTGACTCTGACTCTGACTCTGACTCTGACACTGACACTGACACTGACACTGACACTGACACTGACACTGACACTGACACTGACACTGACACTGACACTGACTCTGACTCTGACTCTGACTCTGACACTGACACTGACACTGACACTGACACTGACACTGACACTGACACTGACACTGACACTGACACTGACTCTGACAACTGACTCTGACTCTGACTCTGACTCTGACACTGACTCTGACTCTGACTCTGACACTGACACTGACACTGACACTGACACTGACACTGACACTGACACTGACACTGACACTGACACTGACTCTGACTCTGACTCTGACTCTGACACTGACACTGACACTGACACTGACACTGACACTGACACTGACACTGACACTGACACTGACACTGACACTGACACTGACACTGACTTTGACTTTGACTTTGACTTTGACTTTGACTTTGACTTTGACTTTGACTTTGACTTTGACTTTGACTTTGACTTTGACTTTGACTTTGACTTGGACTTTGGACTTTGGACTTTGGACTTTGGACTTTGGACTTTGGACTTTGGACTTTGGACTTTGGACTTTGGACTTTGGACTTTGGACTTTGGACTTTGGACTTTGGACTTTGGACTTTGGACTTTGGACTTTGGACTTTGGACTTTGGACTTTGGACTTTGGACTTCGACTTTGACTTGTATGAGAAATAGATGTTTTCCGATTCTCAGACCTACTGAATACGCTCACAAAATTTCATGAGAATCGGTCCAGCCGTTTCGGAGGAGTATGGAATCGAACACTGTGACACGAGAATTTTGTATTAGTTAGGGCTCCCTATGATTACTAAAACTCTGCTCACCCCGTTAGGGAAAAGAGCGTGTCTTTACGTATTGTATTGTATATTATTTCGTTGTAGTTTATTTTATTTCACGCAATTACATTATTCAAACGTATCGATTAGATGGAGCGTCGTCAGTGGCATAGTGGTTCGTAGGTAAGTGCGGGTTCGAGACTCATTACCTACAGTCAAGAGCCGTCTAGCCATTGAAACTGAACACGCACATCGTAATACTCTGCCTTATAAACAAAGTGATTTTCATAGAACATTTCGGGTAATGTTTTGGGTGATGTGTAATGGTACGGGGTGATATCACCTTTTCGAAAGTAATGAGTAATGTGATATGGCATTATAACGTACTGTTTTGCGCATGTCTCAGGAAAGTTCAAGGTCTATATAGAGAAAGTTAACCCTTCAGTGGTGCAATATTATGCAGATGACCATGTTAATTTAAAAAAAGCATGTACTTAGTTCTTTTTCTTATTTCAAGCATAAGTCTCCGTTTTCTTGCCAAATCTGCCTTTTTTTTATTTTTTGGACGGCGTTTGTTTCCCATCTTAGTAATAAATTATTTTCGATTTCGCCGGTGCAATTTGCGATCGCCTAGCGCAGGTCCGTCGTCGGCAAAGGTAAGCGGACGACTGATCAGTGCGGGAAAGTGATGACGCTAAGCAGTGCCGTACGTGTATAACAGAGAAAGGTATGCTGTTGCGCGCTAGAACTAAACAGCGTAAGTGCCAAATTCTTTGGTGTCCATTTATACAAAAAGTAATGCACATAATAAAAATGTTTCGATATGAGACATTAATAAAGTTGAAACCCATACTTATGACCACGTTTCAGCATCCAATTCATTGCCGTTTACCTATACAAAGCGAAAAAAGATAATAGAAGGTGCAACTTTGGCTTAATGTTCTATCGATAAAATTTTCAGCAAACGTGTTTTCAGTGAATAGAGTCTTGAGATAATATGATCAAATAATGTATATCTAAAAATTAACTAACTTACTCTTATAGATTACGAGTACTGACGAGTCAAAGAACACTAAAATTTTCCAGGTGCCGCCTTAACGAAACGAACAAGTAAATCAATTGATCCATTAGCATAATGAGTTCGATTGAAACAAGCATATTAATTTTTAATGAATTCAGGCTTTAAATTTTAATTGGCATTTTACATACAAATAAGAAATAAAAACAAACAAAAGCTACCTATCCAACTTATAAAAGTAATGTTGTAAAGGAAATTAGAGACTATTATAATAGATTGCTTTTTCAATCCTCTAATAACGTACTGTTTTTAAATAATATTTATTTTTATTTTATCTTTATTAGAAAAACCAACAGCTTACAATTGTATTATAGCATTTCTTCTAGATAAAGAAACACAGCCAATAAACGGTTTCTACATATTAACAGTAACAAATAGTGCTATATATAATAAAAAATACAGCTATATATCACATTCACTTAAATGAGGGACCACAGTGCAAACAAAGGCAACTCACAAACCGAGAAAACCGGGAAGCAGCTTAAAGTAATTTTATCAGTTTAAGAACATTTAAGCTAAATTGTACTGGTTTTCGGTTCAAGGATAGCATAGTCAGTCCTGCCTGAGTTCATTTAAACTTTTCATTGTCTTATTTAGAAATAGTAACAATAGACGCCTGAAATACCATCAAATTCACCAAGGAAGTGGTGTTAAAGACCCTCTAAGTAAACTCAGTCTACCCATACCCTAAGAACTGTTTTAGTTAAATAAAAATTGTACCGTTTTCCAAATCACATTATTTTTATTTCTTACTTACTTACTTACTTTATTTTAAATTTATTCTATTAATACTTTTAGGTGTATATACCTACCTGAACCGTATATGTACGCGTAAGTGTTGAGGTGTACGTACCACTAAGTTTAATGTATGGAACTCGACGTCTACACGCAGGTCTACGTTACTCAAGTGGTGGGTCCTGTCTCATACAGTTCCATACATTACAACTCAGTGGTGCGCACACGTAAGTGTAGAGGTGTACGTACCACTAAGTTTAATCTCCGGATTAAACTTAGTGGTAGCGCTCCGGCGCTAAAGCCTAAAAAGACATTATTATACTTTGTATATAGAATAGTCCTACCTTTTTCATTTCTGCTTACGTGACCGTACCACTACCATACCACTACGTACGTACGTACCACTAAGTTTAATCCGGTGCGCTAAAGCCTAAAAAAGACATTATTATACTTTATATAGTCCTATCTTTTTCATTACTGCTAACGTGACCTAAGCAAAGATTTATTTGAAACCAATTGAGCGAATTAAAATCTTCAGTCCGTTTTTCATGTATAAAATAAATTTGTATAGACGACGAATTAAACAGGCAAGCGACAATTCGTTTGATATTAATTCCAAGAATCTTATTACTATCATATAAAAAGTAGGTAGGCTAGGCAGGCACTGCGATCAAACTGACGAAGGTATAAAAACGATGTAGTCATTTTATTTCCCGGCCCATTTATAGCCTTGCCATAGTTCCAGCAATCCGACAATCATTATATTTAATGGAGTGTCCAACAACTAGGCTGAATGTCAATAAATCATTTGCCTGACATCTCACTTAGTTTGCATTTTCATAGCTGGCTTTGAGCTTCGTTTCTTTTTATATATTATAGGTAATAATATATTGTTTGTAGGCTTATGATCTATTTATAAAGTTTTAAATTTAAAGCCCGACCAAAGAAATAGGAAACCTCGCCATATTGCGGAATTTCAATGGAACTAATTTTATAAGGGAAATTGTTACCATATTCGTAAAAATATTCACGTGGCGCCCCCAGAGCAGGTTTCTTATTTCTTTGGTCAAGCTTTAAATGCTAATACAAATATTATTGATTTAAAGTTTAATATATGCGTAAAACTTGTTGTTCATAGATTGATTACGAAACTAAGCTGAATCTTCTTCGTCGGGAGTGTAGGATAATACCTTTCTCCGAAAAGAACTTTACACTCTTATATAAGTAACCTGTTTTGATTCTTCTAAGCTAATTAGTTTATCGAAATATTATAATGTTTAAAAAGAAAAAAGAAAATAGTCTAAGACTCACCAAGTACATCCTACTAAAATTATAAACCCGAAAGTTTATGAGGATGGATGGATGGATATATGCTAGTTACTCTTTCACGCAAATACTATTGAATGGATTTAAAATTGGAAAATACCTCATTCCCACGGGAAAAATGTTAGCGCGGGCGGAACCGCGGTACGGAAAGCTAGTATAACTATATTTTTTATAGTTTTCGTCAGTATTCTATACAGGGTATATATAACAGACGACTTTTGAAAACCAGCAAGAGCATGTTCAATAAATGGATCAGATCAATTTTCATAAAGAAACTTTTCCTGGAAACAAAAAAATATAACAACTACAAAAAAGGGTTGATTAAAACGACTAATTCAAAGAGTTCAAAAAGTTAAAAGAATTTATTTTTTAACTTTTGGACATTATTACATCACTTAGTCTTAGTTAAGTCATTTAAACTCTTTGATTCAATTTGTATAGAGATATCGTTTTTTTGGTCTAAAAACTATTTTATATTTGACAAGTTGCTAATTACACCTTGTATGTAATTATTTGTTGATTAAAACATGTTTTACGAATTTCACAATCTGCATTGCGTATTCATGATTGCTGCTAATATATATATGGCTTAATTTATTCATCAAATAATATTGCACATTGCTATCATTTCAAAATTGTTCTGACATTTTGTAATATAGTAAATTTAAGGGTCTTAAAATTTAAATGACCTCTACTGGATTTAGTAAACTACATTTTGAGATTCTGTATACCATAAAAGTGATAAAAGGCTATAAAATAACAATGTAACGTCAATACTATTATTATATTCTGTAAAAGAGCAAACATTGTTATTAGGTTTGTTAAATAACTCCAATAGTTAACTTTTGGTTTAACTAGAATGTTGTACTGAGCGTAAAAAAATATTTGTAACACTATGTGATTTTACAAATAGGTATGAATATATACTTATGTATGTAGGGACCTCACACACGGCAATCAGATCCCAAACTAGGCAGAGCCTGTACGATGGATGTCAGAGAGCTGATATACATACATATATAAATATACATCATCCAGACAAAATGAGAAGAGGCAAACACAAGTACCTACTCATTACACGAATGTTTGCCCTGGGCGGGATTCGAACCCGCGACTCTGTGTTTTGTACGTAGGCGTGGTAGTACGCTAGGCTAATTGGCCGTCGTATAAAGGAAAACATTGCAACACAAGTGCAATTAAATAAAACCACGGCTATTTGGATGCCCCAGACTGTGTTTAATTGTTCAAAAGTCTGGTGGACGCATTCCGCTTTGCATATCAACGTAATACTCGTACATTCCACATCATAACAAAGGAAACATAACGAAAATTAAAACAGTCTTCCATATCCCGATGGGCACAGGGATGTACCCAGGTACAATAGCCAGCACATTCAGCTGTACATTTTGATCTTGAGAGCGCTGTTAGTCTCGTTTTGTTGGTTCCACCGGTAGTGCAAGTTTTCAGCTGCATGTGCTGCCTACTGTATATAATATTATCTATTTTGTCTGCAACTGCTATTGTGGTTGATTTCAAAGCTGGTTCGGCTAGCGAGGTTTATTCCATTTCAATTATTTCAAATTTAGTCTAAATAATATTATTACGTACAGAAGCCAGCACATACGGCTGGACACGTTGCTCTTGAGAGCGATTAGTAAATTTCGTAGTGCGAATGTCCAACCATGTGCTGGCTTCTGTACATGCTATAGACAAGAAGTACAGTTTTAATAAGTAATTACTTTACATTCTATATCTATGACACAGAAGAAAATAATAGTACTAACCCTCTATGATGTCTACAACGGAATTCCGAGCCTCAATAATCGCAAGTATAAATTATACATTCTATACCTTTGTTAGAGAAAAATGACTGACTTTGATTAATAAACATATTTTAGATTAAATTACAATTTAATTTATAAATGATTTGAAGAATATCCACTTTAGGAAACAAAAACAGAAATGTCAATTTACTTAGTAAAGTAGGCTATAAGTGGTCTTTAAATATGTCTCCACTCCACTAAGTGATTCTGAGAAGCCCACTCCCTCCTCTCGTCTTCGAAAGTCAAGCTGGAAACATATAGAAACAAAAGGTTTAATAATGTTGCGATACCTAATAATAAACTGTACGTAAATTGAAAAATGTAAAGCTTAGTAAAAGGAGAATCAGAATTTGAACAACGACACGTTGGATTCTGAGTAATCTTGTGTATATGTAAGTGTGTGGTGGTCTTAATGAAGATTCTGAATCCAGGACATTGAGCGTAGAACTGCAAGTCATTAAGCGAATGTAAACCAACACGGGACTGCTGAGACACGTGGATGTGGGTGAGCTTACTAAGCTCAGAGTAGAATGAATTGAATATGCACATGATATTAATGCGCCACGACCGCCTTTGAACACCACTGAACTTGTACAATTTATGTGTACTGCATTACAATATTTGAACTTTGGATAAATAAATAAAATTGTTGATTAATGCCCTCTATCATTTCCTTTTTACTAACTAGCTTTCCACCCTGCGGCTCCGCTCGCATTACCAGTTTTTCCAATGGAAGTGAGGTCCTTCACTAAGGTCTATTCCTTAGAGTATAATAAAAAAAGGTCTATTCTATCTTTGTATGTACCAAGTTTCTTTAAAATCGGTTCAGTAGTTTCGGAACCTATTCAATTCTAACAAAAAATCTGCAGAATTATCTGCTTATAGGAATCTCCCTTGAAAAGTAGAAGTTGTTTTTGATTACACAAGTGAACGCTGCCGTCCATTACCTACGTATGTTCCTTTAATCGCTTTTACGTAGACACTTCCATGTAGAGTTTGGTTAGTTTAATTGGCCACACGGCCCATTTCTTGTTCTTGTTCTTACTAAAACAATAATTCTATAGGTACATAGCATATTTCACGAAAAACAAGTTAAATATTTTCATAACTCGCTCAAAAAGATAAAGACGTAATCAATATAAAATATCCGTTATTCTACCAGATTGTCTTATTATTAAACTCTCGATCGAAATAATAGGCAAGCAGCTACTTCAGTAACTTGATATTAATAATATTTCTTTGGCAGCGGCGAATTCAGAAGAAGCAGCGAGTGGGATTCGTATAAAATGATTGGTGTAAGTGAAATAATGATGGCGAATCATGGTAATCAATAATGATGGCAGCAGTAGCTGTTCTATCATCATCATCATCATCATCATCTCAGCCGAAAGACGTCCACAGCTAGACAAAGAATCAAACAAGGATCTCTGTTATAATTAAATTTAATAATTTCTATGTTCTAGACAGTATTTAAAAACAATATACTAAGGCAAAATTTTTCAGCTTGGGCTGCTCAAATCAAAGAACCTTATCGTTTCACTGCTGTAAGGATTCATTATAACAAAACTATTTATTTTAATTGCCCATTCTCAGAGACTAATTATACAAATCTACATGCCATTATAATTTTGATATTAAATCCTTCGATGTGTCGCCCGCCGTCGCTTGTGGCTCAAGTTTGAAGAAAATAGCGAGGGTGCGACCATCGAGCGCTAAGTTCGCGTGAGGAGAAGTTTTCCCGCGACTCCTTTTAACACTTCTGTAGCTATTTACATTTTATTGCGCGATCCACAACTCTAACCGCTTTATTTGTTCCCCCACATTTATTTGAGGCGCGCTTTGTTTTAAGAAAACTCACGCAAAACTCATTTATTTAAGTAAGACGAGAAATGGGGTATACTTTGTAACTCCAGAGTTCTAGAGAAATCTTTTTCCGGATTTTTTAAAGATTCTGTAAAAATTTCGTAATTTTTCAACGAAAATTGACATTCGTAGGTAAGTAAGTGAGTAACACTTTATTTCAAACACAACATGACACAGGCAAGACAGTCAGATATAACTCGCAAACCTGCCAGTTATGTTCAAACTGATATCGCATTGCCTCTTTTAGATTGTTTGATCTTATTTTTATTGTTTAAGCGCCCCCGAGACGATCCAACGGCTTGTTTCAAACCTTACGTGTTTGATGCAACCGTTTGATGTCGGTTTGAACGGTTTGTCAAACGGAACTGCGTAGTTTGGTTCGGTACGCGCTGTAGAGTACCTACACTTGTGACGCAGACAAGATGCCTTCGAACAAGGATCGTGACTTCCTCAGGTGCTTCTTTGTATATTAATTATAGTAGAAATAAATAAATTCACAAAGAAGTAAACCAAAATGTACGTGTTTGAGTCAAACCGTTTGAACGTGTCGGGGCCGCTTTAGACTCGTACATTCGTTTGAGACGACCGCCGGTCTTGGTTTGAGCAAAGCTTCTTAACTTCTGTTGGGACCTCATTAAGTGTTCTAAGGGAGCCTATAACGAATAAATATATTATTTTGAAAAATGTTTTAATAACTGTTGAGGTATATACGAAATACATAATACAAACGATAAATGTTATTGATGTTAGTTATATTATATCGAAGATTGTGACAGTCACGCATGTTCTGTTTCCAACATAAGACAAACTGGTTAGAAATACGCTAAATAAAATATATCAGAATCTTGGCATATTTATGGTTATGCTTTGGCAGCATGTAATATGTAGGTTCCAGTCTGTTTACGTTCAGTCAAAATAAAAATGAATTATTCGTTTACATTCCAAAGAAAAAAAACAAATACGATCATTATTCAATTGAAAAGACGTCTCAGGCGTAACTTTTGTAATTCAATCGTCGTTTCATATTGTATAAAATCAGAAGTATGATCAAATCCCATAGGGAAAATTAAGAAACAAGATCAATTTCGTCCTTTGTTTAATACTTCTGTTTGGTCACAGTTTTCAATAACTCTGTGGCTTTGGTTGTCAGATAACTAAATATAAGTAGTAATGATAGCTAGTTTTGCTCGCTTTATATATATCAAGTTTCATTCATTGAGCTTAATTGAACTTCGTGAGGATTTTAATTCCATGGTAAACCATTTCTTCGAAAATTCAATACTTAAAACCTAGGAAGGTTTTTGCAGTTAAAACCTCAGCATATAGGAATATGGGTCGGCTGGCACACTATCCGCGGTAGTCTAACAGGCCTACCTTACAGCGCAAGTTAGTTTTTAGGTCACAGACATTCAACAATAGCAACACTGAGATTACGAACAAACTCTTATAGTGGGAAATACGTAGGCTTACGCTAGTCTGAAACTGTGTCAATGTGTGTTATGGTCGTTGAGTCTTGGTATTGGCTAGATGCATGCATTCTGCTTCTTTGTGAAAAAGTATTCTTGAATAACAAATTGTAAATAATGTGTAAGTGGTTAAAGGGTGTACGAAAAATGTAATACTACTATTAGCCCGGTCAAATTACCCAGATATTTAAAATAACGAAAATTCCCACAGAGCCAAATTTTGGTGGATTCATTATAAAGAATAAAGAGTCTCTATCGATGTGTACTAAAAAGTATAGAAAATTGACACTTCAATAGGGCAGTTTAAAGGTAAATTTTTCTTTACGTTTTCGGGAAAAGTTAATTTTATTAAGAAAAGTTGACCAAACCACCAGGGATGAACCATCAGGGATGTTAATACATATACAAGACCGGAGAAAGGTTAAGGTAGTTTGAATTACAGTTATCAGAAATTTGACTTATAGCAGTTTGTACACGATAAGTAAGGGTGCTACATACACAAGCTGACCGGCATTTCAATTCGGCAGTCTGCATAGAAAGTACTTGCTCAAACATAGGGAGCCGCTGACCAAATATACTATAATATACCGGCCCCTGGTATGTACAGCAACACTAAAATACTATAATTTATTATTACCTAAATTTGTACCTCAGTGCATCATAAAGAATATCATCCTAGATGCTAGTAGGTCCTTCTCTAAAAGCTCACTGCGATTTTAGTCGTTTAGTAAATCTCTTTAAAATAAAGTGGATAGTTTGCGAGTTGGAAATGTTTCCCATTCAGGGATTTCACGCTCGGAGTACTCTTGATAGAAAAGCCTAAATAGAATAGCAGAAAACCAGATGGAAATAAATTTTGTTGGGAGTTGATTGTTTTTCCCGTTAGTTTTAATGGACACCCTATTAACATGTCCGGTCACTTTTGATGGAATTTTAAACTACTTTGAAAGCAAGCTTTTATTTTAAGCAAGCTTTTATTAAATTTATAAAAACCATTCCAGTAATAGGGTGAGTCGTGAACATTTTGGACGAAGAGAACTATTTTTTTTTGAAAACAACATCAAGCGTATGAGTTTTATTCATCTTTTATCATACCAATATTATAAAGAGGAAAGATTTGTATTTATGAGTGTGCGTGTGTTTGTAATGAATAAACTCAAAAACTACTGAACTGATTTCAAAAATTCTTTCATTAGAAAGCTACATTTACCCGGAGTAACTTAAGCTACCTTCTACCGCGAGAAAATGCCTAATTCCCACGGAAAAAACTGTTAACGCGGTATGATTTAAATCTATTTATGTATACCGTGGTTTTTGTTTGGTGTGATTGCCCGATATTTAGATGCATTTGCTTGCATGCACCATTGTATGAGGACGAAATTACTAAACAAAAACCACGGTAAATATACCTTTTGAAATCACAAACCAAATAATATAAAACTTAAAGCAAGTTTCACAGAAAGAAATTAAAACCATTTGGCAAAGCACAGCCACTGAATGGAAAGTACTGCAGCGTTCAACAATGGACCAGCCCGGCTAATTGGGAAGAAAACGGTCCGTACCTAGACACAGCTTAAAAATGTAAGGAGCTACTTGCTACCGACTTCCGTCTGTGAATTTTTAGTTGGCAGTTGGAATAATAAGAAGAACATTTGATATTTTTGATTTCTTATTTAGAATACGAATTAAGAACCGTAATGAGGAATTGGAAAGAAGTAAGGACTGATTAATTATTAAAGATTGTATAAGTACCACCTACTATGAGTTCTAGAAAAATCCAATGCTGAACTTTCACACATCTATTCAAAACCATTCCTAGAAATTGATTTGTATTTGTAGGTTTGCCAAATTGCCAGCTTGTATATGTTCTTAAACACCTACAATTTAAGATCTATCTGTGACTCTTGGGAGTGTTCCTATTTCCTTTTTGCTTACCCGCCAGTAAGTTTTGTGAACAAAACAAAATTATGAGCCTCTTCAAGTCGATGCTCAATAGCAAGTCAAACTGTACTAGCCTCCAAGTCAAGCTTCCTAATGAACATTCTTAGATTTCCTAGAACTACATTGACAGATATTTTTACGGGGTATTCTCCGCGAACTAATTTTGAAATGAGCGAAAATTTGTGCATTTGTGCTGTGACCATGACTCGGTCGAAATGTCTGAATGAGGTCTCATTTCAAAATTAAATCCCGGAGATAACTCACAAACAATTATTTTAAGTGTTTGACTATTTAATAAAAGTATTATTGTTAGCGAACCGTTCAACGACACGGCCGTGTCGTTGTCAGGAGGAAATCTCTCTGAGGGACGAAGAGGAGCTGAAAGAGGGTCCAAAGAGGGTCATAGAAGAGCACCGAAGATAGCAATGAGAGTGAAAACATAGACAATCTCATTTACCTCGCTGTTTTTTCTTGCTCCATAGACGTAAACTTATTGTCAATCGACAAAAAATATAAAAATATCGTATTGAAGCAATAATTGATGGAATGATTGAATTATTAGACAAACCATACTGCTCTATCCCTTGAAAGTGTATTATAAAGTATATTTATAATGTATTGAGGAAGTGAGGAAGATTTTCCGCAGTTGTTTAATACCTGGAAAATTATCAGTAGGTACTCAATAAGCATGGGGCACCTTTCAGAATAATGTACTTTCTTTTTAAATCACTCCTAACTTTTTTGAAATCAGATATAATATGCTTTTATAGTAAATTTTATGTGTATAGGTTGGTACTAATAAATAATGATTCCTTTTCTATTCCTTGAAATTATATTTGTAATGCATTGTATCCCAAGACATTGTTTCCCTATTCCCGAGTTCATCAAAGGGTACACGTGCTAAAAAAGGAACCGTGCTGCCCATACCTGGCATGGTAGCAGTTCTCAATAAGCAATATATTTTCCTTTTAATATATTTAAAGTACACCACATAATGTACTTTCTTTTTAAATCAACCCTAAGATTTGTGAATTCTGATAAAATATGATTTTCTAGTAAATTTTATGTGTATAGATAGGTACTAATCAATTATGATCTATTTAAACAATCTGACCACAACCGACCAAGGGAATAACTTCAATATCTTTATACATGTAAAATAAAGGTATAGATAATTGCCTTTGTTCTCAAAGGACTGATACTCAAAAAGACACGATTCTCATAGACCCGACCCTAGTAGGTTTCTTATTTCTTTGATCAGGCTTTACATACCTTTACATACTAAATCAGATTAAGAAAAAAACAAGAACAGGTGTAATGTTAAGTAGTATATAATATTATACCAGTTATAATTTTTACAAGTAAATACATACATTAACAATAAATTATTTGTTGTTACTAGTCTTGTCCTGGAGCTATAAGATTTAATAATATTATCTTTTATTTTTCAACCATTAGTTTTCGGCAATAATAACCGCCACCAGATACCACATAAAACGTTGATTTATGCGATATACATGTCCTTTGAAAGTACTCCTATAAAAGTTTAAGTTTTTAATAAAATCTGAAAAAAAAACGATAGTATTAGATGACAAACTAATCATGTCTGTTTACAATTATCTCTGTACATACAAAATTAAATAGCGAGGCACTAGTCACTCTGTCAATAGCCAGCTTCTTGACTTCGTGGTACGATATAACCTCAACTTTTTCCTTTATGATCAAAAAATGAACGTCTTAATCATCTACATTCTTTCCTGCCTTCTATCTTTCTCTCCATTAGTACTGTTACGGACGTAGGGTTCAGGATTTGTAAGGAAAGCCGAATGACTTGATTTGCGAATTTATTCGACGATTATAAACAGGTCACAGGTCCAATACAGCTGTAGCCAAATCGCAGAGTCACTCGTAGTCCGTCGGTCACGCTAAGTTCACAGGTGTCTTCAACTGGTCACTCCAATCACGATGTAGCCAAATCACAGGGTCGCTCGTAGTCCGTAGGTCGCGTCACGTAAAAAGAACGCTGGCAATCAAGCCCACAGTAGGCGCATTTACATACGTCAAACCCGTGAACGTGGTGCTGCTTGGGGGGACTGGTCTGCTCTAATAAGGCTCTAGTCGATTGCAGGTTGTTTTCTTTGTTATATTAATCAAATTTTATAAAATACTAGCGACCCGCCCCGGCTCCGCACGGGAAAATGGTTATTCTGGGTTATCCTTTAAGTATATTATGCATGTATTATACATATAAACCTTCCTCTTGAATCACTCTATCTATTTAAACCCGCATAAAAATCCGTTGCGTAGTTTTAAAGATTTAAGCATACATAGGGACATAGGGACAGAGAAAGCGACTTTGTTTTATATTATGTAGTGATTAATTCTGTAAAAATATTTTGAAAAGATGCAACGCCTGTGGAGTCGCTTCCGGCTTTGGCTTCCGCCAAATCGTGAACTTGCCTCGACGTCGAAAAGTGACTTGTAAAATTTTACTACGAATAAACACATTTTGAATTTTGACATACCCCCTCCACTTTTTTCAGCGTTCTTTTTACGTGACGCGATCTATATCGCTCTAGTCGCAGGTTTCTTCCTTTGATCGCTTGCAGATCGCTTGTTGTGATCGCTTCGGTAGCTCAGAAATGGACTGCCTTGGCTGGCCGTCGTCTCGGGCGTTTATATACCCCCACGAAACAATGGGTTGTTTACGCGATAGTTAAGTAATCCCATTGTAATTGTGTAATCGGTTAATTTCTAGAACATTTCCATTGTAGTCGGACAATACTTGTCATTAAACAATAGGCGCGCGATGTCACCAAGTTCTAGTAATCAAGTGACTGCTTAGATGATTTTGTACCTTACAGCGTTGTCATAAAGTCCATCTTCCTTTTCACCGCGATTCTTCTAATGACGTAATTGGAATTCCCCATTCTTTAGTTGTGCTACGGACGTGGGTGGGGTTCAAGATTTGTAAGAAAGGCCGAACAACTTGATTTGAGAATTTAAACGACGATAAACAGGTCGCAGGTCCAATCACAACTGTAGCCAAATCACAGGGTCGCTCGTAGTCCGTTGGTCACGCTGAGTTCGCAGGTGTCTTCAATTGATCACTCCAATCACGATGTAGCCAAATCACAGGGTCGCTCGTAGTCCGTAGGTATCGCTATAGTCGCAGGGTTTCTTCCTCTGATCGCTTTTAGATCGCTTGTTGAGATCGCTTCGGTAGCTCAGAAATGAACTGGCGTTGGCCGTCGTCTCGGGCGTTTATATATCGTCACGAAACAATGGGTTGTTTACGCGATGCTTAATTTCTGAAGTAATCCCATTGTAATTGTGTAATCGGGCAATTTCTAGAACATTTCCTTTGTACTCGGACAATACTTGTCATAGAACAATGGGCGCGCGATGTCACCAAATTCGAGTAAACAAGTGGCTTGCTTAGGTGATTTTGTGCCTCACAGCGTTGTTATAAAGTCCATCTTCGTTTGCATCGCGATTCCTCCAATGATGCAATTGGAATTTGAGTAGCGTTCTCTAGAACTTTCTGGCAAGTTCGTGACACTGCCCTCCTCTTAGAGATGCTCGTCCCGAGCTTGTTCATTACTGCCATGGTAACGCGCCAAGCGGTCGACGTGGACCACTTTTAGTGCTCCTCTCGGATGCCGTTGTTACGTCATTGATTCGCGTAACTACCTTGAATGGTCCTTCCCATCTCGTCTGTAGTTTGGGTGACTTTCCTTTTCGGCGTGTTGGGTTATGGAGCCAGACTAGTGTTCCTTCCTCAAATCCACTGGTATTTGCTCGTCTGATTGATTGTGATTCTGGATGAATATTCTGGTTATAAATAAATGTCATAAACCATGGTAATTCGTCCAAGTCATAAACAACATTTGACAGACAAGAGGCTGAAAAGAGTTCCATTATTCCTCTTTTAATATGGGAGAACCTCCGCCACAGATGATTAAAATCAGGGATCCTTTCAACAATTAGTGAGAGCCAGATCATGATTACACTTAAAATCTTGTATAGTTTATTAAACAACTAGCTTTTTTAATTGATGCAGATTAGGCACATACTTTGGTTCAAATAACAGCGAATGACAGTTTATAATTAATATAAAAGAATAATAAAAAAAATGGTTTGTCTAATTTTTAGTATGATATTGATACAATCTTCTTGTTGTCGTCGGGAGATACTTTGTTACGATATATTCCCAAATTAAACAGAACCATGTGTCTAAAACATAGATACGCAATTGACTCAAACTCTGAGTGTGTCTCTGCAGTCCTCTGAAATCTCCTGTCAGTGGCTGACAGGAGATTTGAGAGGGGGAGGACAAGGCCATGGACTAGTTTTTATATTTTTGAACCGGAAATCGACTGACAGAAGTTTGATGGAATTTATTCGATAATTCAGGCAAATTTTACAATAATACCTATACTGTTTTAACTTATTTAAAACTTTGAACGGTACATTGACTTTTTTGTCTTTAATAAAATATTTATCGCAACATTTAAGTCCATAACAAGATGATTCAGAAATCAAACCTCCATATTGAAGATCTTAAATATAATTTCTGTGTCATAGATTATGATATAGCATCAACTGGCAGACAACGTCATACAATATTTATTTACTTTCTGATACAAAAACATAAATATTAAATTGATACTTTTAAGCCATAATTATAATTAAATTGCAATAATTGTTACACATAAGTTTAATATAATCAAAAAGAATCACAATATGGGAAGTTCAAACTAAAAATAACAACAACAGCTGAAAAAAAAAAGCATTTCTAATGTCTTTGCTCAAAGCCTAAAGCGTTTGGAATTATATAAAATTATTTATTTATTTAACCATTATTGTACACAAAAAAGATGAGGACACAACACGTACCTACTGCTTATATCCAAGGAAATGTCTTACAGCAGACCAAGGAAGCAAGAGAAAAGTAATCACAGAAAAGCGAAACAGAGACGTGCACAATAAACTCGTCTACGGCTTAAAATAACTCTGATAGTTTCATACAAGGACGACGTTAAAATTGTAATTGATTTGATACGTATTGTTTGTTTTCCTGAAAGAAAGACTGTGTAAAACCTTACTTTAAATATATTTATATCACTAATTTAAAATTGTATATGTACCTATATTTGTTTCGTATAGCTTTGTTTTTGTAATTAAAATACGAGTATTAATAAATCAGTCTCGTTTGCTTTATTTCACAAAATCTACGAAGGGTATTTTCATACTTTATGTAAGGAAAAAAAATATTTTTAAGATAATTCTCTAGACAGTTTATAAAGTAGGTAAAAATAGGCTAGGCCTTTTTCTTATGGATACATCTTTAAGAAAAATCATACTATATTATATATATATATTATTATAAAGTAGAAAGATTTGTATTTGTGTGTGTGTGTGTGTGTGTGTGTGTGCTTGCGTGTGTGTGTGCGTGTATGCTTGTAATGTATAAACTCAAAAACTACTGAACCGATTTCGAAAATTCTTTCACCATTAGAAAGCTACATTCACCCTAAGTAACATAAGTTACCTTTTACCCCGGGAAAATGCCTCATTTCCACGGAAAAGATGTAAACGCGGGCGGAGCCGCGGCGGAAAGCTAGTTCATTAATAATGATTAAGATCTTTAGGAGAAGTCACGTATATTCAGTATAATATAATTTCAAGTAAAATATTGCACGAAACCTTAACATTTATAATGTCGTTGGTGGCACGGATTATGGCAGTTTGTAAGACTCATTTTCCTGCGGTCACGCTGCACATAATACTGGATTTTTTTATACAATATTCATTTTATACGTTAAATATATCCTCTATTTTCAAAAACAGTCATCACTTTTAAGTATTATTCATTTTTAAATTAAGGAGACTTATCTCTCGACACGGCTTATAGTGACAGTTTCGAAATCAGCTAAAATTTGCTAGGCCTTTTACTTACAGATATATCTTCAAAACTACTTCATGAATTAGATCAAAATTTTAAAGAGATGTCACGTATATTTTTAAGTTCTAATATCAAGTACAATATTACTTCAGACTTGAATAATTTTAAAGATATTAACATTATATGTCGATGGTGACACGGATTATAGTAGTTTGGTAGACTCGTTTTCCTTCGATCACGGTGCCAAAACTACAAAACTTTTAGATACAATTTTTGTTTAGCACGTAAAATATATCCCGTATTTTTAATATCAGTCATTAGTTTTAGTATTATTCAAGTTTTTCAATGAAGGAGATGAATCTCTCGACACAGCTTGTGAAGTCTGCAGAGACAGAGGTTGAAATTTGCGAGACCTTTTTTCTAACGGATATTATGAGAAGACGGCTTTATAAATAGATCTATTTTTTTGTAAAAATGTGTCATATATCCTGTAGTTTTAGTATCAGTCATCAGTTTAAGGTAATATTATATATTTTAAGAGAAATCGGTCCCGACGACAAAGCCAAGGCACCAATTGTGGTGCCGTGGGTTTGTCGTCCATTTTTTTTTAATTTAACTTCAAAATCAATTTGTCGATCGTGACATGAGACTTCAGAGGGTCAAAATTTGGGCGCGAAACAGAAAGAAGACCACCGGAAACCTCCTGAAATGTCGTTAAATAAGGACAGAAAAATGTATGACGTCAATATATCTCTGAAAGGTATAGTTTTTAAAACATTAAATCTCCACAGATTATCGAATCAACTGCTATAACTTTTACACAACCACCCATCAACATATAACTAGAAGCAATGTTTCAGTGTAATAGTGTTATTGTGTCATTTTATATTGTCATGTCTTTTAGTGCATACTCCTTAGCAATGTTCGCTTTGGTCAGAGGGTGCGTGTCAAAGTTTATTTCAGAAAATGACATTGACATGTTTACAAAAAAGAAACCTCATAAGATCCTCAATGAGCCTCTTCTGGCCCTCAGTTACCTCACAACTGGACCTCTCCCTCCGACAAACCTCTTGACAACGACACGGCCGTGTCGTTGAACGGTTCGCAATCGCCCCCCTTTATAATATGAACTGGTGACGAATATTTCAGTTCTGTTTAGTGCGGTAACGTAGCTGAAGTTGGGTTCATCTAAATCCAGTTACGTATTAAATGGAAATGATGTTTGAACTCCAATACCCGGGGGTAAATCATGTTGACTGTAATTTACTACCGAACGCCGCACATCGGGAGGTAACTGCTACGAAATCTGACAAAATTAATTTGTAAACAGGCCACGATTTCCAGCAAAAAATTTCTTAAAAATTCTCAAATTCAGTGTGGGATATTGTCGAATAAAATGTCGAATTTGTAATTAAAAAATACTTGATGAGTAATAAATTAATTGATTTGATTTTTTCTTATGAAATACATAATATCACAATTACCTAGATTACTACAAATATATTTTAAAAATAATTAAGATTTCAACGTAGACCATTATTTTGAAATTACATAGCATAGCAAAGGTTGCATTGTAGAGATTTATACTTTAGCAAGGTAGCCTATTGACTCAACTATGTTTATGTACCTACTGTTATATTTTTCTCTTTTGTGTGTGCGTGACTGTTGCAATACCTACTTTAGTAATTTAAACAAACATGTCTCGTAATCACCATTGTAGTATAAACTGGTGTCAAATCACTCTGGAATGTGTACGCGGCACCGTTCATGCTACAGCGGCGTCTGTATAGCGGTGTCAGAATTTCAGAATACGCAAACACCAACATCAACACAAGACTGTATATTTAAGGAATTTCCCAACATTTCGTGATTTCATGAGGAATGTTGAGTGGGAGAAATTTCCGAACAGAATAAATTGCTTCCGATTCCCGTAAAGGATTCGGATTTGGGATTTGAATCCAACGATTCCATATAGGTTCGTATCTAAGATTGCGTTATAAAGTCTAGACAGCCTGAGAGTATAAATAACAAAATAATAATATAATAATCCTAATAAAATATTATTTAATAATAATTTATTTCACAAAACAGGGTTAAATGTGTTGTTGTGCGTTTACAATCACAATTAAAAATATAAGCTCGTGATTCACTCATTCTTACAACCCATACAAAAAAAGATTTCGACTTTTATTAAGCCATTCGGACTACGCTAATCCGCGAACTCTCGACCTGAAAGCCCGCTACTTCACACAGCTATCACCAGCCTGTATTTTACAAATAAACTACAGAACAGTACAGGCTTTTGAGTAAAATACTCGTCCTCATTGTGCAGTGACACCGAACAGCGCGCGAATGGATTTGTGTGCGAACACATGCGAATATGCGAATATCGCGTGAACTGGTGAGCTGGCGTTGTCTATGAAAATTCATTAAGGAGATTAACTACTGCGTTCACAGTACGGTTATCGTGTGCCGCGCCGTTGACACTTATTGCCGGATAAATACTGCTCTGTATCAGCATGTGCTGGGACGGATTCGGATAATAGAAGCGTTTTTATTTTTTTAATGGTCGCGGGAAGTCGCTGGATGCTGGCAGCGCAGAACCGATCATTGTGGACATTCTTGGAGGGAGGCCTTTCCAGCAGTGGACGTCTTTCGGCTGATATGATGTGCTTGCTTATGTCCTAATAGTTCGACGTATCAAGCTTCTCCGGACTTGAAAAATCAGTTACAGCTTATTAATAGATAAAATTGTAAAAATATTGTCTAAAAATATATAAAAAATACCAAACTCATCCTAACGGTGTTTTGGTGAGGCTCACAAAATGGTATTTAAACGGTGAAATAGGATTTTGGCTAATTATATTTAATTGACGCCCTTTAAGTGGAGAAAAATATCTATTTATTCTGAGCCGATCCCAACAACTGGCTAATTGAATATCATAAGGTCACACACCTGTGAAGAAATTAAAGGATGGTGTCAGTCAGCCACACACCACAACAAAGGTTGTTGATAAAGTTTTCAGAACAAATCAAATCTTCTTAGATAGATTTCAGATTGGTACAAAAACGTGAAATGTTTTCATTCTTGGATGTAACAAACAGTCAATTTAAATTATAAAAAAAGTATACTGCTATAAGTAGAAAGCTTATAACAACAACAAGAAACCGGCGTTTCTTCCTAGATCTGGGCCTGACTGGCGCATATAAAGGATTATTCCGTAGTTCAAACGTTGTGCGTAAATGGCCGTTTCAAGCCGTGGCGTCAGCTCCCAAACTCACGGAGGCGGAAACTGACAGCGCGATGATTTTGTTGGCAAAATCAAAGGTAGCTATAATTATATTCATACGAGCTGCTAAAATATTGACAAGCAAAGTTTTAATGAGCAAATTTTATTATAAAGATAAGCAAAATGTGGTCTTGATGGAACAGCTTAAAAATAACAGGAGTTTAATATATTTTCAATGAAGGCAGCTGTCTTAGGTACTTATATACTAGTGTAATATTAGAGTAACGTTACATGGATATTTTTCCGGTATTCTTATTGGTGAAAGTCCTGCATTGATCTTGTAGATTTGGCTGTATATTTCACATCATCTTGCTTTTCTCGAGTATTACTGAAAAACAAAATACAGCGCCATCTTTACCATCTCCTTGCATTTCCGGCACTGGCCACGACTGAACGTCGTTTTACAATTTTAATTAATTTTCCTCTATAATATATTTTTATTATAAGCAATTGACTGTGTTCGCAAACCCTTCGTTTATTATGGAATAAACTGGATGGTTTCAAATACCATTGGACCTGTTTTCTTTATTGCCCGCCGAACCTTACCTTACCACGTGCAGACCACGAGCGCATCTACACTGCTAAATATAAAAGATCTTTATAATACTAGTTTGAATCTCTATGTATAGGTCTAGATGAAAATATATTTTACAAGATATTAACTAAAACTGCAGTGTAACATCTAAGTATATAATAAAACTGTAGATGTCTAATATTTGTACATAGAAAAGGAATTAAGGGCGTTTTGTTCTCGCTCACGAAGAAAGTCCAGTTGTGCACGAAAAGCAAAAAAAAACGTGGGCGTAGCCGCGGGCAGACAGCTTGTAAACAAACAAAAAGCAACACACAAGTTCATCTTTTATTCTGATTCTCTATCTACCATCTAAATTAGAATATTTAGCATATATATCGTTGTACGTTCGTAAGACAACTTTGTAAGTTGAATGTGACGATTTTATCACATCAGGGGTGAAATCGGTTGAGTAAACTAGGGCATGCGCAGTCAAACGAAAACCATAAAACCAATCCCCACCCCAATCCCCAATCCCGAGGCTTGTGGTTTTTAGAGTATCAATATTAACGGTTAATTTACTTAACGGTCATTCAAAGATGACATTAATTTTACTATAATCGTAAAAATTAAATGTTTCTGCTTTTCACAATTTGCAATGGAATTATCACATAAAAGGTTTAATATTTGCCTAAAATACCGTAACTGTACATTTTTAAATATTACTTATTATTATTATTATTATTCAACAAACCCATTTTGTAAGTGAAGTCGAAATAAAATGGATGAAGAAAAAAATACTAGGTTATACCAAATCTTACCTAGAGGTGCCTAGAGATTGAGATAAGTGCGTGTTTATTCGCGTGAAGTCAACGATCGTCGTCGCCGGCGCGCCGGGTAGACCAGTAATTTGATTTGCTGAGGTGATGATGACTTAGTAATCGAATCTACTATATTTTCTATAGCTACACAAACTTTTGCAACGGTGCGCGCTGTATAGGCACCGTTGGGTAATTTAATTATAAGCTGAAGGACACAGAAACGATCGCCGTCCACGTAAACTAATAAATGGCGAGGTCAGCTACAGCATGATTTGAAATGCTTGGGTAAATTTGGCCAAAGATATCTGATATACATATTTCTTGACAAATGGTTTCTACACCTATAATTATTCAGGACCTAGTCTAACCAATTATTTTCCTTTATCGAATTGTAGTACTCCCGTAATCGATTAAATCAGGTGAATTATTCAATTTTGAAAAAAAATCTAAACGTTGTGTTCTGGAACCCGTGGTATTATTATAATTCTCTCTCTTCTAAAAATCTATAATACAACTACCACGTAAAAATGATAAACATCAATAGGACAGAAATAAATAAGTCTCATTAGGAATAAGACAGAATACCAGCGCTGCAGACTAGTTCTGCAGCATTATGCTGAGTCAGCGCCCTTTTGACTGACACAGTGCGGGTGGAGCGGTGCATGCAGTAGCAACAAAATGTTTACGTATTTAGTGTTGTATGTTATAATTTCCTTCATATATTTGTTGTTTTGTATGTTCTGTGATATCTGTATGTGTTAGTCAATAAAGTGTTTATTAATCAATCAATCAATCAATCAAGTCGTCGTCGTCATAGTCGTCGTCGTCGTCGTGGCGTCGATCTGTGGAGAGCGAGCTGAAAGCGACTGGAGTTACGTGGAGCGAAGCCAAGGCCACGGCGCAGGAGGACACTGGAAGAATCTCTTGAAAGCCCTATGTATCTTCTGGGTACCTTAGTATTCCAACAGCAACAACATTAAGAATAAGTACTTATACAGTACCTATGAAGTTTTTATCAAGTTATTCGAGGATATACGTGGAACTCCGGCGCCGCTGCCGAGGCGCGCCGACACAATTAGATTTACAGGCGACCGACACGTCCCACCCTAATCCTGTTTGCAACAACCGCTCACAATATTACATATCAATTTCACCGGGAATCACAATCGATAGGAACTCTATACGGAGCCGCTTCACTGCCGAACAGAATCAATGTCTTCCTTCTCTTTTGACATAACCTCCAACTAAATGTGTCAACAGTTTACGGACTCTAAAGAACGGTTCTACTATAACAGGCTGTAGAAACACTCCAATACCGAACACCGAACCACAGAATACCAAATAGTAGTCCCACCGAACCCAGTATTTTCTTATCTGCGCGCTTGGTATCTGTGGATATGAGGGTGAGAGTTTTAAAGATTCTAAGCTTGGAAACACACCGCGCTACTGTTCTATGAATTTAGTATGTTGGCTGACAGTACACTGTAACCAATGTGACTAACCTCACAATTTTCTTTACCTTTTATTCCCTTACTGATCCACTGTTATGGTAGAAACCATAGTAATACAGCACTATTCCGACTTGGTAAAGGTTTCTTACCCTAATATACATATATTACGTTATGGCAAAAATCCTTAAGGAGCTTTTAATAGACGCAAACTTCAACTTTAGAGCAAACAAGTTTTTCAAACTAATCTAATATTTAAGTAAGTAGGTATCATTGTCATCTCGCTTTAGAGATAGAAGGGCCCTTAGGACAAGGGGACATTTAAGTGAGACAAACGTAAATAGTCCTACCGCTGTCTTCGCCCTGGTAAGAATCCTAGTTACATAAAAATATTGAGAAGATTACGATAAAATCCATAGCCAGTCTAGAAACAAACAAATTTGTTTTTAAAGAAAAGTAATTTAAAAAATTATAATTAAATAATGAAAAAATTCGTGTACAACAATAAGATAATACTCGTACTTAGCAAAATAACAATGTAAAAACCACAAAAACAATGCCTACTTATCACCCAGTTCGTAACTGTTAAAATTTAATACAATTCAGACATTTCAGAGCCACGAATTGAAGTGTTAAGGGCAAGTGCTTCAACTCCGGGAAACTGCTGAATGGGAGACCCATTCGAAACAAAATTTGGGCCGCATTTTAAGGTCGAGCTAAAAGTTTTTTAGAGCAAGAGTCGTGACAACTTCATTGTAATAATCATAATTATAACTTAGAAGTAAATTCAGCGACGCAAAGATAAAAGTTAAGTTTTAATCTATTTCAATACGAGTAGTTTATTTACATTGACCTACCAAAAGCAAGCTATCAATTGCATTTATTTCAAATTATTACGATCCCTATCATACTTTAGAGTGACTAAAATTTTATATCGGAAAATGGATCAAAGTTGAGCACCTACTTTTAGATCCTACAGACAAACTGCTATGCAGTTTTAAGGGACAGTGAATATTTTGTAAGGATAAGTTGTAATGCATTTAATAATCATAAATAAATAAATAATAAATAAATACTATCATATCATACTTCATATACTATACTATTACTATATTATTATAAAGAGGAAAGATTTGTATTTTTTGTGTGTGTGTGTGTGTGTGACTACTGAACCGATTTCAAAAATTATTTCTCCATTAAAAAGCTACATTTACCCTGGTAACACAGGCTGTTTGTCTGTTTATGGTACCTTATATCCCCGGTCAACATCTTAGATACTTTTAATCCCGGAAAATTCCGTGTCATATTTAAAAATTACTACGGAAAAGTCGGAAAACAACGCGGGCGTAGCCGCGGGCAGACAGCTAGTCTATATGAATAAAGGAAACTAAAAGCTATAATTGTTATAATAGCTTAAAGTTAGAAATTCAGATTGGATGAAGTTATTTCCAAAATCAATTTTCACTAAAACAAAAGTCTTCTAACTTTGGTGAGTTGTGATTAGGATATTCAAAATTAAAATCGTTTATGCAAATTCTAACCCAACTTTGACAAATAATTTTGTTTAGCTACTCCCACCCTGAGCATTTCTATATAACTAGCTTTCTCCCTCGTGGTTTCGCCCGCTTTCTTACTTTACAAAGAATGTGTTAAAAACAACTTTTGAAAAAAATGGCTTGGCTGCGAAACGTGGCGAATGACAATGGACTTGACAACTAATATAAGTCTTTGTAAATAAATCTCTTACCGCATAATAGTGTGTATGGAAACTAAACTAGTTTTTCATACATAATTTGTTTGATTGCAGCTAACCGCGCGGCTGACCATCTTGTGGCTAACCGCTTAGTGCTTAAAAAGCCTTAATCCAGAAGTGTACTTCCATAACAGCTGCAGTAGTAAAAAGTACCTTATGTCTTTCGAGATGATTTTATCCACCACTGCTAAGTTTTTAGAATAGCAAATTAATCTAGGTTTATTCATAATGCAGCGGGCTGTCAGACTAATTAGCCGCCCTAACGGTAAAAAGTAACATAATTTAATTTTAATTATAACCAAATCAGGTTAGATTAAACACAGGCCTCTATGTGGAAATATTTATAAGCCGATTCTAACGAAATAATGATTACAATAAAATCCCTCGTAATTTTCAAAGCAAATACATAATTTTCACACTCTCATCCGCGCTTCAACGCGTACAGTTTATTAAATATTCAACGTGCGTATTGAAATTGACACTTTAGCTTCTGATGGCGAAATGACTTATTAAACATTTTTTTAACTTTTTAAAAATAATTTCCTTGCCTTCATCTGTGGCTCTATCAAGATCTTTTTTCTCAGAAAAGCTGCTAACTGCATGTTTATTTCAAATTAATTAAAACAAATATTCGCTTTTTCATTTAGAAATCTCAAATAGCTTGGAAACCTTCATTGATAAATAAATAGATAATTAAAATTATATTTTTAGGCAACAAACCTTGATTGGCTAAGAGATTATGAACAGTAAGTAGGTACTTTTGTTTGATGTTATAATGTATTCCGAAACAAAGTTGCAAAAGGCAATTATTATTGGCGGTATCGTATACCAACAGTTAATGTGTTAACGCCACAGACGGCGAAACGGGCTTTGTTTTGATATTCAAATTACTTTTATTCACACGGAGGAAGATTCAGTCACAAGCCCATTTGTTTATAAAACCCATTAATCAAAGGAAACCTTTGGAAATTGGGACGCAACGTTTGTACCCCGAGCCATGTACGGATTCAATGAAACGAAATACCTATGTAAACAGATAGTATCAATACAGAGTGCATAATACTTCCAACCTTTTTGCTCTTTACAGTAAATTGTAAAAAGGAAACGTGAAAGCAGTTTTATTTTGGAAACGGACTTAATTGAATGGTATTCGATGAAAGCTCGTTAGTGGAATTAAATAATGATTGGAATTAGGTTAATAGATTTTTCACACTCGTTTGCCAATTTCTATTCTTTTCATGCACAATGTGTACCTATATATGTACCTACTGACGAGAATTTTCTTTTAAACATCTCCAAGTTGATCGCAGAATGCTCACTTTGCAACATTTCTTTGTACAGTAGCTAGCACATGCGGCTGGACATGTTGACTTTGAGAGCGCTAGGGTTGAATTCATGTGCTAGCTTCTGTACTTTCGCCTTATAAATCAGTTTAGTCATTCTCTGTTTATTCCATTCGTTCATTCTCTTTACGTGACAATCCATCTTAGCATTTCTTCCTCAATTTTAGTCACTTTATTTTTTACTTCACAACTCCTGATCATACTGTTTCCAATCCTATCACAAACCAATAATCTTTTACACCCCCATACATCAAAATCGGACCAATATGAACGGCCAAACGTGCCTTTTATGACATCGGGCCCCATCGCGCTAAAAATAACTAAACTAAACTTTAATCAACACCGCCATCAAATCACGCAGAAGAAAATGAATACGGGTTCATTGGTTCATTTGGCAGCGGTTTTGGTCAAAGTTTAGTTATGTCGTAGTTTATCATTCAAGTTAGCGCGATCGAGGGCCCGCTGTTATATTAAGACAGGTAGATTTCATTGCTCAAAACTGAGTGCCATTGTGTACTCGGTATAACCAGTTATAGATTTGAAATGGAAACCTGGAAATAATTCAAAATTACACACCATGCCTCTACCGACAGAAATTGAAAATAACACGAAACTAAGCGTTTCGACAGCACAATTGGCAGAGACTCTTGACGCGACTTACTTCAAAAGTAGAGTCTTTGTGACTACAAAGAAGTTTAAAAGTTAAAAAGAGTTTTTTAGACGATCCTTTTTCATCTAGCTCCGTAAATTACCGCATCAACGATCCAGCTCGAGGTCACACATTAAGCTTCTCCTTTATGATGCTTCCGAAGACTGAAGGAGCTCGCAAACATTTTACATCGCGACTCAACGCAAATAAATTCCCCAAAGCGAACCCTCGCAGTGTTTATGCAGTAAATAACCAGGTATAATTACCTACTAGACAGACGAATTCTGAATTGCACTGTATCACGATATTTAGTGCTCCTAAATTAGAGCCTACTTATCGATACTAAAATACACACACTCACTCTCCACACCTTAGATTAGAACATAGATTATATCAAGCATTGTATCTTTACCTTTGCTTAAAAGGAAACTCCAACAACTTGTAAATACCCGTTGTTTAAAGAAAATAAATAATTTTTAATTTTGATTTTATTTATATACTTATTGGTCATAATAGGTCCATGACTATCCTCTGCTGGAGTAATCCACTTGTTATCTCCATGCTTTTAAGGCGGGTTGGGGATTGTAGTTGTTGTAGATAGATAACACAGGTGAACGCAATTTTTGTCGCCTTTCACACAAAGTATTAAGAAGGTCGGATTCAAAGCCGTGGCCGCAATCCGTCGATAATTCTTTAATTTTTATCCATAAAAATAGTTTGAATTTTAGCTTTTATCCATAATGCTTCGTAAGTGGAATTCTTCAGTAGATACTATTATCTTTATCCATTTATCCATAAAAATGGGCGTAATGTAGATATTGTTTGTATAATAGGCAGACCTATTAGCCTAATGTGAAGGTAAATATTTTCAATGAATGATAGACTCATTGAGTTATTTTTACAAGAGACGAAACTGTCTCGATGGAAATAGGTCATGTGGAAATTTCATACAAAATTACGTGGCAGTTTTATTTTGAGGATTTTTTTGGGTTTTTCCGCTGATGAAGCTTGATACATCTGCTTTTCAATATAAGCATAGTAAAAATCCGATATTTTTAACGACATTTTCGCTAAAGCGCACAATATAAAAAACCTTAACGTGCGAAGCATTTTCGAGTTTCAGCGGAACCAAAGAACAGCTTGATTGATTCTTATATCCCGTGTTTAGAATTCTACTTTAAATACCCTGATATCCTCGGAAATGGGGCTATTCGTTTAGTAGTTCAATCTAAGGTCAAGCGCCAGGAACAGAAACAGACTGGAAATGTCCTTATTAAAAGTAGCGCTGGCTGCATCTTGCACAAAGCATCCCATTTCCGTTGACTTGGCGACACGGCAGTAACAATGAAGCACCAAGGAGTTAATGCTTTAACGTTTCCCCAGTGTTCCCCTGTAGTCACCTCTCGCCTCGTTACTCTAATGTGGGCTCCAGCTCGCTTCTTATTATATCAACACCTCTTTGCAATCGTGCTTTGTGCAGCTAGTTTGGTATGAAATACATTCCTTGTTACTTTTCGAAGTAGTTTTTGAAGTTTTATTTGTTAGAGTACATTCTTTCACACCTTGTGCTTTAGCCAAACAAAAATTACTTGTCAGCACCACAGAGTCAGCACCAGATTGAAGGTTTCTTTAATCTATAAGTACCCTATAAGTGCTTTAGTGTTAGAGCGTAATTGATCACCTAGTTAAATATTACTCTGAATAATTTATGAATGGTATTTTTTTAGGCTTGATTATTTTAGGCTCAAGGTAAAATTGATAGAGAAATCATAATATGCGTCCACTACTCCAAGAAATGTCTGCCTTCCAACTGGACCAACCTGAGTCTTATTGTGGATGGATAAGTCTTATAAGCTGTTACAGGAAAGAACCACAGTATTAGTTATGCATAGCGTCCTAATTTACAATGTCACAAGCAATATAGAGTCTATTTTTACCCCCCTTCACCAATAACCTCGTTAGTGGGCTGACCGCGCAATGTACTGAATATTTTAATGGCGGCCATTGCATTAAATCAACACACCCAATGAACCGTGCTCTGGACAAGCGCAGTTTAATGGGCACATTATGAAATTAAATTTTTGTTGCTATAAAATTATAACCTAATTTCATATTTAGGTGAACTTTTATTCTGTGAAAATTAGAAGGCTACCGTCATAATAAAGCTGATATTTTTTGTTGCGTATCGAGTCAATACGGTTAAAACCGCAAAGATAATTATGACTTTAAAATAAACAGACCTTTCCGAGGCTTGTCTTACTTCCAGTTATCAGTTTAGTAGTTCAAAGCATATTTTATGCTTAGAGCAACGCCGGCCTTTTATTTAAACAAACATACAATAAATATTTTTACTGAGCAGTTTTTTTTTCTCTCCGTATGAACCATCCTCGTACTTCAAGGAATATTCTAAAAAAAGAATTGGCCAAGTCGATTCAGCAGCTGTTCTCGAGATTTGCGCGTAGCAACACATTCAGCGATTCCTTTTTATATTATAGATAGATGTGTTCTCACATTCTCAAAAAGAGACGTGTCAATGATGTGGGTCGCTTTTATATCTTAACACTTCCCCCCCTTCTCCAGGCAGCTGAGCCCTCTCCCAGCCATGTAAAGCTGAGACATAACGAGCAGCAAAGGCCCGTTCGCTACAAATTCACACCAACTTACAAAACGATACATAAATGTGAATAAATAAATTAAAAAAATTAAGATTGTACTGTAGCCAGCACATGCGGCTGGACATGTTGACCTTGAGAGTGCCCGTATTCCGTAGTGATAGGGGCGGATTTCGTAGTGCGAATGTCCTGCTGCAAAAACTGCATGTGCTGGTTTCTGTACATAAGTCAGGAATTTAAAAATATACATACTCGTATATAAAAATATACATAACAAAGAATAAACTCAAATTCAAACTAAAATGTCTTTATACATCATAGGTTTATTTGAGACGCTTATTGACATACAGTAATTGAATTAGTGTATCACTTTTAAAAGAAAATTAATTAAATTACACAGATTTTCAGACACATTTTTTTATAACGTGCCAATAGAATCATAGTTCCCAAAAGTGGAAGAAAAACAAAACTAATTTTGCGTATATGATCTGACCCAACAATCTAACACAGCGAACATTTCCATATATAACAGGGTGACTAATAATAATTATAATAAATAGACTAGTAAAAATCATTCACGGTAAAACCTCAATTAGCCGTCAACCGCCTATCATGACTGGCACCTTAAAGCGTCGTGTCACCAAATGTTATTAATGTATTCCCGATTGCCTTTTAAGCATACTTCCGCACGATACATGCATGTCGCTACCGATATCATCGCCAACTTTGCTTTGGCAAATTGATATTGATTTTTAAGGCCGCGTAGACAAGGGGAATCAATATTAATGTTGACTTTGTGTAGGTGTTTCTAATGAAACTCGTATCGGCTGAAAGCTCATTGTTTTCTTTGGAAAGGTTACTCTAATGGAATCTGTACAAGGAAAGGCAAATGAAAATGATATTTTTAGGTTTCAATCATTTAGACAATATAACATTTTACGCCTCATTTCATTAGGTACGTGGTTGTTCTTATCTCTCATTAAAAATTTTATGAAAAGATCATTGGGTTTTAAAGAAGAAAAAAATGTTTGTCACATGATTTCATTTTCTCATTTAAGAACATTCTTGTTATTTAAAATAAATGTTCTGAGTGTACGGTCACGTTCATAAGTGCAGTCTTATCACGTGCAAATGCAAAATACTTTGCCCTTACCTTTTTTAAATAGTATTCAGGAGATATCTTTTGAACTATATTGAGTCCCGTATCTGCGAGGAAGAAAGGTATTTAAAAGTGTAAATGCTGCAAACTTCAAACTGCTGTTATGAATCACTAGCTTTCCGCCCCGCGGCACCGCCCGCGTTAACAGTTTTTCCCGTGGAGATGAGGTATTTTCCCGCGGTAAAAGGTAGCCTATGTGTTAACCAAAAGTGTCAGCTAACTCCACACCAAGTTTCATTAAAATCGCTATAGGCATTTAGACGTGAAGAAGTAACAAACATACACACTCAAAAACTTTTGTCTTTATAATATTATTAGTGCGATAGTGTGATGACGTACAACAAATTCTGTGAAAATTTTAGATACCTGAAGCTAAAATCCGTAAAATGTACGTGTTCTAGTTGCCCGCCTGAAATAATTGGCAGGTAACCGACACTAGGCACCCCAACTTTTACTGAAACTTAAATAAGCTAAGTTTAGCTCACGTGACGTGCCGACTGCCTCGCGCCTGCCTGGGCAAAGGGGGCAATTCGTACCGGATTTATTCAAGCTGCTACACTGCTTTATCAACAACTGGTAGGAATAGCCAACTAAATCTGCGAGTATTTATATTGGTATTTATACTAATATCAAAGAAGAAAATAATAGTACTACCCGTTATAATTGTGTAAGAACTTTAGTTTCATAAATAAATTAATGTGATACCAGTAAGCTACGTGCTTATAAAATGGATATTATTAATTAAATATTAGAGATGCGACAAACAATAGTAACGGTACATTGAAGAAGTAACGGCGATCTTTCAGGCGTGATGGCAACTTGTATTTATTCGAATTCTTGCGAAAACTCTGATAGGGCGTTTTAGGCCTCGGCTTGTAATTGGTTAAAGATTTGAATTTATTATTGCTTTACAAAATGAGACTGTGTCGCATGGCGCGCGTATTATGTTGATTGAAGTACGTCACTTAGTAATTTCACTGACTTAGTTTTTAGCGGTAACTCTACACTTTGAGTTGGTTCTGTTTACTGAAACTGGTTCAAATCCAAGCCACATGAAAACAGAGTTCAATCAGTAGACAGTAAGGCAGCACGAGCATCTAATAGGAACACAACCTCACAACCAGCCGTGCGGTTGTCTGATTTCACACCGAAAAGTAACGGGTATCCAGATGATGATTAAAGGAGCTATACCTATATTTCATTTTATTTAAGAGTCAGAATCTCATCACCTCTATTTTGTATGATGTGTGTATCTGTCTATCTGTGGCATCGTTGCTCCTAAACAGATGCGCCGATTTTGATCTAGTTTTTATTGTTTGCAAAGTGTCACAATTGAGAGTGTTCTTAGCTATGATCCAAGAAAATACCTTTAGCCATTTGAAGATTATCAGTTCTTTTCTAGTTGTTGAAAGGATCAAGTCAAGATCAAATAACGGTTTTGTGGCGGAGGTTTTTATTAATATAAATGATTTCTGATTTCGCGTACAATTTTTTTCGTCTTTGACATCCATACGACAGCAAAAGCATTTAGTTCATAGGCCAATTGTCATATAAATTTTAACTGTTCATTAACTTAAGTTTCGTTTAGTCCATGCCAACTCGTTTCGTATTTTTTTGGCTGTCGACCAAATTTCAGCGAACTATTTACAATACTGTGAATACCACCTGTGAAACACTAAAAATTTGAGTTGTAAATAAAAATCTGATTTAACTTATTTATACATATAAATAAACATAAGAAAGGAAATGGGATTTCTTATATTTCGTTCGGTATTGCCTCTACTACTTTAAAATACGCTTATTTCTTAATGATCTAATACTCAATTAAGGAAGAAGTAACTCACGTTAGAAATTCTTTACTACTTCTAGTTCTTCAGTTCTTAATTCTGAAAGATTTTCAAACATACTAGTAGTTTAAGTTTAATATTTGAGGGTATAAAGTATTGACGTTTATAAAAGAACACAGCTGCTGTAGCCAGTTTCTACGAATATCGAAAGACTTTTTTAACAGCGCCGTATCTTTAAATAATTTATAGATAACTAGCTGTTCACCCCGCGGCTCCGCCCGCTCTATAGCCGATTCTCAGACCTACTCAATACGCTCACAAAATTTCATAAGAATCGGTCTAGCCGTTTCGGAGGAGTATGGGAACGAAAACTGTGACACGAAAATTTGATATATAAGATAATAATAATAATAATAAAAATGTTTATACTAAACTTGTTTATCACTAAGAGATGTGAGCCAGCCTTGGTTTCAGCAAAGCTTTTTACTTCTGGCGTCATTATATAGTAATTAATAGTTTTTTACAATACAAATACAAATAATGTTTATTACTCCCACACATTATAACAAATAAAAAAAAACAAGTTACAAATACCAATAGAAAGTGGGGAGACAAGACCTTAAACTAGGAAAACCCTGTATCTTAGGACTCCTGGTCTCCACCTCTCGGAACACAATAACAATTCTATAATTATAATTCTTTTAGCGCGAAACCGCAGGCAGAGTGCCGCACGTCGATTTAATAATTTATTCGTTTTGGTTTTTACCATGTTTCTATCGAAGTGTAGCAATAAAATATTTAACCATTCGTTTAGTATAATTAAATCTAATCAAGCAATATTTCAAATAAATAATGTCCACAAATATATCAATAATTGAATAAAGAGTGCGTGCGTACACTAGTGTAAATTTTTAATACCTACTAAGAATAAATTCGTTTGTTTTTTTGACCTACAGAGATGTATCCGCTCCCCCGCAAGTCCGGTGAAGCTTGATTGATCGTACCTTTTCGACACAAGCATAGGTCAATTCAAAAAAAAAAAGAGAGATGTAATTTCAGGTGTGTGCTCTTGTTATAATAATTCAACTAGCTCACATAAACTAATATTTTATGAGCATCAAAATAAAATTAATATTGATTGATGCTCGATGGTTCATTATTACGGTACGGTGTAAGAAGTGGCCTTTTCCCGTTAACCAGCTTACTGCTTTGTATTCTCGCAGCGCCGGCCGGTTATGCTTCACAGTATGTGTTATTGTTGTCATGTCTCACTCGATTGTGATATAACTATGTCGATCATAGCAACATGAAGTGTTGAGTTATTCTGAAAGACTTTATTGTCTGTCATAAATAAGTAAATGTTAGTTAATTATGATTTTTCTCAAAATCTTAAGTAGAGCTTTATTTATACTATTATTAAGCGAATTTTATAGAAGACTAACAAAAATTTATTGCTGAATATACTTTAATTTTTTTCGAAATAATATGTGCAACTAATTAAGTTCCTAGAATCAAAGAGAGATTGAGATAAATACTAATGGATGAGTAAAGAACGTGGCATGGAATTATTACTTTCTTTCTTAATTTTCTTGCTTGCTTATCATGCATGTTTGCAGGTATACTATCAAAAATATGTTTATCAAAATCCAGCCTACAGAAACCGGATATTTTACTCGTCACGTGTACACGCATAGTTTGAAGTTGTGTCGGCAGTCGGCTCATGACGAGTACAGGACAAACAGCAAGTCTCCGAGCGCTCGATGTCAATAGCTCTCAACTACCGCGCGTTTGAAAATCCTCTATACACGCCGGTAACAGATACTGGAGAAAGTTCTAGCTCTCTTTAATGTGGATAATTCCTATTGATTAGGTTGCCTGGTAGAAATTGCTACTTTAGCAATAAGGCCGCCCATTTGTACACGTATATTGTTGTAACTGTATTTCTTGTAATTTATTACTGGTGTGCAATAAAGTATAATATTCTATTCTATTCTATTCCTACTTCAGCCTGTAGCAATCTATTTGACGTATCGCCTTGTCTTTGAAAGCAATGTACCATGATTCCTAAGCCTGGCTGGCGGGCTGGGGGTAGCGTCTGTAGTTATTTACACAGCCGCAATGCTTTCTATAAAGACAAACTCGAAAGTCACGCGTGGATTCGCAAGCGAAAGTATGATTTGTTATTCTGTAATTTCTGTAGACCGATGCTAGCGCCACCGCGTGAGAGTAGCGGCGAGATGAACTGTTCCAAGTGAGATTCTGGCTGGACGTTTCTAATAGTAGGTGATATTCGATTTCACCCTCACATCACACCTCAAATCGAAAGTCACTTTCGATTTCACCAACTCTCGTTACGGATTTTGATGTGAAATAATATTATTATGTGTGTTTGTGATAAATTTGGGATATTTATCGTCGCACCAAAGATCTGATATAACAAATGGAAAAAGATATAGCGAGGTGAGATTTATGAATTTACAGAATAGCACTCCTGAAAGTTGCTACCCCTTTCCTTTATTTAGGTAAATCAATTTCTAACCCGGTAAACACATTGTAAAATTAACCTTCAGTTTTTGAGCTAGATCTTTTCCCGGGTATAGTCGTACACATTGTTTTCAATTACCAAGAGTTTTTATTACCAAGAGTTATCTACATTATAAAACTGTAGATGTCGAAAATCTGTACATAGAAAAATAATGCTAATATTTTATAAATGTCCACAGAGAGCGTTTTCATGTGTACACTTCAATATAATTTCTGGTCAAAACGCGCATTGGTAAAGCACTACTCGTTTCAAAATGCCCAATGTGTACCCTCTCTAATCCTTCCTCTTACTGCATAACATCCAAAGTAATGGCAGTAGCTATTGTAAAATAACTTATGCTAACTTTTAAATTTTAAATGTATCTTGTGTTATATCAGCATGTCAATTTGTTTAAATTTCCATCCAGTAACTGAAGCAATTTACCCATCAAATCTCATGAAAACAAAGTTTTGCTCTTTAGACATTTTGTTTAGGGATTTGTTCGATGAAATAAAAGTAGTTCCTTAAAAGCGTGCATTTTAAAATTTTGGTTAGGTTTAGAATTACATTCGTACAAAAGATTTATTAATTGTACAATCTGAATAATCTTTATGATAAAACTGTAGAAAAACAACGCGGGCGTAGCCGTGGGCGGACAGCTAGTTACTAACATTTTACCTCGTTTTTGAAGAACCAACACCTTTACACACTGACTTATCTCAGCTAACCTAATAAACAAGGCAAAATTATACACCTGCCTAACCCCTTTCGCACACCCAACGCTTGTGTAATCTCCAAAGTGTTGTTCGTGCATGTGTTTCATTATTTTTTCGTGCCCAGGTATATTTCCCTGGCGTACAAGGACAATGCCAACCCACAGGCATTGTACTTAGCCGCATTGAATAAAGAATATCTCAAGACACTTTTGAGTGATGTTTTGTTTGGAGTTCGCTGAGGCTCGGTCTATGAAAGTGACTAAGTTTAATATAAGGAGTAACGCACAGATAGTACCTATGAAATCCATGAATAAAACATGAGTTATATTTTGGTATAATATTACTAAAACTAATTATTTCATCAAGAAAGTAGCGTCTGAAAGGATTGCAATAAAAATTGGTAGAGATGTTACATTAATTTATGGGTAGGTACATAGGCTTTCTGGCGGAGCCCTTTATTTTGCAGTGAACGTGTTTTGATGAACAAATATAATATTTCGTGCAGATCCATTCAATTGCTTCAGCATTTAAATGGAATGAACAAAAACTGACAGACATCTATATCTTCGTATTTATATTGTTAAAGAGCCTAAACAGAAGACAAGTACAAATATTAGGATTACAATAGCGGCTATTGTTCAAAATCTTATCAATCAAATTCCAAGCAATTCAATTTAAGGTTGGTTCTTATTAGATTATAAGCAAACTCTACAACAGAATTCCATTTCGCTATATCTATAAAGATAAATTAATAAACGGTACCTCACAAAGTTGTTCTTTACTTTCAAATTCCGGTACTACGATAGACGTTATCTCTGGCCTTCGAACTTTTGTTTAAAGATAACGTAATGAGATATGTTTAATTAATCCAGGAAAAAATTGAGGATTGTTCAAGGAAGTTATCTCTGGAATTTCGCTCCAAACCGTTCCATCGATCCGCGATCGACGGATAAAATGTAGAGAAGGTTTTTTGTGATTTTTTTCTGGTAAAGTTCAATTTGGTAAATCGTTTTTAAAACTAGATTTGATGTGGTGGTGATTTGTCATTTTTACTAGATCTATGATCCGGCTGTGGTTCGCACGCTGTACAACACCTGTCAAAGTGACAATTCAAAGCCTCCTGTCAATCGTTTTACTCGTGCAGCCTATGGGGCTCTTTTAAGCAGCGGGCATACCAAAAGCGAAGTGTGCGTTCCCTTCGGAAGGCCACAGTGGATTTTGTTGGGTCCGAATAAACAAAGATTTAGCAGGAGGTTTAAAATAATTGTAAACAGAAAATAAAATTTGTAGAAGTTATTTGTTGAGTGTTACCGCTACATATTGATATCGTCAAGAAGCGCAGTTTTCCACCTCTCTAGGGCATACAGCGACTTAAGTGTTTTTTTTAATAGACCTATGCTTGAGTCGAAAAAGTACGGCCTTGTCAAGCTTCACAGGACTTGGACCTAAGTGTTCAATCTTATAACGCTACTTGGGGCTGCCGTGGCGGTGTAGTGGGAATGTTCGCCGAGGCACAGGTTGATGGTTTCGCAGCCATCATAAGAAAGAGAAATAAGATGTGCATCGGCACTGACACGCCTCCGCGGCAGCGCCAGTGGCACCCTGCGTGTGTTTGCTGATCATCCAGGGACTGTCCACTTCTTAAGAGATGGATGCAGCTCTACACTGCCAAATAACTTTGTTTGTCGTACGAGTATGTACCATAATACTAGCATTAGAATAAAGAATTGTTACTAAGAAATATGGACTGTATATAATAGTACTGACTGTATTATTATTATTAATCCGTACTTCCCTACTAATCCCTATCCTTACTAATATTATAACAAGAAAGTAACTATGTATGTCAATCTGTTTGTTACGCATTCACGCCAAAACCATTCAACCTATTTTGATTACGTAAACTTGATACAGAAATAGAATAAATTTTGGGCGGCGGCGGCGGCCTGAACAGTATTTTAAAAAAGATTGATAATCATTTTATGATGGCTTTATTTACCTATATACTACTAGAAATATCCATAAAAATCTTCATGCTCTTCCACCAAAGTGAAATTTGAGATTCACCATAAAATTGATCGATATCTCCAGCTCAGCACACAAAGCGGGAACGACTTTCCATTCTAAGCACGTTCAGATGCTCTGAGTTTAAAAATTTATTTGGAAAACATTTTTTGTCACCTCCACACACAGTGCCATATGAAATTGAAAAAGTTTTAGGTTTTAGCTCGTTTGTTCGTGACGCCGGATGCAGAAGGATTTTATTAGAGGTATGTGAATTCGGATTGTATAAATTTTGCCCGTATTGATAACATTCTGAAAAACGATGCCAGACCAAAGGGAAAACTGTAAAAAGTATCCTAATGATTTCCTAGACGAGTATAAATAGATACATGATTTTATTAATATTGATTAACAACTATTTTCACATAATAATAAAGTAAGTTTTGAGTAAAATTAATTTGACTTATTATTGTTATTGTACTTTTTTTTGTATGATATATTCTATTCTTAGACAGGTCAGGAGTACTCTAAACTAAACCGACGAGCATGCATGAGGAGATTAATGAATGTGGATGAAGCGAAAGAAGTGTGTCTGGATCGTAGCAAGTGGAAGGAAGTGGTCTCTACCTACCCCTCCGGGAAAGAGGCGTGACTGTATGTATGTACGTATGTAGGTAGACCAACATCATATTACATACTTCTGAGCCAACAATCTGGTAAGGGGCAAGGGACGCCGCAGGACACGGGTAGTGCATGACCAGTCGTCGGAAATACTTTGGGGTTGGCTTTTGCCCAGCAGTGGACATCTTTCAGCTAAAATGATGACGATAACTTTAAGTGCAAATAGACTAAGAAATAGAAAATTTATAAATAACTTCTAAAAAGCCAAAACATTTAAATTTAATGTTGATGGTTATTTGAACATTACTCAAGTCAGTTTATAAACAAAATGAGCCTAAAAACTAACACTAAAATCTAATTTGAAGTGTTTGTTATCTATTGGACAACGTGTTAACATCAGATATACATAAACACTATATATGCATACAGTTTTGATGTGGAACGCAATTAAAACAATTTCATACCGTTTACTTTACCATTATGACGCTGCCATGCAATGTAAGTTGTTTTTAATGGAAGGTAATTTGGAATTGTAAATGTTTTATATCACACAAAATATGCGGAAAAACAGTGCTTCAAAGGTAATCCAACCAATAAATAAAAAAAATATGCAGTATTTTTACATAAAAAATTAGATAGAGTTTACTAATTAGCTTCAAAACCTTTGACCTAAATAAATACTTAGGTATTTTATTGCATATGTTACATCTTCATTGTTCCTTTTGATCTATCGTAGGTAAATTTGATTTACTTTCCAATCCTTGGGGTGCCAAACGAAGGTGTACACCCATATCAAAAGTAATTCGAGCCCATATATTTTGAGCAAACATTTTTATCTGATACGCTCTAATTTATTTCGGATAAACATAACTTGCAGGTAAACATTATTTGAAGTGAAATATGGACATTTTATTCTAATTTAAAAAATAAGTAATATAAGAAAAATATTGTAATGTTTGATCATCGCTGAAAGTATAAAAAAGTAAAGATATGAAATAGTTCACATCCCGATAAATTAATGACGCTAATTACTTCATTACGCAATATTTCACTTGCATATACATATAATTCATGGTTTATTAAAAATACTACAGATTCAGAGATATGCGTGGACAAACATTCATACATACAAATATACATCCACTCAATTTAGTATATCTGTTTGAGGCTTCCAAGCCTTGGAGATATGGGAATATTTTGTAGATCCTACCATATGGCGAATTTTCCTCTCTTAAATAAAGGAAAATTTGTTAATACTTTGCCTATTAATTTTATATGTTTCTTCTTAGTACGTAACTGTCCAGTACTCTTTAATAGAGTAAACTCAAATACAGTAAATTAAATTTATATTTACCTTTGCGATAACTTTGTCCATTTCCTATCTAGACCATTTCCACAGTTGTCTTTTTTTGGGCAACCTGATTAGAAGTCCAGTGTCGCAAACGAAACTAATAAAAAAAATTTATGGCGTTAAAATAATTTTTGAGTGAGAAGCCCTTACCTCTATATTTAAAAACGTTCTAATTAGTATTCTTTCATACATAGAAAGTCATTACTCACCTCCGGTGTATAACGAAGCATTAAGTAGGTTAACGTGCACTATACAGAGTTTCTGCCTCCCCTAATGTCACAACACTATTCTATCCGAAAAACTCACTTAATAGATTAAAGTTACTACAAACTTCACTACTTATTTACAATTCTAATACAAAGTTACCCAAAGTTAGTACTTTCACTAATCGAGTAAACGCGTAGACCGTAGCGGTGTCGTAGCGTTTTGCTACGGCGTAGGCGTCCGTGCGGTCGTAGCGCGCGCGCGATACTGAAGTGTTACCGAGGAGGTACTAAAGTTGCTATTAGTAGGCTTTTTGAGCACTTAAGATTTCCACTTTGGGCCTGTAATTATGGTCATCATTCTATGAGTTTAAGTAAAGTAGACTTTCGGCATTTTTAGGTAAATGGAATATTAAATTACAGGCTGTCAAAGAAGTGAAGAAAAATAGAGTCTTAATTATCACCACCCAAGTATATGTTAAACTCTGATAATTATAATTATAATTATATTACTTACCTGTGTTAATTCGTTTCAAATGATACCTACAACTTTAATCACGTTTTTTCCATATAAAAATATATAAGACTAGAGAAAAACCAGTAATAAATGAATTATTTAAATCTTTTTTAGATTTTTGTACAACATTACGTACTAATTGTCGGCCCGCGACTATGGCTGCTTTGCTTATGAATTTTCTCGTAAAAATTATACATTTTGTAACGGTTCGGCCCTTAATCTATCTATGTGCAAAAATTTATCAATATTTGATAAGATGCGTCACGATGTGGAGTTATTTTTGGTCGTTCTCCTTCACAGACAAACGCCACCCTTGATAGACCAACCATGGACAGCTCTGGTTCTTGGTACTCGTATTTATTAGATTTGCCGTTGAAAAATGGTATTGTAAAATTTTACCTGGAACTAAACCTTTGTCTTTCGCTTTTAATTCAATTTGGAAACACGTATCAGTTAGATGATCATCACACGGTGCCGCTCGTCGCTGCGATAGGCAGCTATATATAGGCTAAATTATGAATTTCATTAAAACCCTCCGATACCTTTGAGATGACACCGTGTGAAAATCACCTTTATGTGATTGTTAACAGCTCGTATCCCACTGAGGGACTCGAGCCTACGCTGTAATTAGGGTGAATAAGCCTTAGTCAACCCTGGTGTGGTTTAGTCAACTTTACACACAACCTTTGAATTACTTCTCAGGTGCGTGCAGGTTTCCTCACGATGATTTCCTCACTGCATAAGCGACGAATAAATAGACAAATTAATTCAAAAATGGAAAACTTAGTACGCGCCGAGGCTTGAACGCGCAAACTTCCGAATGGAAGTTAACGGCCCTAGCCACTTGGCCACCGACACTCTCTTTGTGTGATGTTCGTGTACAAATATGTATATGTCGAAGGCGCTTTGTAAGATTGAAAAACGTCGCTGTTTTATAATGCGCCTTCCCATTATTCAGGCGGATTGCAATTCGACTGAAATAACTTACGTCGTAATGTAAGAGCAAATCGCGTTTGTCAAAGCGTCTAACTAACCTTGCGATCACATACAAGTGGACGCATCGTCGTTACGCCGCATTGTAGTTTGTAGTTATATTTATCGCCGCAAGTAGCCGTTTTATATTCATAACAACAAAATGACGACGCAAGCATTAATATTTATGGTTAGATAAAAGTGAAAAAATGTATTTTACTACTGAAAATTAATGTGATACATTTTAGGAATACCCACTTTTAAATTTCTTACAAATAAAACTAATATTGTTTTAATTCTGTTTTTTAAATAATTTATGGTAACCTTACATTGCTTCTGACTAACAATTCCGCTAAACATTGAACGGCGTTTTGTAGAACATATCATGAGTACAATTCGCTTGAATGTTGGGAAGGCGCATTACAAAACAGCGACGTTTTTCAATCTGACGCTACAGCGGATTATACAATACGCCTTCGACATATATACTAACTTACTTAGGTTAAAAGCCCACAAGCCTATAATTTACACAATAAAGCTTGATATTAATATTACCTTTGATCTTTGAGCTCTACAGCTAATAACACATTGATAGGTTATAGGATACTTAAATAATAATTCAGGGCCAGATGAGATGCACAAATTTCCGAAATAGAATCTATAGTAAAAAAGCTGGTCAAGTGCGAGATGAACTCGCCTGGAGAGGGTTCCGTACAGACGAAGTTCTTCATCATCAGCCGAAACAACTGGATCGATCGAGTAAAGGTGCACGTATTCAAACCCGTGACCCAGACGGACTTGTTACTTAATAAATACGGAGGCCACCTGTGTGTGGTAAATTATAATTTAAAAACAAAAAGTTTCGCAGTATACTGTTTGGCATATCAAATGAAAGAGCTTGTTGTAAGGATCTCAAATATATATTTTTTGCAATTTCAAAATATCTAGTTTTGAAGTTATTTAAGAAAATAGGCGAACATTGAACATACAGTGGACCACTTGTATGATTCCTACGCCCTGCAGGGGTATTGGGGACCGCAGTTGTTTTTAGTTACACAGGTGAACGCCGCTACTCATTCCCCGGGTAAGTTCCTTTAGTCGCTTCGTACGATACCTACAGAAATTGTTGGCTGGTCCAATACTACCACACGGCAACGGATGACCTGGCGCAAGGGTGCAAACGATTTATTTATTTGCGCTTGTTGTACTCCTTTTATAATACATTATGGTCGTAGAGCGACAGCAAAAACAACTTTGCAATACAAAGATATCTTTGCCGCCTCGATTGTCTAATTTGCTTTCGCTCTATTTGGAATATATATAATATATAATAGAGCGCACGCTCTTGGCTGCAAATATACTTGGTAATCGTGCACACGTTAGCTTGAAACAGTGATTATTATACTTTATTTCGCAATCTTATTATGACCTGTTGTTATAGTGGTTTAACTAGGCAAACACATATTACCTTTTATTTATTGCTAACTGTTATTAAAATCATTTAATTAGGTACTATTAACTTCAAAGCTGGGTGGCTAGTATGTTAGTTGGTCAACTAATAATATATTAATTGCGGGCAAGACCTGCTTTGGTAATTATCATATGATATCCAAAAGTGTTTGAATCAAATTTTACTTACATTGCGGCATTAAAGAATGCAGTATTTCATACATTTTATTTTTAAAAAAACTAGCTACCCACAAGCATTCCAACTGTGGTTTAGTTGTAATTTATCTTTTCCAATATATATTTCCATAAATATTGTAGTATTTTCCGTCGCCCGCCGTTTCACTCTTCTGTTTTGTACTGTTTTTTATGCGTTTTATGGATTTTTTTATTGTATTGTATTTTCCATGTAAAGAAGTCTAGCAATAAATTTGAATTTTTAATACCAACACTACTTTCTCGAGTCTGTAATTGACCCATAAAAATTTATAACCACAATCTATTCAGTATGAGGTGATTACCAAGGACGTTAGAATAATATGTATTACTAATTTCTAACGTCCTTATGTTGTGATTGCTTCTATAATAATAATAATTTGCATTCTGGCAATCAAATTAATAATCTATAATTTTCACAGGCCGGTTACATATATAAATAACTTACGACCACCGGGCCGTCTTAGAATTAAATATAGATCCTATTTTAATCACATTAATAAAAAAGAAAACTTAAAAATAATTAAAACAAGCGAGGGACTTAAAATAAAAGTGTTTAGGGCTTCGCCGATACAATAGTAGGGAAAAAAGCGATATTCACAGAGCTGCGTGACGACAAACCGCGGACAAACACGAAAATAAAAAATTAACACGACCATAGAGGCCATTTTTAAAACCACGCAATCATAGTCATATATATAAAGCCCTGTAGTTTTAATTATTTAGACCAATTATTTGTTAAGAAATTAAGGTAGGTGCAATGTTGTAAATAAATTCGTGAACTCTATGTTAATATACAGGATAGATTAGCGCAAAATATTTTAAAGATTATACCCACCCATGAAACTGAACAACTTTTCCCAAGGAACATACCTTCAAATCTCAAACTTAAAATTCAACTTTTTATACAAACTTGTGTCACGTGACCGACTACTTTGTATGAAAAGTTGAATTTTGATTTTGAGATTTGAAGATATGTTCCTTAGTGAAATTTGTTCAGTTTCATGAGTGAGTTAATCTCTTAAAATATTGTGCGCTAAGTTTCTATTTTATATTCTTACTAGCTTTCGGCCGCGGCTCCGCCCGCGTTAACAGTTTTTTCCTCGGGAATGAGGCATTTTCCCGCGGTAAAAGGTAGCCTATGTTACTCAGGGTGAACGTAGCGTTCTAATAGTGAAAGAATTTTTGAAATCCGTTCAGTATTTTTTGAGTTTATTCATTACAAACATACATACACACACACACACAAATACAAATCTTTCCTCTTTATAATATTAGTATGATAATATACTTATTGTTCCAGTAGTTCTACCTGAAACTCAGTATTTTTGTGTAATGTGATGAAAGTACACTAAGAATAACTAGGTATGCTTTAAATGTTAGACAAATTAGAATAGCTATTTATCTCTGAAAATAACTACTTTTAGTGCTGTTTAGGGAGCTAGAGTATACGTGAAACACGCAAGCTTCGCTCACAGTTATCTAATGCTTCAAGTACTTACGTGTTCATCTTCATTTAACTTAGGAGCAAAAGCAGAATAAACTTGTCTAAAGAAATTTAATGAACAAAGCAAAAAGGGCGAATAAGTATCATATATGTAGAAGTAGGTAAAGATTAATTACAAACTAGTATTATGGAATTACATAAGGTGACGCTTGAATCAATTGTTTTGGAAAAAATTGTAATTGAATTTCTCTTTGTAATTGTCTTATTTACACGTAAAATAAATATAAGGACTTCGAAAGAAGTGTCGTCTTTGTTTTTCGAAAGAAGTATTTAGCGTATATGAAACAGACTGGACACATACATCTATCTCTTTCTAGTACTTTATTTTACATTATCTTTGCCCCAGCCCACACTTGTGGAACAAAATTGAAAAATATTTAGTTCCACAATTTGTAACCGTATAACGACTGCGCACTCCATTTAAATAATTGTACAACACGTTCATTTTTCACAAATAAAATAAATGTACAATTTGAATGAAGAATTTCAACATAGCAAAGCGTTTTCAGCAATTCCATTATCATTTTACAGATAAGTACCGTACGGTATCGAATTTAATGTTTTTTATACGTGCAGGCCTATCACTTGTAATCGTATTATTTTAATGGAAGTCAACGTTGGTTGAACAGTAGTTAGCTTGCGCCGGTCATTTAGTACACACCTACATACTAATGAGTTTGGAATTATTAAAAGTTCAAAGATTGGTGGACTGATGCTCTTGACCGCGACTCATGGCGTAACCGAGGAGAGGCCTTTGCCTAGCAGAGAAACAAGAAACAGGCTAATGAAATAAAAAGTTCATGAGGTTTGTTAGAACATAGGAGAATAATAGGATCAACCCATCTCTTTTTCTTGGGGGTGTCTTACTCTAGGCAACATAGTGCTGAGGGAATAGCAGAAGTGTTCATCTGTAGGTAATCAAGAACAACTGTAATCCATAATCAGACCACAAAGCATGTTAAAGCAAGGGGTATGTTGCTTCATCATCATCATCATTTCAGCCGCAGCAAGACAGACAAGACAAGACAAGACAGCAGAAAGACATCCACTGCTGGATATGTTGCTTGGTATCAAATAAATGCTTTAATCTGAAACTTCAGAGTTTTTTTTTTACCCGAAACTTAGCGGTATTGTTAGGAATAAGTAATAAGTATATCTATCTCCTAATAGTTTTAGATTTAAAGAAACAAAAACGAATTAACATACTTCATTCTTGAACTGATCATGCATGACTGAACTGATGGAAATTTGCCTTTAGGGGGCTGGGGTAGTGTACACTGAAGTAGTGCAGAGGCGTATTCACACTGTATTGTGTTGCGACTTGCAAGTGAAATAGCGTGAGAGAAGGAATTAGTGGTAAATAATTGCAGCACGTAGCGCGGACCTCGCCGCGTAGTCATGAACTTCTAGTTTTAAGTTATTTTGCATCGCCATTATTTTAGCGGACGGGTAGTTAAGTGGGGCTACAAAGTCAGACATTAGGCAGCCAGTTAAACATTATGACGTTGTATGGGAGCCCGCGCACTACACAGCCACGAACCCCCAAACATATTTTGGCTGCCGCAGCCTGGCTAGTTCGCGGGTAGTTTATTTTTATTTTATTTTTAGTCTTTTGTCTTATAAAACTTAGTTCAAATTCCTTAGCAGATACTGCAAGCCCTTAAACGAGAAATATATATAATTGATTTTCAATTATCGCGAGAATAGGATAAATCAGGTGGATCTGGATTTACCCTTAACTTCATTGCTTCAACTACGTTACTGTCGTAATAAAAAATAATTGGCGTTATTTTGTTGCTGGACAGAATACATGAAGCTAAATTTACTTCAAGAAACAAGGCAAAAACCAAATAGTAATTGGTTTCTAAATGGCTTACAATTGATATTTGACAAATTCTCCCTTCTTTGAAGTTGGTTAAAAAAATTACAATGTAGGTTGCAGGCGAACGGAAAGTAAAAAAAGAAACATCCTCAAAGAAGACACTGATAACAATATCTAATATCTACATTTATAAGAATAAAAACTAAACAAAGCAAGCAAACGGCTACTGAAAACATAACCTCTATTGCATATAGAATGGATTAACGTAGTCTGTAATATCCGCTCTCTTCAAGGCCCGACCGCCGCCCCATATCCGACGACCACGCCCCGACTGCGGTTTATGTTCCCAACACGAAAACTGGGAACGAGATTATCTTTATGAAGGGCCTGTGCATTATTTACCACGTTCTATACCTACATATAGTTACACAGGCTTTGCGATTGATATCACAAATGAAATTGACTAGCTTTACTGCAAGATACCGAAGATCAGTACAAAATAAAGTCTTAAATAAACTTCTTCTTCGTATACGTTGTAAGGTAGTTAACCGACCCGCACCGACCGCTCAGTAACCCTGGAGCCTAACAATTATAATTTTTGATCTCTTCTTCTCGTCCTGTTATCCCTCAGCAGGGAAATAGGGCTCTTAGTATAGTCTTCCAAAAATCTCTATCTTGCGCTGCACCTTCCGGATCTTTGCAGCAGTACCCGATGGAATGGAATGTATTTTTTTATAAACTGTCGAATTAATTTACCATTCTGTTGGTAATAACTTTTCCAGGTCCTATATTATGAAGCCCAGAAGAGTCTACTTTAAACTTAAGTTTACCATAATACAAAGCATTTTACCACCATGATAGACAATAATTTCGAGCAAATTTTAAATTAAAAAAATTGCCGACTATTGTAACTTAATGCGGATTGGTCGAACGATTTCACAAACCCGAAGTGATTTTTTACTGAATTTCCCGTATATGTGAATTAATTATTTATGACTTTCTCTTTTAAAAATTATAAACGTTAAAAATTGCTTAGCGGGTTTAATCGGGGTTTTATTATTGGATTGAAAAAGTTTCATTAAACTGCTGCTAAAGAATAAAAAGAACATCTTCAATGGCTGGACGCAATCTGTCAAAACTTTCCTCATCTTTTAAATGTTTAGTCATTCATGGATAAAATTAAGAAGTTTAAAGATTTAGTGGAATTTCTAAAAATTATCTGTAGCATTAATTTAACAGCTAATTTTCCTTTTTACCCAAGGTCTCTTTCACACACACGCACAAATTAATATTATTATCTTTAAAGAATATCTTTAACGAAAACAGCAACAGAATTGAGAACCTCCTCTTTTTATAAAGTCGGTTGCAAAATAAAACCCATATAGATAGGTGTGTCGTCAAATTAGACAATTTTGTCTACATTTAGTATTTTTCATTATTGTACAAATTATAGGCAATTATGTCGAGGATTTTGTTGTCTACATTATAGACAAGTGAGGTGTGAATATAACATGTTTCAGCATTGGCTTTTCCATGGACAGTTCGATATTGTGGAAGTTCGAACCACTCAATTATTTTTCACCAGCTCTCCGCCCCACGGCTCCACCATAACCACAGTATTTTCAGTGGTAGTAAGGTATATTCCCGCTGTCAAAGGGTAGTCTATGTCCTTTTCCAATGTCTATTCTATCTCTCTACTAAGTTTTATCAAAATCCGTACAGTGGTTTTGGTGTGATAGAGTAACAGACAGACAGACAAAGTTACTTCGCATTTAAAATATTAGTAGGGATAGGGATATGACTCGTACCTTTCATTACATAAATTATACCTATATATATGCAGTATTACTTATACTTTCTTTGTGATTAAACTATGCTTTTGACGACATGTGAATATTCAATAAATCACTCATTTGATACCTATCTATCTACATTGCGGCGTAAATCCATCATTTAATATACTAATACTTAGATACTTTCAATGACAACAATACTATAATTGACAAGTTCACCATATAAATTGACGCATGCCCTTACAGTGTGACTTACGCCTTTTCAGATAGTGTCTTTTCTAAAGCACTAGTTTTACATTAGTCGATCCCAACGGCTTTTTATAATAACTCTCCTGTCTATCAAAAATAATACAACAAACTTCGGTTCCAATCAAAACGCAATTTAACACCGAGGTTTAAATCACATTTATTTAGAGCTCCACATTTGGAAGAAATAATTCAAACTCGACTGAACTTGGATAGTTGGCAAAACTATTAATCTCCTCCAATACAAGACGGACTTCTCTCGAACAAGTTGTGGATTCTCGCCCGAGTCGAGTCTACAGTAAGTGATATTACTTGTGACTTTGTAAAGTTTATCGTCGATGGGATATATATTATGAAAGTAATGTAGAAAGACAACTTCACTGGATTAATAGATGAGATACGATCACCATTTTCGAGTAGTTTCGAGCATGTACATATTCTTCTAATAGTAAGTTATAAACTTATAACTGACTATTAGAAGAATATGTACATGCAGAAGCCAACACATGCGGCTGAACACTCACACTACGAAATTCACCCCGACCACTACAAAGTCAAAGTCAAAGTGTCCAGCGGCATGTGCTGGCTTCTGTACCTAATGTCTCAAGTTTTTAATACCTTCTTCTGATTGATCTTTTTATTTTTTTAATCTAGGAATATTATACAGGGTGTAAATTTATTAGCGCACAATATTTTATGGAAGGAAACTGTAAAATTGAACTGAATAATTTTTCTCAAATAATATAGGCTAAAATATGAAAAAAAATTGAATCTTCTTCTTTGCGAGTCGATGACAAACCCTAAATATTTGCGGCCCAGAACTCAGCCACTTCAACAGCGTTGTGTGAGGCGTCCATTAGGTCTTGCTGAGAACAGCAAAAAATTGAATATTCAGCAGTAATAGCAAAACAAACGAACAGAAACCAAATCCTGTATGTTTTCCAGTTACTTTTCGACCGCCATGTTTATTTTATCATTTCTTGCCTATAACAAATTCATACCAAATAAAGTAAAATGAACTCTCTAACACTCTTGGGTAAAGCTCTAAAGACTTTTAGCGATATGAGTAAAGTCTTTCATACAATGAAAATCTAACCCGAACTTAAGCCGACTTACTGTTCGATGTTTTAAAAATAATTTCTGTATAACCCGGCCAAATCCCTTGAACTCTGATAGAACGGCGAGATTCCACTGATCCTTTGTTGCTGGAGCGGGATTTACTCCGATTTAGTACTGTCGTACGTTACCGTTTTTGTCTCTCCTCTTTTAGCTGGACTTTGATAAGTGTTGATTGGGTTTTCGTTGCTTCCATGAAATACAGATTTGTCAGTTGAGTAAACAATCTTTCTATAGGAAAGTGGAAGACTTGTCCATTTTTTAAGATGTGGAAACAATTAAAAATACAGTCTTGGATTAACACAACAAATATCAATCGATAAATATGAAAATAATGACAGTTTCTCTATTTTTTGTGTGATGGGTAGTTTCTCATCCGTTAATCAATTGCTAATTTCGGTGTTACATTTTTATAGGAGGTTTTATAAATAAGTATTGTTTAAGGAGTAGCTAGCGTAACTTGTTCTAAAAAGATTAAAAATATAATATTATTATTTTTATCTATAAACCTGCTACGTAAACAAATGATGTTTTGAGTAATGGCAAAATTGAAGGCTTTCTAAAACGAGCTCCTAAGTTGTGCAATTAACGGGGAGTCTTCTAAATCATAATTCAATTGCTCATTAAAATAAAAAAAATCAGTTTCAATGTAGGTACAGAAAATTCGAATTCGAAATTCGAAATTCACCCCTACCGTTACAGAATACGGGCGCTCTCAAGGTCAATATGTCCAGCCTCATGTGCTGACCACTGTACCTATGTTTTCAATTTTAAATACAAAAAAGCTTATCTTCATGACTTTCTCAGCAGGCGTAATCTTGATTAAGCGCTAAGTTACCTAAGTGTAAATTTCGCGTGTTTAATTTCAGGTCCAAGGTTGAGTTCAAACTTCCAATATATTTTCATTAAACAAAACATTTTCTCGTCTGACGTCATTAATTTTACTCGCACCTTATAATTCAAAGGAAAATCGCGCCAAGGTAAACCTGAAAAACAAAAGTTGTAATTAAACCAACGATTATAAATCGAGGCTCGCGATGTAATGACTTGGCGGGACGACGACTCTATACAAAGAGGAACAAGGCTTACCTTCCACTGCTACAAACACTGTCCGGCAAGAATCTGAACCAACTTGGACGAGGGCGCTGCTCGCTATACAAATGACTATCAAAAATTACGTTTCGTAAGACGACAGAGTTAGTTACTTTTTTGGCCACGTTCATTTATATCCTTGTCGGCCGGTATCATGATTAATCGAAAAACGTTCCTGTAACCACTTCCCACATTCTAATTGGCTAAGGCGAGGGATCGTACAAATTACTTTTTCATCAGATACAAAAGATCCATTATCCACTCAAATTAGTACCTAAGGAAGTCATTAATATTCATCAATGTTTGAAAGGTTAGGGTGAATAATATATCTAACCAGGAACTGGTTCACACTCCAACTTCGTTGCATTGAATTCGGGTCGGAGTACTAAAATCTAGTCGTTCTCACCCCTCATTTTTACTAGATAGTAAAGAAACTATCATTCTATTAAATATCACCTAATTAAACTCATGACATGAAACTCTTATAAAATAATTGAAATTACAGCATCGACGGATGCATTGAATGATCCGAAAATAAATACTATCTTATTACCTAACCTTATCTTATTTTACTATCAGACTAGCTTATCATTAAATTTCTAACGTGTGGCCGTGGGGTGCCTTCATACAAAAGTAATGAGTTAAAACGAGTAAAACATAGCAGCAATATACTGAACTGAGTCACCCCTTTTCCCAAAGCTGAAGTTACCAAGTTAGGTTTTCTTTATATACTTCACATTTCTATGTGGGAATAAATGTTTTTTTTTTCTTGACCCTTCTGCATTGCAACACACACATGTGCATTCATGTCTGTAAGTCCGGTGCAGCTTGATTGGTCGTACCTTTTCGACCCAAGCGTAGGTCAATTCAATAAAAAAGTGCATGTCTGTTTGTTTGTTAAGTGTAATATTTTGTTTGTTTGTTTTTCTCTTCTTCATCATCCCATATCGACCCATTGCTGGGTATATAAGCCTCTTCCTCTGTTTTTGTTAGTTTGTATTTAGCGATAATTCTTGTGCCATGTCCATTGTCCGAAGGTATTTTATGTAGTGCATAAACGACAAACGTTGTATCTGTCTATCTATTCTAAAACGTTTATACCCTTTTAGTCCAAATACTTGGTTGTTTAAAATACACAGTATAAGATTACCAAACAGTAGATTTACATAAAGGTTCATATACTACGTTAGCACCTGTGTGACGCGAGATTTATGCCGATTGAATTTCTTCGCTGATTTACCGCCGGAAATCCATTTGTAGGACTTTATGAACCGAAGATTGTAAGGAACTGTGTCGGGAAACGTTAGGATAAAGCAAAAGGGAGTAATGAACGAAAAGGGACTGAAGAATTAGCGTAAAACGTCGTGATGTACTTGTAGTATAATAGAAATATAGGTAACTAATATTTTTTTAGATACATAATCTGTTATTTTAGTGTTGTTGTTAAAAGCTGTACTATCCTAAACCAAAGAAAAATAAATTGTAGTAAAGACTGAAACCAATAATGAGTAAATGCTACACGACAGCGTTTTAGTCATTATACTTTTTACTTTTATATGAAGCGAATTAAAATAAAGTGAAATTTTGTTTCCATGGCACTTTGTGAAGATAAATCTCGAAATAAAAAGAATGTTCTAAGAGGGTTATCGGACAAAGCGGATTCTTTAAAGCTTTGTCAGGGCTGTCGGAAGCATTAAATACAGTCCACTGACTCACCTTGTAAAAATACTGTCTCATCTCTTACTAGCTCGTTTGGAGCGGAATCAGTGAAATTCAACGATTAACTTAAAAACTTTGTAATGGACTTTATTTGTGTGTAAGTTAGGTTTAAAATGTAAATTGAAGCATATATTATTGAACCGGCCAGCCGGTAATCATTCGTAATTTTGGAAAACTCAAAGTCTGCTTTTATTTAAAGTCAGATTTACGAAACCATTTTCTACGTCATAGGTAACAAGTACGATGGGCCAGAGCTGTCCCTAGTTGGTCGGTTAAAATAATAATACTTATGCAAATGTACGAGTATTGTAAACAGTACTTTAAGAATGTTTTATTTATAACCATGTCTGCTCCTATTAAATTGTGACAGAACAATCAAAATTTAAAAAAGGAAATGGAAGCAGTAACCCGACAAGTTTTTTTTATTGTAGGTCTATGCAATGCTAATTTGTATTGTTTTTACTGTGTAGGTTTATATTTTTTGGTAGTAAAAAAAAGCGTGATATCAATACGATACTATATTACTATATGAACACGATTAGATTATGAGGAAATTAGTTCTAATCTAATCCTTTCTGTTACGTATGAAAGCCACGTAGTATAAACAATAACAATAGCATAAATATATTAAACAGATACATTTACTGAATTTCAACATTGTGTTAATCATAAAACATTCAAAAAATAAATAAAAGGAATAAAAATAAATCTAATGTATAAGTAACCTACAAAATATAGTTTAAAGTCTCAGTTCTCATATTCTGCTTGTGAAATCAATAGGCTGATAGGTGTGAAAGCAAAAAACAAAAATAAAGTAAACTTTTCAAAACTTTCACAGATTACCACAATAAATAAACTATAAAAGTAAGTTTTTAATTAAAACTAAAACATGAACGATTTTAAATATTTATTAAAATAATTAAATCATAGTAACAAGTAACTTAAAACTAGTTAGATTTGAAGTTTAATACTAATATGTTCATAGCAGCTTTCAGGTCATGTAATTATCTCCTTTTTGTTTCCATACCTGCAAAAAAATAGTAATTTAATATTAGTTATTTGTAACACTCCTCTAGAAAATAAAAATACCTAGAATATTCCTATTATTTTTAGATTCCGAAACAATTACAGAATCGATTTTGATGAAACTTGGAACAAAGATAGAATAGACCCTATGAAAGAACAAAGTTCGTTTTCACTGTGAGAAATTTTCTCATTCCCACGGAAAAGATCGTAATATTATAAAACGTATTGGCCCACAGTTTTTGATTGGTTATCAGTCTGTATAATATGAGATGATAGTAATAAAACCACTTTGACAAACGTACGGGAAAGCCCCGTAAGTTATACAAACTTTCTGGGTTTCCCCGCACCATGAAATTTCATACAATTAAATCCGACAAGTATTAAATTTTATAAGAAACAGCATTTTTTTTTTCGCGAATTTAAAGCTGGTCCTACGGTAAAATATTTCATGAATAAAATCCTTCCACAGTAAATTATAGATCATAGTATGGCATAGTATGCCAGTACGCATAAACTTCCATGTATGAATGTTTAGTTCAATAGGAAGTAAATCATTCAAGTAATAATATTCATTGCACGGGCGTAGCCAGGCGGGAGGGGGGGGGGGTTGGAGGTTTAACCCCGCCCCCGATATTAACTAACATTCATAAAATTAAAAAAATTACAGGCGTGCATCATATCTCATTGATTACTGACTAACTATTAACTCTTCACGCCTTCTTAAATTATTATGAGGGTTATTCTGTGTACCTTTAATTTTCTTAACCCTCGCGGAAAATAAAACCTGGCTACGCCCGTTGTTCATTAAGAACACATTAATTAAGTATCTGTGAACAACACAAACAAAGATATCTACATACAGTTTCATGCGTAATTTTGTAGCATAAAATGTATATTTTTATTTTGTAAAAGAAAATATCAAATCAATTTAGTAAGCAACATTTACCTTCATAACAGCAGACATAGTTTAAGCTCGCGGTCAGAGGGCAGAGTTTTGCTATTTTAACAACATCCGTTCGGGCGCATAGCTCTAACGGAGTGCAGAATCCACCTTGCCTCACACAGCCTTCTTCAACTGCATCATAAACAAAAAATAATTATATATTAATAATCCAGACGATGATGGCGAGACGACCTGGACGCTTTAACCCTCCGCATACGAGGTGGGGTCTAATGAACCCCAGGTGGTTAAAATTCGGAATATTTTTTAAATTTCGCGCGTACGGAGTTTTCATTCCGAGTAGCTGAATTTAAAACGTTTCTACACCGGTACGTACCATTAAATTAGTGATTTTTAAGGCGCTAGACGGGTTTTGGGTGCGTTACACCCCACGTTGTATGGCACGCGGGAAAAAAAGGTAAGGGATAATTTTAATAGATTTGGTACATTTTTTTTATTTTTTATGTTTTAATATTGTTAAATGTTTGTTTAAACTATGATTGTTTAATATTTAAAAAAAACTAGTCTTGTTATGTACCTACATTATTTTTAATTTGTAAAGCTTAGAAGTTATCTCAAGTCAAAATTTATAGTGAGAAGTGTCATTTTTGTTAAGCTTCTTTCATTAAACTATTTTATATATTCCAATATATTTTATTCAGTACCTCTCACAATTACGTTCAAAATTAAAAATATGCAATAATAATTTAATATTTGTTTTCCTATATTAATACAGAGACCATTTTACTAGGGTGTGTCACACCCCACTTTGTATGGCATGTTAGAAATTCTCACCTTGTATGCCAAGGGTTAAGCAAAACATGGCCGGAAGAGGGAGTCATGGAGAGAGCGGAGTGAGGCTTTTGCCCAGCACTGCCCAGCAGTAAGATACACAGGGCTAATCAAAATAATATATTATTATTAAATTAATAACTATTAAAAATATTTTCCTTTGATAAATGATAGTTCTTCTATGTTTCTTTATATTCTGTGCTATAGGGCGTTTAATAATGTCACAGTTTATTGTATCATGTAATAAAATATCAATGGAAAAATAATAGTGAAATATTGCCAATATTTCCGATTTGCACTATTCAGTAGTATGATAACCATAGACAGCTCAATAATTCTGATACCAGAGTTGATAAGGTAGGTGAACCTCGAAACCTACATGGTAAGGAAGCAAGTAGCATACAATGTGCTTTGAAAAGCTACTAAAGAATCTTCTATATCCCTGAATATAAACGAATCTCCGAAACGTTTAAACGCACCTTACTTTAAAACGTCTCACAAATATATATTTTTTAGTATTGTTTTTTGTTTTTTTGTATTGTATTGTTTTTTATTTTTTTTGTTCTGTGTGCAATAAAGTATATTGTATTGTATATTTTTTAGTATTGTATTCGTCATCGTCAGAACTAGCCTTGTATTTATTTTATTTTAGACAAGAAATATTATGCGAGCGAACACTAGTATGAAAATGCAACGTAAGTCCTATCGTACATCATTAACTCATATTTATTAACCATGAAGATAATATTTTAATTTATTTTTAATGATTTTATATGATTAACTTTTAATGTGCCTTGGAAGCAAACAAATCAAAACTACATAATGTAATTTTAATGTTTATCCTTTATTGCACAAAACAAACATACATTTCATACTTAGAGCTAGTGTACAAAGGCGAGCTTATCTCTATAAGAGATCTCTTCCAGCCAACCTACAAGATGGTGGAAAATGAGATTACTGAGTAGGCACAGAATTGTGCAATTATAAAAAAAAAAAAAAACTAAAGATACACTCCTAACTAAATACTAAATAGTAAATAAAACACATACATAAACAATTATTAATACATAAACTTAATACGATACATAATAATATATACCTAGAAATAAATACATATAAATAAAAACTGTTTATTCCCTTAGAGTAATAATTATATTCACAATCTACCTATCTATTGTTACGATGGAAATTACAAACTATCATTATTTAACGGGTTGCTAAACTTACGTATTATAGGATTCGCTGAAACTGACACCAACATCAACAAGGAAACTACAAACACCACTTTTGTAAACATTTTCTCTTATTTGATACAAGTAAAGTCCAATGGTCAACCTCCACTGTAATATTTGTACCACTGAGGAGTCTGCGCCGATTCCTGTCTTATATATCCAATTCAATAAACAACTAACCATACGAGGTACACGTGTATACTCGTCAGCGGTTTTACCTACTATAACAATATTATTACTGGAAAACAAGATCACATGATATTTTAATTTACGCGAACTGTGACTCAATCTGCCATGCGGTGATAAAGCAATCTTAACATACAATTTAATTGGTGAGTTTCAATGACGTTATCTTTCGCTGTCGGATGGTTATTTTTCATCTTCTGTCATTGGGTCTGCTGATTATATTATATTGCTCTAATACGTTTGATAATTTTGTCAAAGTTTGATATGAATTGCCACCAATATTAAAACTGTTCATTATGAAGGTCATTCTACAGACCTATCTATTTGGTAAATGAAAAAGAAACTCTCTAGACTACTTGATTATGGTTATATAAAGATGAATATTTTACCAATGTGTCAAGTACAAACAAAGAAGATAAAATTATGTAACATATAAGCTGTTTGTAAAGTCGAACAACAGCATGGGTGTAATAGTTGAGTGAGACCCACAAAATATTATTAGGTATAACACACACATTTACAGTTGCTCATTATACCTGTACATACGTACATACATATTTTCTGGACTCTTTCCTTCATTGAGTAAGATAACGCTTTGCTCAACTGCGAAGTTTAGTTTGTCCTTCAATCAGCCTTATCTTTTTTATTATTGTTTTTGTTAATACGAAATTTCTTTTACTCAATCTATCTATCAAGGAACGTTTGCCACGCTTACATAATCCTTACAAAACCTTGTTCTTCATCAGCTAGTACAGAGTCGCTGATTTGATTCTAATTGAAATGCGTCTCAATGTATCTAATCATTGACGACCTTGATATTGCTCCGAAACAGTGTTGTTGGGATATCGACACTACTAATAGTCGATAGTACTGTCACGAGGTGCTTTGCAACTTCATTTCCACCTTATTTTCCATTTCTTTCTAGTCTGAATTCAAATATTCAATTTTGGGATTCCTTCGTCATTCATAAGTCATCCTCGTTCTGTTTTCCTCTTGACTTCCGGCCTTGACGACCAATTATAAAATAAATTATACCTGTTTCGTTTCCATGTAAATAAACGTAAATGAACCAGTGCCAGTCAGTTCCTCCTGAATTTTATTTACTACTAGTGCATAAGGAAACCTTCAATCTTATGCCGCTCCTGTTGGCTCGCTAAGGTCCTGGTGGAAATGAAATGAAATGAAATGAAATGAAATGAAATCATTTATTTTTAACTTTTGGACACTTTTTTGGACACTTAGTTACGTCAAATAAAGTTACATTTAGTGGCGAGTTCAGCAAAGCAAAATGTGCGGTCTTTTGTGGAGAAGAGCTCGCCGAATAAACTCCACAAGCGTCGCATCTTTTGAAAATTATATATTTTTTAATATGTAATATTATAGGTACAATATATCTTAATAAATTAAATTATATTAATAGCCAACTCAAGCAACCTCATTCCCATGGAGATCTGTCTTCTAAATAATCAGATATCTTGTAATATGCATTTTTAATCAATTTTTGCTTAACTACAACTTTAAATTTCTCTAAGGGTAAATTTTGTATAATAGTAGGAATCTTATTGTAAAAGCGTATACAGTCGCCCTTAAAACAATGTTTTATTTTCTGCAATCGGCTAATGTGAGATGCCAATTTGTCTTTATTTCTAGTATTAAGAGCATGTCGATCACTATTCTTTGCAAATTTTGTAATATTTTTTTTACATGTAATAAATTGTGGTAAATGTACTCCGATACTAATGTTAAAATATTAATTTCCTTAAATTTTTCCCTAAGTGACACTCTAGGCCTTAATTTATAAATTGCACGAACAGCCCGTTTCTGCAGCGTAAATATATTATTTGCATTTGCAGCATGTCCCCATAGAAGAATTCCATAGGTCATCAAGCTATGAAAATAACTAAAATACACTAATCTAGCCGTATCTACATCAGTAAGAGCTCTAATTCGTTTAACTGCATACGCCGCTGAACTCAGTTTGTTCGACAATTTATTTATGTGAGGATCCCATTGCAGTTTGGCATCCAAAGTAATTCCAAGAAATACAGCAGAGTCCACAAGGTCCACTCTCTGTCCCTTTATTATTATATCAGTTGCTACTGGAGTAACATTTGGTAACACAAATTTAAGGCATTTTGTTTTATTTTTATTGAGTAATAAATTATTTACCGTAAACCAGTTAACTACATCATGGATAGCATTGTTTACGTCGTCATAAACTAATTGTTGTCTTTTAACTTTAAAAATTAAAGAAGTATCGTCGGCAAACAGTACCAACCCATGTTTTTCTTTTATAAGATATGGCAAATCATTAATATACACTGAAAACAAAAAAGGACCAAGAATGGAACCCTGCGGGACGCCCATTTTTATCTTAGATCCAGGCGATCTTTTACCATTAACATCGACCAAATGGAATCTATTCGCAAGATATGATTCAAGAAGATCGAGCGCCCGGTTTTTTACACCGTAATGATTTAGTTTCCTGACCAGAGTGCTATGATCGACACAGTCAAAAGCCTTGGATAAATCACAAAAAATGCCAATGGCATCCATTGAATCTTCCCAGGCATCAAAAATTTTAGTAATGAGCTCAACGCCTGCGTCAGCAGTTGAGCGACCCCGAGTAAATCCAAATTGATTTACGTGCATTAAATTATTTCTATAAAAATAACCCTGCAACTGATTAAGAATAAGTTTTTGGACCGCAGGTGCGACAGTACTATCTAAAAAATTTAGAAAATTACACAATAGCACAGAAGTATATACATGCTGCTTAGGTATCTCGTGGGTTTAGAGGTTAACCTAGCTCATGAACTCTGGTGTCGGAATTATTGAGCCGCCTAAGGACAGAGGTATATAATAATACAACACAGAAGTATAAAATAGTACTACACAATGACTACACGTGCATAGGGGAACCATTCATCTCCCCGCACCAAAACGAGTTTCCGGCCCGACCGTACCCCGCAGGCCGCAGCCGCTGGATGCTGTCGGTGGTACTTGATGAGCATTAAATTTTATTATTTTTTTGCCTTTAATTTTCATTGACGTTTGGCAGTTGTTTCGTTTTTTAAATTTCAAATCGCTTTGGTTCTTTTTTTAAGTGTCCTAGGTGTGTGACAATACTATCGATAGTATAGAAAGAATCGCAACTCCGATACTATCGGAGGTCATGATAGTTTCGATAGCACTGTCGATCTATTGACTATTTTCACAAGTCAACGATGTGTTAGGTACCTACTATCGATAGTTCAGCGCTATCGCAATGCACAACACTGCTTCAAAATTGTTTGTCTCGAGCTCGAGGCCTGACCCGCGGACCCGGTTACGTATTGTGATAATGATTGATCATAATATATGGGCCAACGATTGACCTACAGATTTAAAAAATGGGTTTTTGAAGAATCACGCGCTTAAATAACAAAGTAACTACCTAATTCCGTAGAAGTATATAGAATAATATTTTCATGATAAATACCGTTTAACGTGAATATCTGTTTGATTTGCCTAAATACTAATTATATTTCTCTGTGTCATACAATAATACAACCTTCTGATTTTTTTATTGACCTACACTTCTGTCGCAAAATTGACGTAGATATAAATCTTCTCATAATAATATGGGACTCATAATTAGTAAATTAAATACTCGTGTTTCGGTGCAATGCTAGCTTTGCGTTTGCTCGTCAGCCAGTCTTGTCACTATCGCGGTTTCCTATTCACATACGAGAGCGTACTCAGTACTCAGTTACTCACTAGTTTACGAGTATGAGTTGAGCCACGGTTCCAGGATTAGTTTTAATGTGATTCAGTTAGTGTCTGTTTTCATGCATTCGGGCAACATCGTTTGTTAGTAACTTCTCGTTCACGTTGCGTTGTAAGTATATTTCATTTCATATTTCGAATCGATTTGCGAGTATCCCTTTTAGGTTGGTCGCTACTCGCTGTGTAAATATTACGTTGTGGATCATAAAGTGCAAAATAAAATAAACTAAAGGGTTAAAATACAAGATGTAAGCTAAGCAAATACTAACAAACTTTTCCAACTTTCTCAGGAACGATAACAATTTTGTATTATCTGTGTGCGAAATGATGTCTTTTATTTATTTATAGCAAAACATTTACTTCAGTCATTCATAGAATAGATACCTATTGGGATCAAGTTTTAAATCAAATGGTCTCAGTTCTATTAAAAAAAAAGTTAAAGAAACTGGAGGTGTTTTCAACTTTTCAGTTTTAAATTGAGACTAATCTGTCGTTATTCAACTGCGGCTAGTATTTAAATGGTCACCAAAAAAAGACGAAATGCTCAAAAAAAACTAATTTAACTTAACGTAACCTTTTTTGGGGCGTAAAACAATTTTTTTGGTAAGCATTTAAATTTTTCCTTTTTAACTTCTATGAATTTGAAGTTTACATCAATGGTACTGTACTTTACTTACAAATAATCAATGTTTGCGTGTATTATTGGCATCACTGATAAACATTTCAAAGAGAAAATTACTCTAAGCTCTTGGTTGCTTCACTTACAATCCAACCGAGACATATTGCTTTCTCTACCGCTGTGTAAAGGACATAAAAGTATTTTATCTCCATAACAATGGGAACGTAATAAAATTAGGTAGAAGCAATATCAAAATCTTGTCTTACACGAAGTTCCTAACAACAACAAGTGCAACAGAAATGCACAAGTATGCCTGATAACACTCATAACATCTCGGTTTCAGAGCGCAGCTGTATTCGGAGCAAACATTCCGACAGCTTGCGCCCATTGATCGAACGTCGCCTATTCGTGTTCGGATTCCAGCATTCCGGATAACGGAGCTCGAGTCTGTTGGAATTGGAATACGCAGTATTCCTCTTGAACGACGACCGACTTGTGAACAAGGCCCATGAAGATAAGTTCAGCAAGTTGCGTGATTGTTAGAAGCATTACTATTCTTGTAGGATATCATAGCATAACTAAGTACGCTTCTGACTATGAACATTAGGTACTTTGTCAAAACATACCAGTAAATAATAAGTTTCAATTTATATATCTTATACAGAAAACCAGCATCGATAGTCAATGCTATATAATGGTTTTAGACATGTTTTAGAGGAGATATTGTGTGTTGTTTTTCTGTATCGGATGTCTATATAAGGAATATTGGAAATATATAAAGAACATTGAATCTATTGTATTGTATTGAGATGTTTATCATCATCATTTTAGCTGAAAAAATGTCCTCAACTAGACAAATAGTCAAGTCAGTCAATCAACAAATAGTATAGTAATATTAGAGGATTTATCAAAATAATATGAATGTCAATAGACAGTGTGAAAGTTTTAAACAATTTTTACTGGCAATTGACCATGTTGTTATAATTGAAGTAAATACATAATAATTATGTACACATGAAGAAAGAGTGAAGCAAATTAAAATAGAGACAACCGAAATATTAAAACACCAGATAGGTAGAAGTGTAATAAAGTTCTCCTACCTTTATTCGTAAAACTCAATATTATTCCAAAATCCAATAACGTTAGGGTTGCAACAAATAAATTCAATCCGTTCTGAATATTCGTAAGAACTGGCGCAGAACCGCAAAAAGAGGAGCCCTATAAATTGTGGGAAATATTAGAGCGGCCTGCGATAAAATCATGGGTATTACGGACGGATATTATGGCCTATTGAAATCAACGATATCTTTATTGAAAGTTCACTAAATTGAGCTTCCTTTTTCGGGGATCAGTAGGTTATCTTTTTTATATAACTGCCTGTAACAAAATTATGGTATTAGAAATGGATTATTAGGTAAATACTTCAGACGTCTATCTGCGTATTACGTACACAATACTGATCCTTTTTAATGTATTAATAAGGCTTGAGTTGGTACATATGGAAAAATTGGGTAAGTAATAGAACAAATAACAACAATTGGCATATTATTTAAAAAATATACCAACGTTATACATAATTTTGTTTTAAATAACAAACGCTAGTTATAATAAACGTTAGACATAAATTTAGAAAAAATAGTGTTGAAACATATAATAATCGATTAGTATAAAAATAGAACATATAACAAACAATACGTATAATGTTTATGTGACATACAATTCAAAAGTTATAACGCACTAAAGAAATAATTTCAAAATGCATAATGTTTAAAACACATAACGCTTTACGCCTTATTATTTTGTGTTTCATTTCCCTGAAGCCCCTTTCAAATCAATAAGCAAGCAAGCATATACGCTAGTAAACAAGCAAGCAAGCATGCAATCATGCATGCAGACAAGCAGGCGTGCTAGCAGGCATGCAAGCATACAAACATTCAAGTAAGTATGCAGGCAAGCATGCAAGCAAGCATGCAAGCAAGCATGCAGGCAAGCAAGCATGCAGGCAAGCATGCATGCATACATGTCAACCTAACACGAAGGGTATGGCGGGAGAACTGGGCTCGCTCTGCTCGCCCAGCTCTCTTCCGCCATACCCTTCGAACCTATACTATCCGTGTCGGGGTGCGTAGAACTCCCGTGCTCGCTTCGCTCGCACCCGCCCTGATATTTATTTGTAGGTAGGCATCGGTTGCTTTGCCATTATTTAGGTCTTATGACTATTATTGTAGACGATTTTTATAGGTAACAAATTTATATTTATTAACTATTATATCTATCAAGTTTTATATCAAGTAGTGTTAGACGAGATGAATGTTATAGCTTATGATAATTATACCAAACATATTTTATGTCAGATGATTGTTATACCTAAAAAAATATGGCAAGTGACTGTATGTCTATCGTTTGTTATAACTTTTGAACGTTATTAAAATGAAAATATGCCAATCGTTGTTATATAAAATGCGACGCACCCGGAAAAATTGCCTCCATGGCCGAGTAGTGAAAAACATTCACCTCATATTACGGAGAGTCCGGGTACGAATCCCGGTGGGGCACTCGTCGAACTAGTATTACTTTGTGAGACTTTCCCCAGTTTGGTTAGGATTATCTGGAAATAAAGATTGTTCCGTGCTTCGGAGGGCACGTTAACCCGTGGGTCTAGGCCGTGGGTAGGTCTGAGTATGTAAAAGTTACACGAGCCATAAACCTTAGGCAGCTCGATGATTCTGTCAACAGGGTTTGTGGGGAAGGTAACCCTCGAAACCCATACGATAAGAAAGCAACTAATAATTTAAATGAAACAATCAAGTGGAATAAAACGAGTATGTACAGAAGCCAGCATGTGCGGCTGGACACTCGCACTACTAAATTCACTCCTACCGCTACGGAATATAAGCGCTCTCAAGATCAACGTGTCCAGCCGCATGTGCTGGCTATTGTACCTTTAGACGACACCCACAGAAAGGGTTAGGATAGTCCTAGCTCTAATTTATATCTTGCCCACTCCACCTTTCAATACCACTAAATTTTCATCGTCTTTAGAGAGTAGAGACCAATTTGAGATATCGGTATACCTGCACCAATTCATTTGATTCATGAATGGATAGACTTCTTGAATATCACAAATTCAATTAAAGCCGCGTCCTCCGTCATTATCTCTGTAAGATTTTTTCTTTTCTAATGGTCTAAATTTGTATAAAGATAATGATAAGTGTAAGAAAGAAACATTTATTATTAATGACGCCACAATAATTAATAAAATAAAAAAATTTTGCACAATAATAAAAAAAAAAAAAAAAAAAAACAGTACAATTTAACAACAAAAAAGAAAAGTGCCGAACGATGCGTCATGACGTCACAATAAAAGGACCACAGTCAGCTTATGCCGCGATCGTGAACCGCGACGCAGGTATTCTATGGGCCCTTTGTGTATACTTAACTAAATCTTTAAACAAATTTAGAGCCACCACTGAATAGTGCCCATGTTGTGTTTGACCAAACGTATACCCGCAATTATCCAACAAACCGCGCCAAAGCAATAAAATCAAATGCACCGAATAGCAGGATAGTCAATGATTTAGGAATCCGGACGATAGGTGAAAATAGAAAACAAATTGAACGAGAATTCGGAAAATACACCGGGATGCATTTAAAGCCACCTTGGAAATAATTAAACGCACTTTAGAATCTTAATCGCACTCTAAAGTAATAAAATATTTTTTATTTTATTGCTTGGTCATTCATTGCTTATTTAACTGCAACATTTTGCCATTTTTTAGGGGATATTTGAAAGTTGATAATGCTCTAAATTATTATTTTACAAAAAATTGGCAGCCTTTGAGCCTCCCACGCCTCACCTTACCCTATTTTCAAGCTTGCCACGGTAAAGGCCTCTCGCGTCTTCATTTTTTCTCAACTTTAGCTAAGCTGTCCCACTCCCTAACTTATGCGACCTACCGACCTATAAAAATGATAGAAATATCCAACGAATATTATAAACATGAAAGTTTGTGAGGACGGATGTATCTTTTGTATGAATGTTTGTTACCTACTCTTCCACGCAAAAACTATGAATTCCAATTTTCATTAATCAATTCCTTTTAATGATACTTTATAAAAATTATAGCTTATACTCGTACATCAGAATAGCACATAGGCTATAAATTATAAAGATATTTTCCAAAATATATCACGATACTACATTCACTTTACAATGTTTATTACTTATTTTATTATTGTTTTGAGGTGGTTATGTAATGTTGGTTTCTCGATGTACTTGAAGAGTCCAGTAAAAAAAAATTACCGTGAGCGATAAAGTGCAAAGTATTATTTTTTATGTCATGAATGTTAAAGCTGGAATGATTATTATCATAGTTCGTTTGCATAGTATCCCAAATACATCCAATTCAGTATAAAATAGGGCCACAGACTAAGAACTGTACCAGAAACTATGAACCGAATCGTGGAATTTAGAAGATTTGTTGTAAGTCCAATTAGCAGAGCACCATGAAAATGCAAGCGTTTCATGAACAGCTATTATGTTACTTACCATGCGTTATATATAGCAGCTTTTATTGGTTGAATTCTCTATGCCAGTATTTTTTGCAATAACAATTTCACTATTTTTCAATCAAAGCGAATATCAAAAACATTGAGCTCGTGCAGAAACTCGAACCCAAACCATAATAATTAATTGTGGTATTCTGGCCTGTTTCCATGTTTCGAAACCAAGATTAAATTAAGTGGAAAACAATAATATCTCAAACATTTCACTGGTAGATGAGATAAAAAGGAGGGAGAAAAATTACGAGTAATATTTTACCTTTCATTTTCCTGTTTGTTTTGTGTGCGCATTCAATCTGTCAAAATATGTAACACGAATTCACGAGCTTCTCAGAAAGCTACGTCATGAATGTGCTGTTTGGAATCGAAACTGACTATCCTATAAACTGTGGTTCAATATGACGCATGGTATAAATCGTCAAGGATGAAGTTATTGAAGTTTGGTTTAAGGGGCTCCAATATGATAAGCGCCGCCATCCTTAAAAAACTAATAACTTTGGAAATAATCTTTTTTTTAAAACCCATGGACTTTAAAAATAAAGCCAGTGAAACATTAAAGCCAAACGATTTACATAGTTACTCTTTTTATCAACTCTGTTGAAATAACAATGTTATAAAATTAAATGCCACTATTTAGATTAACTTGATCTAGAAAAAAGTAATGTCCCTCTGCAAAAATAAACAGAAAATAAGCTATAATACTTATACAATTAATTAAATGAAAAGACAAACTAAATTCAATAAAAGACTTTGTTATTCAAAGTTTCAATATTCTGAGATGATATCTTCAGAAGGCTATGTTGGTATTAAGGAGCCGGAATAAGGAAACCAAATACTCCAACTTTCTTGAAAGTAATCATAAACCCATCCTCAATTAATTTGGGAAAAAGTTTGAAGTATCACAATGAAGGCAACTGCTTGGGTTTCACATTTTTGACTATGTCAAACCTTCGACAGGATTCAGTTGTTTGGTGCAAAAATGCTAGTGCTCGTATGAAGGCTGGATTTCATAAAATCTTTATGATTAATTTTATTTTAACCATTCTTATGGCGAGTACCTGTTTGGCTTTCATTCAGACATAAAGAAGAAAGAGAGAACTTAATTACACTAAGACCTTAGAAGTATCTTTATTAGCCCGGTCAAATACGAACTAAAAAAACAATCACATGGCTACAACTATCGGAGTGCAACATAATATGTACGAAGTTTTTACATTTTAACAATGCGTCTGTATGGCCAGGATAGCCAAGCAGATGCGAGTTCAAGTCCCTGCCCGAGCTCAATGTTTTTCATTTTCGCTTCTATTTAAAATAATACAAGTTTGTATAGTAAGAAAACCGGGAAAGAAAACCATTAAGAACGTGTCTATAGTTCTGAATATCAATGAAAAAATCTTATAAAGATGACATTCGTGCTCACAGAGTACCAGCCAAGTCTAATAATATATGTCCACAATAAAGTTTCCAACAATAATCAGTCAGCCTTCCCGAACGGCTCCCCCGTGGGCTAAAGATAACTCGGGCAACACCGGTTAAGGCTTATGCAGACAAATACAGGAGCTTTTTTCGGAACTGGGTCATTGGAGTTCGAAGTCTGCAGTTACCAAAATTCCCCGTTTAAGCCACGTTTGTTTACAATATTAAACAATCCCTACTAATATTATAAATGCGAAAGCTTTTACGCCGCGCGACTCCATCCGCTTTAAGTTTTTCCTGTAGTAATGAGGAATTTTCGCACGGTAAAAGGTAGCCTATGTTCTTCCTCAAGGTCTATTGTATCTCTGTACTAAGTTTCATCAAAATCGATGATGTGATTTTGGCGTGAGAAGAACCTAACAAACAAATAGACAGACAGAGCTACTTTGGCATTTATAAATAACTAGAGACCCGTAGCGGCGTCGAAACGCCGCCTCTAGAATATGGTAATGTAATATTCAAGGAAACATAAACCATTTTAAGGCATTTTTTCAATACTGTACTCAAAACACACATTTGAATTAAATGATGCCTTAATAATAATAAAATATAACCCACCAGAGTTGAGCCTATTGCTTTATAATCACAACGTAGAAATGAACATTTGTCAAAAGTTTTGCATAACAATTAAAAAAAAAACTTAAGAAACTTTCATTGGTTCTTATTTTGATATCAAGAATCATTTGAGAAATTAGACTTTAGTTAGCATTTTTTAGTCATTAAGGTTCTCTATTGTCTACAATCATCCTAAATGTTGGTAACAAAATAGGATCAGTTAAAATTTGCTGACGGGGTTAAGTGCAAACATTTTGAGAAATGCTCACGGCAGAAATAAAAATCCGCACGGGAAAATGGTTATTGTGGGTTATCTTTAAGCATATTATGCTGTATTATACATATAAACCTTCCTCTTGAACCACTCTATCTATTAAAAAAAACCGCATCAAAATCCGTTGCGCAGTTTTAAAGCTTTAAGCGTACAAAGGGAGGGACATAGGGACAGAAAAAGCGACTTTGTTTTATACTATGTAGTGATTAGTAACATCCAGGAAAAATATTACAGCAAAATCCAAACAACTTACTGGCGTCATTTTAGCAATCTCTTCTTTGTATACCGTAAACATTAATGATCTCATTACTAAGAAATATTTTTAAAAGTACAGTAGCCAGCACATGTTGACTTTGAGAGCGCCCGTATTCCGTAGCGGTAGGGGTGAATTTCCTAGTGCGAATGTCTAAACACATGTGCTGTCTTCTGTATGTCTACTATCGTTATCAGACATGTTTTGCCGGACAAGGTCGCGTGTCAAGTTCGTAGAAAAATATTTTGTAAGTAGTTTGATAATTATCTCATCGAAATCACACCATACTAGTTATAATTACGAGTACATAATGTAGTTCAAAATACTTGAGTTTTAATAAAATCGTTGTATTTGTATAACAATTCATAAGTACTAGATAATATAAGTAAGTAAACAGTATGCGAATCGAGCTCGCCGTATTACAATGATTATTTATTATCAATGATACTGATGCCTTACAACTTAATGGATAAGATACAGTAGCCAGCACATGCGACTGGACATGTTGACCTTGAGAGCGCCCGTATTCCGTAGCGGTAGTGGTGAATTTCGTAGTGCGAATGTCCAACCGCATGTGCTGGCTTTTGTACCTACTAAAAATAATATTTTGTCAGAGATTTAGCTGCAAGAAGATAGCCCTAACAAATTCGGGTGTACCCCTGTAGCGCGTCATGAAAATTCTTAACAACGCCATAAATCCTCAGTTTACACCTGTTAACACGCCAGCTTGTAATGCGAGACTGAAATAATGACGCATCTATTATACCTGTGAATGAGAACTCCAACATTTGTCTTAAATGCCTTAGAAATAAGTCAATGGGTTATTTTATTTCTATTTACATAACAATAAATTAAAAATGTTAATAACCCCCGACATAAACCGTTACATGAACCTTTCAACAACTAGAAATGAGCATAATCTTCAAATGGCTGAAGATATTTTCTTGGTTCATACATAACTAAGAACGCTCTCGATTGTGACACCTTGCAAACAAAAAAAAATAGATCAGAATCGGAGCATGCGTTTAGTAGTGCAGGCTCCCACCGGCATGCGGCACCCCGTTTAAAAAATTTGCGTACCGCCATACGCAAATTTTTTATACGAATCTCCTCTGAGAGTCCGCTCTATAGGAGCTACGATGCCACAGACAGACACACACGTCAAACTTATAACACCCCTCGTTTTCGTCGGGGGTTAAAAATGAATTTCAAGGTGTATGTGACAGCTTAGCGAAAACTGAAAGGACATATGAATGAATGAATTATTTTATTTGACAACAATATCATCATTAACATTTCATATATGTCCCCACCGAGGGGCTTGAGCCTACCCTGAAATCAGGGTGAATGAATAGGCCTTAATTGACCACGCCGGCCAGGTGCAGGTCGGTCAATTTCGCAGGTGAGTACTGGTTTTCTCACGATGTTCTTCTTCACCATAAGAGCGTCGAATAAACGTACAATATAAATTCGAAAATCGAAGACACATTGGTACGCGCCGAGGTTCGAACCCGTGAACTTCGGAATGGAATGGCCCTATAGCCACTTGGCCACCGATGCTCTCGTGCTCTCACCAATATACATCCTAATAATTAGATATGAAACCGAGCTCAGCTCAGCATGGCGTCACAATGTATGGCGAACAGCTTTACAGATTTGTATTTAAAATGCATATATGCTCAGTCAATATGGGTTGAGTGAGTTTGAAAAAGGTTCCCAATTGATTCTTTTTCAGAAATGTAATTTTTACGGAAACGTATAAATAAATTGACAATCTCATACGTTATAGTCGTTTTGATGTACTCGTAAGTAATAGGTATAGGCCGGGAGATGATGACAGAAATTTTTAGGTCATTTGTTACAGTATGGCGGTTTTACAGGGGTCTTAGTACACAATGACAAAAAGAAAAATGATAGTCATAGCGCTGGTACTGGCGGCCCAATCGCGTGGGCGTTAGTGAACTAGTCGGATAAATTACGAAAGTCAAACGATTTGTACCTACCACAAAAATTTTAGTATTTTCCGATAGCCCGTAAAAAATAACTAGACTACAGTGTCATGCCATACTTCTCCGGTGTGCCTTACAGCCCGCCATACCGACGCGAAAAATAAAAATTCAACCATTTGTACCAGGGTAATTTTTGCACAGTTTGATCATCTTCGTGCAGCCATTTACGAAAATCACCATGCCATACTTTTCGGACGGCTCCAAATGGTCGCCATACTGCCGAAAATCTGCAATTTTTTTTTTCGCGATTGGGCCGCCAGTACCAGCGCTATGACCATAATTTTTCTTTTTGTCATTGCGTACTAAGACCCCTGTAAAACCGCCATACTGTAACAAATGACCTAAAAATTTCTGTCATCATCTCCCGGCCTAGTAGTTTGTATTAAGAAATCAAAATGTAAGTACGTATTTCTTCTTCAGAAAATTGATCAGATCTAGTATCATCTATAATAGTATCAGCCGACGGCGTCGCTTCCTGTATAATCAAGTGATATTAAATCCCGAAAAATAACTTTAATGAAGGTAAGCTTGACGTACGCAATAGAACTATTTGTGATACTTTATGAAATATGAATTCTCCTAGTATTTATCTCCTAGGCATTGATTTTAAATGGTAAAAAAGAAAGTACATATTTTTACAGCCTTTGTTAAAAAAATGCAGTGTTTAAACAAAACAATCTGAGAATTTTTTTACACAAACATTGTTTCAAAATGTTTACCTTTGTTTCGCTTACAATTAAATTATTCTGCATCCCCATTCACCGGCTTGGAAAATGAAGCCAGTTTATAAAAAACTCATAAAATATTCTACTCGTAAAGGGTTCGCCAGGTATACGCGTACATGTGAATGCTTATGTAGTTGTTGCGAGTGTGTGTATTGTGTGCTAAAATGAGTAATGTCGTAACGTTCGCGACGCTCCTTCCCCCGGGGGGCCGTAAATACTACGGGCAAAAATGAAACCAGTTTTCACTTGACGGTTTTTTAGGGTGTGGCCTGAATAGGATGTTGAAGCGAATTATCTACCTTATAAAATACTAGCGACCCGCCCCGGCTCCGCACGGGAAAATGGTTATTGTGAGTTATCCTTAAGTATATTATGCATGTATTATACATATAAACCTTCCTCTTGAATCACTCTATCTTTTTAAAAAAACCGCATCAAAATCCGTTGCGTAGTTTTAAAGATTTAAGCATACATAGAGACATAGGGACATAGACATAGGGACAGAGAAAGCAACTTTGTTTTATACTATGTAGTGATAATATATACTATGTATAATAATTTACACTAGCTGCCCATCCCATGGCTCGGTGATATGCAAGTAAATTCGGACGGCATTAGGTTTAATTTGAAACGGTTCTAGTAGGACTATTCGGTGCCATTTGTGCCATAAATGGCTGGTGGACTCCAAAGCGAATAAAACCGGGCCGTATATACAGTTTTAATTTTTATGATATAGTGGAACAATTAGACAGATTAGGGATCCAGATCGTAATATCGAGAGTCACTTCATCGAATTGCTACATGTAGGCATCGTAAATGCTTTATCTACACTATATGGACACTATATTATGGAATGGGACGCTACATACAATGAAAGAACGCGACATCGCTGTATTCCGTGGCAGAGTCATCAATGGTACTGGGAAATGGTTCAAGTGGTCCGGCAGGGTCCTGGAAATACGTCTTTTTCCTCGAGGTTTATGTTTTTGTAAATAAGTTTAGTTGGGCGCTGACTCGTGGGAGTAAACATTTAATAGATATTTCACATAAATTAAATTTCACGAATAATAAATATTTTCGCTTGACTCTTTCGTCTTGTCCCCGAGTCCAAATATTCCACCTGCGGTGACTTTAGTGCCACCTTCATACTCGCACTCACATTTCGTCAGGAAAATCGCTCCCTAAAAAGGGTTTCCGGTTCATAGTTCATTTATCTATAAAATGAGGGTGACCCAAAATTACCTTATTATTCCGTGTCTAATGTTTTTTTCCAACGAGGAATTTTTTATACACGTGTGCACGTAACGCAAACATGTTCCAATTACTTACTATTTTGATCCGCTCAATCACCTTCAAAACTTTTCTTGGAACAAAGAAATAGTAATTTCCAACCTTTTCTATTACAACTAAGGGTTACATTTAGAGATGAAATGTAAGTTTTACTTCATCTGAGTTTTGGTAAATGAAACCCGTTGCCTTTTTCGATTACTTATCGAAAGTTTAGAGATAAATATTATTTATATACTACAACAAGATTTTGATGAGTAGTAAGCTCAGCTAGACTAAAGATTCTTCCTTGGAAGGGGGTATTTGCCTAAGAAAGTCTTCACGCTTGACAGGCGGACTGGGAATCGAAGTTGTTGACTACACTGGTGAAAGTACAGTTTACCTATTAATTGCTTCTTACGATACCTACGAAAAGTTGGGTTGGTTCATCCTCAACCGTAAAATTGGAAAACCTATGGTAGGTACCTACATGATAGTTTAATTAAAAAACATCTTATCAGTAATTCGATTTGGGACATTTGGTTAAGACCACAAGATTTTGCGTAACCGATAATAGCGAATATACATATTACCTTATTATTATTAATTTCTAAATGTCTCCCTATCAAAATTCCAATGTATAATGTCATAGAACACATCTGCACATCTTCCACAAATATTTGTCCGTACCACATTTTGCTGGAATTTTATGTGTCCAACTTTGGAACGATTTTGTAAACTCGCCCAGTCTTCCGAGAGCTGTAAACGAGGCTATTCCTAGTCTGGTTTTTGCAGGCCCAAAAACTTCTGCCGAAGATTGGAAGTTCTTGCGCAAGTGGACGAGATAAATCGTCCACCAAAATTAGTTCTCTCGTCATACAACTTCTCGCGTTACCAATAAATTTATTGCTGTTGACATCAGAACTGAAACTAAAAGCTGTATTGCGAATCGACTGGAAATACTAATAACATTTCTTTAGGTTATTAATGATATAATGTGGTCTCAGTTATAAAAGTCCTTATTATTATGCTGAAACCCTGTTAAGGACATAAATTCCTTGAATTTCCTGAAGCACTAGGTTTTTATGTTCATTAAATGCTGACGGACATCTTAGGCGAAATGGCCTAGAATGAAGTCGGCAATAATATTTTATCGGACCTTCTATAAATATGTGTAAAATTAATCTGATATAAAGATTTTTATTAAAATAAAAAGAATTTGCATTTGCCCAGAAAGTACTAATAACATACCTAGAGAATATTCAGCTTTTTCGCTGTAAAAAGAACACCAAAAGTTTATTCGCCAATCTGTTTCGTATATGAATCCCAGTGAGATACATTCATAATTATTTAATGCCAGACTGGAAAGTAAGCATGAAAGTCGTATTTGTAAACATATTTCTGGCATGAGTCAAAAACACCTTGGAAATAGGTATACAGATGATATACATGATCCATCTTCAAAGGAGCACCTAATAAAATGTGTAGGAATTCTCAACAAAATTCCCGGAGCTAAGCGAACTATCTCAAAAGCCCCCATCAGAGCCAGGATAAGAATCAAACGCGACGGCTCATAAAGTCTCGGCTCCAGCAAGGCACATATTAAAGCTAAATAAGCGCCAGGGACCAGAGGAAATAGTACTCTACGGCTAAGCCAACCAGTACGATTTTTTTATTTTTTGCCAGCTCAGCTGCGATGAACTACCGGAGGTTCTAAATTTATACTGCACCGTGCAGAATTCTCCTAAAAATAAAGCTAAAGGAGTTTAAGTAGTTTGCACAGCCCGATGCACAAATACTCGAAGAGCGAATTATAGCAGACAACTAATTTAATGAGCAGTGGATGGCGTAGAAATAGAAGGAACAAAGATTAAATTCGCACGTTGGGAATACTGAAGCAGAGTAATCGTAGTCTCTTGTTGGCGGGTTAGGAAAAATTGTACCCACGAGGCCGTTATTCGCAACATTTCTACATTAAAACCTTTGTTTTGCCGTTTAAAAAAGCTTGAGGATTTTTCATTTTCATTTTCATGATACATGGACTTAGTAATATAGTTAGTTACACTACAAAGTCTATGATATGGATACGTTTCTCACATTTATATAATTGAACTATTACATAATTTAACTTTATTTTAATGAATTTATTTTTAATATTTATTTTCAAGGGTTGCCTGGTAGAGAAATTGTTACCTTAGCAACAACACCGCCTTTTGTACCTACACCTACGTTGTTTTAACTATGTTTTGTTGTATTCTCTTGTGTGCATAAAGTATATTCTATTGTATTCTTTACATCTAAATTAATTGATCCATGTTCCTCGACAGGGGATTTTATACCCAAGATCGAATAGAAGTTATAATAAGTGATTTATCTGTTATTCTGCGACCTACAAAACTAATAAGACTGATTCCAAGTCAGGATAAATTTCCTGTTATTCCAATCAAAGTAAAATACAAAATCTTATTCAAGATCACGAATACTATGACGAATGCTTCAGTAATTTGAATTCATTTTCTCTTATCCTTATCAAATGTGATAATTTTGTCTGCCAGTAAAAAGCGCTCAGAAGAATTTCGAAAAGAAATCAAATCACACACTGAAGCTTCACACTTAGCGTTACTGACATGGCCCGTGTAATGACATCCGTTGTTACTCGTAGTAGCCGCCGCAACCAACGGCTTTTCGTGCCCTCCGAAGCCTAGAATCATCTTTATTTTCGGACTATCGGCGGTCTTACTACATAAAACGAGTGAAGCCTGTTAAACGCGACATAATGACAGAATTACTATAGTTTGCCAGCTTATTCATTATCTAAATTCATTATTCTGAGTATTTCTGAGTTATGAAGTAAGCTTCGATCAGCCTGCAATGTCTAAAGCAAACTGGGGAATATCTAACTTAACGATATTTGTTAAAAGAGTGCGCCACCGAGATTCGAGGTTAGACGAGGTTAGGTGTAAGACAAGTGTGCTTACCATTCGACCATAGAGGCTAAGGAATGAAATAATGTAATAATGATGAAATAATGTAGGTACTTACATCATACTAATATTATAAAGAGGAAAGATTTGTATTTTTGTGTGTGTGTGTGTGTGTATGTTTGTAATGAATAAACTCAAAAACTACTGAACCGATTTCAAAATTTCTTTCACCATTAGAAAGCTACATTCACCCTGAGTAACATAGGCTAGCTTTTACTGTGGGAAAATGCCTCATTCCCACGGGAAAAAAACTGTTAACGCGGGCGAAGCCGCGGTGGAAAGCTAGTCATTTATAAAAACATGTCGATACAATCAAGTATACATCGCAGTCTTGTAAACGAGGGCACGATAGTCGGCGTTGAAATGTAAATCGGCTCCAACCCTTTTGTTAACGATAATGAGTAGGGAAACAGCTTCGCCTGAAAACGGAATGTCATCCTACCAGTCACAGTTGAGCTTCCATACCTCGTCGAGTTAACAGCCAATTGGGATAAGAAGAAGATGATTCAAGTATCGTTGAGGGTCTTATTTAAGTGGCCAGTTAGAGGTGGTAGTTGTAGACGAAACGGTCTGCCTCCAAGCGATTGTTACTTGTACAATTACGCCAAATGACACGACGACGGTGACTTCCCGAATATAGATAGAATATTCTCCAATTTTGGATTAAACGAAAACATTAAAGAAACGTTTTGCTACTCGACGCGGCATAAATGGAATGTTTTTGTATGTCGTACATTAAAGCCGCGTACCCACTGACGCGGAAAGAGCGGGCTGCGCTGCGGTACGTTTATATGCAGCCTGCCCCGTAGAAAGCGGGCGCAACCTGTGTTACAAGCTGCATATAAACTCTGATATTGTCCTGGAATCTGCGCTTTCCCGCGGGTTCGCTCCTTATCGTCGACTACATTTTTAATGGGGCAGTTGGTATTGCAGTGATTTTCGTTGCACATATTTTATCGAATAATAAAGTTAAGGTTAAAATTTTGTAAAATTACACTTTCAAAACTAAACAATGACTAAAAAAATGGTTACAACCTTCAGATGTATTTTTTTGGTGTGTTGAAGATTGAGATAAAGGAGTATTGAGACTAAAGGAAAATACCCAGGGAATGAACAGCAGCGTTCACCTGTTGTGTAATCAATAACAATTGCTATCTTAACACGTATGCTAAGCGTGGGAATTATGGAAACACCTCCCTTGCGAAGGAAATACCTGATGCCCACGCTTGCTGTTGCTTGCCAAGCTTACAGGACGCAGTTATGCGCAAGAGTGAGCGCGATGTATTGGTATCTCATTCTGCGTCCCGTAGGCCCGACATAAGAAGTCGTATTGTGACGTAGGCTTGTGTCGCTCTGGGAATAGAAGACCTTGTTTTCTTAGTTAAGGGTGAGGCCACACGAGCGTAATTTTGTGAGTCGTGAGCGGCAGAAATTCGGTCGCGCAAATTCTGCCGCGTTCGGTTTCATACAAAACCCCTGTTTCATTCACACGGACTCAAATTTTCAGTCGTCTGCCGGCTCACACACGTTATGACCGGCAGAATTCTGCCGGTCGGGTGGAGCGGGCAGAGGGGGGCGAGGGAATAGACTAGTGTTGCCAATATCGATAATTGGTTTATCGATGGCTTGGGTTTAGTTTTTTTTTAGTTTATACGAAATCTCGTGGTAGATATAGATTTTTTTTGTTTCTGGTCCGATTGCTTTCAAAATCGATATCTGGGGTCCCCAGTGGACTCCAATGACGAATCTGACATCTGATTTTCAAAAAATGGCCGCCATTTTGAACTTTTTTGTTTCTGGTCCGATTGCTTCCAAAATCGATATCTGGGGTCCCCAGTGGACTCCAATGACGAATCTGACATAATAATATGAATTGCATAAAATGGCCGCCATTTTGAACTTTTTTGTTTCTGGTCCGATTGCTTCCAAAATCGATATCGTCGGTGATACTGCAATACTGCGTAACTAACAATGGCGAATGCCGCGTAAGTTCACCGAGGCAATTTTACAGGAGAGCGAAAAAACTTAATATCTTTTAATCTGTCGATGCTAGGTTTGACTGAGTTTTGGAGTATAATGTAATACTCTTGCTTTATCCGTTATGATAATTTTTGAGTCAATTAAGTGGGTAATTAGTTAGATAATTCACTTACGCGGTTTTGTTGGGTCGACTTTCTTTATGGTATAGAAGATTTTCAGCACATACGCGTTTTTCAAATAAAAAAACCTATATTCTATTAAACTTTTATTTTATTAATAAGCAAAGATTAAGGTAATAAACACACAATTAAAATTATAATCGATCTAGATTACTTCAAAGAAAGTTATCTTCTTCTTTTTCTTCGTCATTACACTCTAGCAGAGAGGTCTTGGTCGTAAGAATAGGGTTAGTGTCCCTTTTTGATAGATTAGGTTAGGTGACGTTGTTATTTGCATTGTTGCTATTCCTCCTGAATTTCTGCCTTCCTGGCGCGTACATTGAGCTTTTTTTAATAGGCAATCTACCACTCCTTCGTTGCTGCCCACCACTTTTTCCTGCACCACCAGGCGATTCACAAACTCGTTAATTTGACGGAAGAATGTTTGATTTGAAGGGTGTAAGAATACCTAATACGTACAGTACTGTGGTTGAAACACTGTGTGTGATGCCGAGTTCCTGGAGATACTGTTTGTAAATTTCATCCAGGATAAGCGAGTAATTATTATACAAAAAAATCATGCCTATGTATGTCTAATAGATATTTTCTTGCGCCTTACTCCAATTAACCGAATGTTCGGCTGGAAGCATCCAGCTACTACCACCCACTTTCTTTGCGCAGATCGTCGTTCCATGTAGCCAGGGGCATCCCACAATTTTTGCCTTTTGCCTTGACAATTTTTCCCACAATTTTTGACTCGTTTTCATCAAAACAGTTATCCTTTCTGGACATTATAGAACCAGCCCAGTGGCACCACACTGGTTTTCAAACAACACAGGCAATCGTTTTTAGGGTCTACTGATGCAGCTTCTCTCGATCTTCCCATGTGTTTTCTTTTAGACTCACCCTCACTCACTCATTGGACACTTTGTCCTAAATATACATAATAATGGTTAACAACCCAAGAGATACTACATTGACGATAATTGACCCTGATACTGAGAGTGTTAAACAGCTCAGTATTAGACCAAATTGTCGAAAGGATTTATAAAGGCTGGTCAGCATGTCAAAGGTGTTTGATTTATTATTCCTTTCTCCTCTACCTCTCGTCCTTACCAGTTAAACGTCATTTAATTTAGTAAACTATTTCGGGGACACTACATCCCCTTATCTCTATGGACCTCGGTTGGTTTTTCACCTGCCCAAATTTGGAAAAGACTACAAAACGACTCCAGGTCAAACAAATCTTTTCTTGTAGTCCTCATAGATAGCGGTTGGTAATTTTCTGTAAATATGCTTCACAGTACTAGATCCTCGTCGAAAACAGGACTGCTCCTATGGGTAGGGCTAGATCTCGACAAGCTTATGTGCGAAGCAATTTTTACCCATAAGGTACTATTTTACATTTATTTATTTATTTATTTATTTATTTAAAAAGGTACATCAACAGTAATACATATACCATATTATATAAAAGTCTTAACGTTAACAGTTTTGTTCTTATATGCTTACCAATTATAGATGTACTCAACATTTATAACATACGATACTGTAAACTATTAATAATAACACCTTAACTAAAGTAATAGAGGCGTTGACAGTTACCAACAAATCATTTATCAAACTTAACAGATAAACTCAAAAATGATAAACAACAGATAAGTAATTAACTAAAAAAACTGAGCAACACTACACCGAGATCAAAATTCCGACTGACTAACGTGGCAAGATTATTTATACACATTTTTGCAGTTTGTGCGTCCCAGTACTTTATCTTTCAGCTCCTTACGAGAACAACAAAAAATGTCTAAATTTAATTTACTATGCAACTGATTGTAGGTTGTACACATTCTGGGAACGGGACTATGTAAAACCATATTGGTTTTATGTCTAGGTACATCAAATGTCTTGCATATTGGATTACGTGGATAATTATAGGGAACAACTATTTTAATATCGCTCAGAGTATGTGAGCATTTTATTTCACCACTCATAGTACCACGGAGATATAGGAGGTCAAGCACAGTGCGACGATCGCGCAACGAATTCATTTGGAAATGATGCAGTCGCTGCTCATAAGGCTGTCTATGAGAGATGCCGGGTGATATGTACGCTAAGTATCTAGTATAGGCGCGTTGGATTCCCTCAACTCTTTGCGATGGGGCACAGTATACTGGATTCCAAACTACACTAGCAAACTCCAAGTGACTACGGACCAAACTATTGTATAAACAATGTTTTGTTTTAAGGCTCCTAAAATCTTTAGAGTTGCGTCTGAGGAAACCAAGCATCTGAGCAGCTTTTTTGATAATTCCATCAATATGCGTACCAAATTTAAGCTTAGAGTTAACAGTCACGCCCAAATCTTTAATTTCATTAACTCTGTTTAACACTGTACCATTTATTTTGTATTGCATACTGGCTATAGGTATACACTTTGTGGTAAAACTAATTGTGTGACACTTGCTTGCATTTAGAACCATACCATTCTTAGAGCACCATTGACTAATTCTATTCAAGTCGTCCTGAAGAGCTTGAGTATCAGGAGTGCCATTAATAGCGTGGTATAACTTGAGGTCATCGGCAAATAATGAAACACTACCAGCCCTAACTACGGTGGTAATGTCATTAATAAAAATAAGGAATAGGATTGGACCAAGATGCGATCCTTGCGGAACGCCTGATTTTGCAAAAAATATATTAGATTCATAGCTGTTAACTACCACTGACTGAGGTCTCTTTAACAAATATGATTTAAACCACATCAACAACGACCCTTCTATCCCAAACGCCTTTAGTTTAGTAAGCAGAATCGCATGGTCAACCTTGTCAAAGGCACTCGAGAAATCTGTATATATTGTGTCAACTTGGAGACCTTTGTCAACTGCACGCGAGACACTCGAGATAAATGATACCAAATTACTCCCTACTGAACGACCCGGTCTAAAACCATGCTGGAAATCGGATAATTTGTGATCTGCAATAGCATAAATGTAAGGATATACAAGTGATTCGAACAATTTTGAGAAACTAGAAAGTATGGCTACTGGGCGATAGTTCTCAATTGAGGACTGGTCATTTTTCTTAAAAATAGGGACGACCCTGGCTTTCTTCCATTCTTTCGGAAATTGTCCTGTCTTCAGAGAATGATTAAAAATAATCATTAATGGCAAAGACAATACAGATCCACACCGCCTTATGAACATTGGAGGTATGTTATCCGGTCCACATGCTTTAAATTCATTAAGTTTCCTAATCTTTCTCCGTATCTCCTGTTCCGAAAACCGTATCTGTGACAAGTTATCACTCGAAAAATTACCAGGGTCAACATCAGGAAGCAATGTATTGCTAGAATATACCGAGGAAAAATGGCATGCAAACAGGTTGGCAATATCGCTGCTAGTGGATGCTTTTGTACTACCTAGAGTCATTTCAGCGGGAAGCGATGTAAAGCCTTTGCGCTTGCTTTTTATATACCTCCAAAACACTTTCGGATCGCGGGGTAAGTCAGACTCAATTTTTTGACGGTATGACCTACCTGCGGTATCTATCAGTCGGTGACACCGTTCCCGCAACAACTCATATTCCAATCGGTCTCGTGGGTTCTGATATTTTAAAAACCTATCTCGCAGTTTAGATTTTTCTTTAATCAATTTAATTAGTTTTTTGTTAAACCAAATGGGATACTTAGAGTTTTTCGGTTTTCTTCGCGGTACAAAGTCATTAATAACTTTATAGAGCGTTTCGTAGTAATATGAAACCATAGTGTTCACATCTTCATGACAACATAATTTTTCCTGCCAATTAACTTGTTTTAATGCGGAAATAATGCTAGGGTAATTAGCTTTAAAAAAGTTATGATCCCTACGGCTTGCTAAAGGAAGGTTTTTAACATTATTAACAAAACTTGCCTGAGGGACATTTAATACAATGGGAGGGTGATCCGGATCTACTTTACTTAACCGATCAATTGGATTCGATACATAAGCATTCCTAAAATTACTCACAGCTAAATCTAATATTCTATCTTTTACATTTTTAATGTAATTAGCTTGAAACAAATTATTTACAGATAAAAAGTCGATCAATAAATATCCAAGTCGGCAGTTATAGTTGTTAGGTATAGTGTATGAATAATCTTTCTCTAAAGTCCAATCTATAAAGTTTAAATTGAAATCTCCTAATATTATAATATCTTCGATCCCTGTTAATGCTGCATCAACATAGTCAAGAAAATTTTCTAATGCTTCAACTCTAACAGGGGGCGGCAAATACACTGCACATATTGTAACATCTCTAGCTCGACCATTTATGTTAATTTTAACTGAAACCCAGAGATCTTCAAAATTACTACCTTCCACGTGGACCCTTTTCGATGGAATGTCACGAGAGACAGCTATCATTACTCCTCCTCCATCGGATTTTGCCGAAAGGGACAAATTACGATCTTTGCGGTACACAACATACCGAGAATCAATAAACTCGCTGTTTGCTATGTTAGAGTTAAGCCAGGTTTCAGTAAATACTATAACTTTATAATTATTTGATAGGATATTATTAAGAACATTTCCTGTTTTTGTGCGTATACCTCGCACATTTTGATAGTATACATCGAAAATTAAAATGACGGGCTACAATTTCACTCGTTAACAGATTACCCTACTTAATTAATTGTAAACAGTCCTTACTACGAATTAGAAGTACTTCACTGTAATCATCTTTCCGAACAAAAACTCTTCCATTACGAACCCAGATAAACTTGTAGTTGAGACTCTTTGCACGTATTCTGACCGCTGCGTGCAAGGCTTTATTCACAGGTGATAAATGCTCGGACACGTATACTGGGTTCTTCGGACCACCGTATCCAAGATGATGAGTATTTAGTTTATCGTCTTTGTTTTTTTTATTGAAGTCCGCGACTGCAGCAATTACAGCATCACGCTGCCTAGGAGCTCGTAGTTTTACTATTACCGTACGTGGCCTGTTGCTCTCCTTGTTCAATTTAGCCACACGGGTCGCTAACAGAATCTCATTTGAGGGAATGGGATCGCCGATCGTATGTAATAGTTGTTCAACTGTTTTGACTAAATTCTCAGTCTTGTTCTCAGGAATCCCATTCACCTCAACGTTACTTTCTCTCATGGTCTGCTCAACTAAATTAAGACGATTAGACAAGTCGCTTATAGTGGTCTTCAGTATCTGGTTATCGCTCTGTAACTCCTTTATGATAATATTTTTTTCCTCAAGTTGTGTCTTAATTTCCTCATACATGGAGTTGAAGAAATTCAAGGATTCACGAAGTTCACTGTTACTTTCTCTAATGTCATTTAACTCCTGCTTTAAAATTAGGCGTAATGAATCCACAGTCAACGGGTCGTTATTGCGTGGTTTCGGCAATTCGTCGCCCTCACCAGGTGATCTAGCGGTGTCGTCGTCATCCCTGAATGCAGAAATATTTTTTTGCTGAATTAGCTTGGATCTGACAGTAACGTTAGCGATATTTCCGCTCGGACTATCCAAGTCAATTTTTTCTTCGGACGCATCTATCAACGGCTCCGCTTCCACAACAGCACCTTCTAGAGCAGAATCTGAAGGATATCTTTCTTCTTGCACACGCAGGGGTGTATTTAAATTACCACTTTTTGGCAACTTGTTTAGGCAACCAATGCAGGTCCAATTCGCTCTGCGCTCTCTGCCTGCTTCAGTCGTAGCATTATAAAAACTACGAAACCTCTTATCCGAAACATCGGCGCATAACAAATCATACGGATTGTTGCATTTACAGCATTTCAAGAATTCTCTTGTTTTAATTTTTGTAAGGCAGCCGGCACAAGTTAGGTTCGCCATTTAAAAGTATACGTTGATATAAATTAAAAGTGTATTGCCCAAAGCTTGTGAATTTCTGCAATATTTACGCTAAATACAATCAAGCCGCAAGGTGCGACGCTGTCGGTTCCTTCTCGCCTACACTCAGCTCGTAGAAGTTATAGCCGTAGTAACAGTCTACGGCGTAGCACCGTAGCGCGTAGTAGGTGATCCCGAGTCGGCGCGGCAGCGCAGCGGCGGCCGGCTCAGCGCCCTTCGGGAATCCTCGGCGATGTTCGGCGAACTCCGCCAGCAGCGGCGAACACGCACTGAGTGCACCGCGGAGTGATCTTATTTGAGGTAGGTCAGGAATTACGCCCGACAATTATTCACATTTACACAAACTTCAATTATACACTATGTAATCGTTGTCTGTTTGAATTAATATTAACACTGTCTTGTGCAGAATTGAAAGAACTTTAAAATGGACAAAAGTTTAAACTGCTAAGTAAACTATGATCACTGATATTAATTTAATCGTTAACAGCAAACGAAGTACGCGTCCGTTCCGTATCGACGTTCGAAAAGTACATTAATATTATTATTAAAATAAAATAAATTTGGTGCACTAGCTTTAAAATAGAAACTGCACACTAACCAATACACAATTTCTACACTATAAACACGAAGCGCCCTGAAAAAATACTAAATTTCCTGGTTCCATAGCGTACTTTCGCGGATTTAGGACTACATTTGTGTGTAGATTACTTTCGCGGTTTTGAATT